>PVKU01001011.1:0-356107 GCA_004027475.1 Anoura caudifer | reverse complement strand
AACCTAAAATACAAATGTCTAACAATCCCACCACCTTTTGATCACCAAAACAAACATGTAAGGAGAGATAAACAGGAAATCCAGCTACAGCTGTTAATTCAAGAAGTCTAACTTATCATTTTATTTTTTATTTCTTGAACACTAAGGGGCCCGGACCGCTTAAGTCTCTCAAACCAGGGTAATTTAAATAAGCCAACATATTTTCTCTTATGGTTAATAATTATATTGCCCTGGCTGTCCTACACCCCTGTATAAGGGAGAGGGGAATCTGTGGAGATTTTTTCATCCTTTCAGGCAGTTCCATGGGGAATACTGTCCCTTCCTCTTGGGTGGTACAGGAATAAGTAATTACAGTACAATACCTATATTCAGTAGCAAAAGCAAAATAATTAAAATAAAACAGCCAATTGTTAACCCAATTTGGATGCCACGTTCTCTTCCGGGGAGATGAATTCCTTGAACTCGAGTCCTCCATGCCCGGACCTTGTCAGACAACATGGTTGGAAGAGGACGTGGCAGAAAATGACTGGCCTTGATGAGGAGCTTGGCTTTTTTTTCTTCCCCCTACCAGCTGGAACCCCCAGGGTACAGATGGCAAACGCAAGAGCTGCAGGCCGAAGCTGGTACCCCACCTTGTTTTATCCTGCCCCACACCTTGTTTCTATGCTGATTGCTTAACTGTTAAGGAGTAGTTACATTTACACAGTCCTAAAGTTACATTAGGCCCTCTGAAGGCAACCGCAAGGCTGATGTGGCCCCCAGCAAAAATGAGTGTGACACCCCTACCCCAGGGCCTGTTCTTTCTGAGGGGTCTCTCCGGGGTGGGGGCAACTTCTTCCACACAAGGCTTGCAGAGGTCAAGGTTGTAAAAAATGAAGGGAGCTTATAGGGGTGGTGACTTTGGGCAGGTGAGAGAACTTATTATAAGACAAGTTCTTCTTTGGCGAGATTGAGGCTGCCCCATGTTCACTGGGTAAATGAATTGAACACAGATTCCCAGGCGGCACCACCGCTCAGTCTGTTCTGTGGGTCTGGTCCAAGCCCAGGAGTCTGCATGTTTAATAAGCTCCCAGGAGAACCCTTGGGGGCACAGGCCAGTATCTGGGAATACTTTTTTGGGTTCTTTCCAGTGCGAAACTGTAAATGTGGAGGTGATAACTCTGTGTGAAGTACATGGGCCTGGAATCTACTCCTACTGAGTTTTGTCTGCACTCATTTCCTCAAGGTGTTGTTGGGCCTTCTTGGGGTAGGAAGCAGATTCCACAGCTGCTGAGATCTGTTTTCCCCTCAGTCCAGGCTTTCCCTTTGCCTGGGTTATGGCCCTCACCTCATCAACATGGGGAATCTCAGCTCCTGACTGTAAATTCTTTATGTTATGAAAACTATGTGAACATGTACAGAAGTAAAGAGAACAGCACAATAAGTCCTTACCACTTAGATTCAACAGTTGCCAAGATTTTGCTATAGTTGTTTTACCTACTTATATCTTTTTGTCTTCGTCTTCCATAAGATATTTTCAAGCAAAAGCCCAGCATGTAGTCATTTCTTCCCTACACAGGGCATTTCTTCATAATTCCTATGCTATTATAATACTTGCTAATAATAACTTCTCCGTATTATCTAGTTCCTGGTCCATACTCAAATTTCCCCACAATTGTCTCAAATATGTCTTTTTACCTTTAGTTTGAGGTCTAGACTCTTGATGTTATCTCCTCATATCTTCTAACACAGGCAGTTGCAGAGACGCATTGATGGGACATTTAAAATATAGCACAACTTTCTACACAGAGACCTGGAGCAGTAGAGATGGTCACAGGTTCAGAGTTGGAGGGGCCTTGGAGAGGCCTCTCCCCTTCCCCAGTACTGGAGTCCTTCACAGGGTCAGGACTGCATGCAGCACATGCGGTGATTCCTCAAACTCTCCCGGGCCCCCCGTGGAGAAAGCAGTGGAGAAAGCATCTGTAGATCCGGGATAGAGACCCAGTAGATGTTTGACTCTGAGTGAACTGCTCACCTTCCCTGAGGCCAGGACTCCCTAGCACGGAAAGGTGGAGTCGAAGCTTCTTTCCCAGATGCCCATCCAGCGTCCCTCCCACTTGGCCCACTCCCTGTCCACTCAGTAGGCATGGTTGAAGACGTTCAAGGAACTACCTGTGGACACATCCCACAGCTGTCACAGGCTGTCATGTTCTGTCCCAAACCAGTCCAGGCCAGCTCTACTGGATAGCATTCTCTCATAATCCAATCAAACATTACGGGAATCGAGGAAATACGGATGCCAAAAAAAAAAAACCCAGTTACTTCTACTTTCTCTGAAATGATTGAATACGATATAAAGACTTGGTACAGGTGAGTTGATAAAAAACTGCCCCCCTCCAGTTTTATTGAGATATAGTTAACATACAACAGTTTGTAAGTTTAAGGAGCACAACATGTGAAATGATTATCACAATAAGGTAATTAACACACCCATCACCTTCCCTAGTTACCCTTTTTTTTTTCATTTTGTGGTGAGAACTTTAAGATCTAAGAAGCAATTTTCAAATATATAATACAGTATTATTTACTATAGTCACCATGCTGTGCATTACACACCCCCAGGAGTTATTAATGTTACAATGGAAATTTGTACTCTTCAACCCACGTCTTCCCACTTCCTCCAGCCCCTGCAACCACCACACTACTCTCTGCTTCTGTGGGTTCAACTTTTTTTTAAAGATTCTACTTATAGGTGAGATCAGATAGTATTTGTTTTTCCCTGACTTATTTCGCTTACTATAACAGCCTCAGGGTACATCCATGTTGTCACAAAAGGCAGGATTTCCTTCTTTTTTAATGGGTGAATCATATTCCACTGTATATACATACATACACCACATTTTCTTTATGCATTCATCCATCGAGGGACGTGGGCTGCTTTCATGCCTTGGTTATAGTGAGTAATGCTGCAGTGAACACGGGGTACAGCTATCTTTTCAAGATAATGACTGCATTTCCTTCAGATATATCCCCAGAAGTGGAATTGATGGGTGTTATTGTAAAAACTAGCTTTTGAATTAGGCATAGAAAAGATGGTTGTAAGGACCTGGAGAAAATGATAAAAACCTGGAAAATTCTCCAATTCAGATGGTTTCTTTATTTTTATTTTTAGAGAGAGGGAAAGGAAGGGAGAAAGAGAGGGATAGAAACATCAATGTCTGGCTGCCTCTCATATGCCCCCTACTGAGGACCTGGCCCACAACCCAGGCATGTGCCCTGACTGGGAATTGAACCAGCAACCCTTTGGTTCACAGGCCAGCACTCAATCCACTGAACCACACCAGCCAGGGCAAATGGTTTCTTAAAACAGTTTTCACTGTACTTCTAAGAAATGGAAACTGGTAATCATGTTTAATACACAGAAGCAGAGCCTATGAAATGAAGACCAGGTGGATCTAATTAGTGGCTTTCCTCAAAGAAAAGCCTTGGGTCAACACCGCAGTTGGGGAATGGAAAAACCCTCAAATGTATTAAGTTCAAATTAAATTTTTAAGGCATATTTTTATCATCTTTTATGATTCCCTGCATTAACTTAAAAAAAATCAATTAACCACCCATATAAAGGTGGAGGGTGTTGGATATAAGGATTCTGCATTAATAATAAATGCCTATTTCAGAGGATTAATGTGAAGAAGTAATGAGATTACATAAATCCTCTAGTCCAGTGCGTGGCACACAGCAGGCACTTGATATACACAAATTCTCATTTTCATCTGTTTCCTTCCATTAAGGAACCACAGTTTCCTAAGACAGCTGATTCCATTTCCTAACAGCTCTAGACTGTGAGAAACTCTTCTTAAGTCTCCTTACGATTTCTATCTATCAGCCCCAGTTTTATTTTTTTGGAGGCACAGAGTCAAGGACAATTCTACGCATATTTGGAGAAAACTGTCTTGCCCCTCTAGGAGGCTTTTCTTCTCCATAACCAACCCTTGTTCTTTAATTTTTAGTTGTCCCTAAAATGATTCATATCTCAAGGTCCCCTCTCATTATTTTACCTGTTCCATTTACCCTCTCTCTGCCCCCTCTACGTGACCCGTGCTAGACCCCAGATGAATGTGACAGTCTGCACACGGCGCCATTTCGTCTTTGCTCTGGACACGCCCTGTGAGCAAGGCCATTGTCATGGCACGAGTGTTTTCACAGTGTAAAATGCTGCTAATACAGGTCTTGCTTACAACTAAAACTTTCAAGTCTTTTCCCTAGAGACTGCTACAAAGCCAGGCCTTTTCTACCTTGAAATTGTACATTTGATTTTTTTTCGGCTCGTATGTATGAATTCGTATGAATTCCATTTCATCTTGTTGGTTGCAGCCCAGGTTTCTAGCTTGGTATTTAGATATGGTAATATGATGCAAATCATCAGCATATCAACATTTTCTCCAGCTTGGTGTTGTTGGAGAATTTGGTAAGCGGGCCTCCCAGGTCTCTCCTCAGCCTGCTGGTCAATGGAGGAGAGACTCTAGGAACGGAGTTGGGGCGCGACCACGTAATGTGTTACAAGGTCCTTCCCTCCTGCCGGTTCATGGAACATTCAATTCAACAAATATTTACTGCGTTGTACATGCTGGGCATTGTTCTAAATGCTGATGATACAGCAGCAGACAAAACAAACAAAAATTCTCTGTTCATGAAGCTTATATTTTGGTGAACATAATTATGGCTAATAAGTCTGCCCCCATCATATAAGGAGGGATCCCCCAGATCCCGAAATTTATTTATAAAAAATTGTGAATTTATTTTTACATACACAATTTAAACTTAAGTTTTAAGTTTAAACTTTGGTCACCTTCAAAGTACTCTCCATCTGATGCCATACACCTATTGAGACTTTTTATTCCACTGCTCAAAACAGTTTTTGAACTTGTCGATTTTAATGCTTTTTAGCGTTTCTGCCATTTTCTGTTTTATCTCTTCTACATCAGCAAAATGTTTCCCCTTGAGGACTTTTTTCATTCAGGGAAACAAATAAACAAAATGTTGCTCAGGGTGAGACTGTGAATAGGGAGGAGGTGGCACAGGGGTCAGGCCGTTTTTGGTCAAAGACTGCTGAACCATCAGCGCGGTGTGGGCGGGTGCACTCATAAATCACCCATCATGAAACGGGCAAATGCATTGAAAGAGTGTCCAAAACAATTCTCTGAAGCTGAACGCAGCCTTTCACAAGAATGTCAGCTGGTGCGCTGACACAGATGGGCTCCTAGAACACTCACCTGGCGGGGGAAGCCTGTACTACAAGGGGCCTGCCCTCCGGAAGATAATTTTGACTTTTGGGTCCCTATTCGTATATATTTCTTTGTCCTTATTTAATTCAGCTTACATCTATTCATAATAATAATAATTTATGGAGTAGTTATGTGTTCTGCTGTTCACGTGTGTAATAGGTGTGAACTGATGTAGAATGAATGCATGGACCCTGGTGTTCACTCACTAGCTCGGCAAAAATGTTTATTAGCACACTCCTGGGGGTCCCCTCTTCTTTCTGGATTATCCATGAACCTTTGGAAATATTTGCAGTCTAAAGGGAAATTTCTCCAAACTTCCGTTTTTAAGTGGGGATCAATCCTAGTGCTGGTTAGTTCTCTGTATTGGCTGTTTCTTGCCACTTGGGGGTGCTGCCTAACCGGCTGTGCCCCACTGTTTCACTTTTTCCGGCCCCATCATCCAGTACAAGAGGTTGGTGCCCTTCAAAGGAAGGCGATTTTCCCCCTCCCGGGCCTCATTCAGTCCAGAGTGCTCCTCACTGGGGTTCTCTGGGGGCTGTTCTGAGCTTTTGTCATTCTCCTCTGGAGCCCACGCTCTGTGAGTGGCTCAGGGACCTTCACTAGGATCTGAAAGGATCCCTTTAGTTCTGAGACTATTTTGGGTGGGTAAGTGGAGAGACTGAGGAGACAAGAGCTGAGATGTTTTCTTCGAAGTCCTCAAAATCTAAAAAATGTATTTCATCCTCTTCTTGAGATAATGCTAATTGATTAAAGTCTTCCAAATTGTTTTCCACATAAAGTGAAAAAAGAAGTCTGAGTGGCTTTTTTTTTTAAGGAAGGGGGTAGGGGGTAAGGTGCCACTTTGGAAAGTGCTGGGGACCCCTTATTTTCCCGGTAGCACAGGGGTGGCAGTGGCAGTTGCAGTGACTCAGGGGATGGTAGAGACAGGGTATTGGGCAAGGCATTTCAAATCTTAACCTATGAGTTGCCATTTCTCAGAGGCCATTGGGCAGCTTTAAATATCAATGAAAAAAAGTCTTTTGTAAGTTGCTCCTCAAGTATACTACTTTATCTTATTTGATCCCCACAAGGGCCCTTGCAAGGTAGCATCAATTTAACCATTTTTTGGAGGAAGACATAGGTTCAGGGAGAGAGATGCCAGGACCTCTGTGTAAGGGAGTTCGGACTTGGGGCCAGTTGGGCTTTGCAGTCTGACTTGGTCCCCCAGGCCGTGCTTGGACTCCCGCCTGCTGGGTCGACTTGGGTTCCCTCTGGGAGTAAGAGCTTCAGGAAGGACTTTCACATTGCAAAAAACCGCTGATTTGGTTTTTGAAGTAGTACATCTCATTAATCCGATGTTCATAATGAGAATGGAAGGGTCATAATGTGGTAGAGGTGAGAGAGACCTCAGTGATCTTGTAGCTTAGCTGCTTTTACAGAACTCAAAACTGACAGGTACAGGGAGCTTCAATGGCAACGAGGCAGCGGAGTGACTGGTGGAGTAACCTGGCCTCCCACTCCCAGCCCAGGGCTTATTTTAAACTGGCTCTTGATGACTTTAGCTTAGAGGGCTTTGTTCTTCTTAGAATAATGAAAGTTATTGACATGTTAAAATATATAGGACTTTCAGTTCTTGCCAAGACAGAATAACAGGTTTATTTTTCTACCATTAACAGCTGTAAAACTGGGCAAAATATATGAACAACTATTCTTAGGCATCGGGCAGTGGATGTCACAGGGCTCTAGCTCTGCAGAGAAGGGATGCACACAGGATGAGGGCCACTTTCATGCTGACTTTCTGCCTGAGGCATTGGTCTAACTTGTAGGGAAATGGAGCCCAGGCCGAGAGTGGCAGTCTGGCTGATGGAGGAAAAGAAAATAAAGGTCAGGGCTTCAAAGTCCGCTGAAACTTGCAGGATTGGGTACCAGAGAGGAAGCAGCAGAAGAGAAATAGCCCCCAAAATCTGTTTAGGCACTTCCTGCAGGTTCACTGCCAAATCTTTAGCTGCATATGCACTGAACGAGACTTTGCAAAGTCAACAGAGAACAACTTCAAGGGGACTGAGAGGTGAATGTGATTTTAGAAGTTGCACATGGAAGAGAGATGCAGAGTTCTGGTTCAGCCCAAGTGGAGCTGGACGCTTGTTTGAGAGCCCAGAAAGGACCATGTCCTAGGAATACGGGACATGCCATAGGATTGAGAGCAAAGGTGAAACAGACCCGCCTTAACCGACAAATGCATAAATAAGGGGAACGACAAATGGATGTGTCTCTCTCTCTCTCTCTCTCCCCCTTCCTCTCTCTAAAAATTAAAATAAATACAGAAAGAAAGAAAAGAAAAGAAATAGACGTGCCTTAACAAAGCCAAAAGCAAGGCTCAACAGGTCAAGATGACCTTTTATGATTTAACTGCTTGTCAGGACAAAAATGTCACAATTCTAGAGGATTATAACAAAATTTAGAGCCTCTGCAACATATCATTCAAAATGTTCAGGGTATCATGAAAGGTGTCTAGAAATGCAATGAATAAAGTTAAATATGTAGACCTTCTTTATAATTTGAAACCCCTAAGACTCTCAATTGGTCCTGTATTTCTTTGGGGCTATTTCAGTTTGACTTAAATGATTATCGGAACATGCAATTTTTGGGCTTTAGTAATGTGATTGGATTTCTGATCTAGAATCACAAATTGTTTGTTTCTCAATTGCTCCTTAATGTCGTGGCTGATGTCTGCCCTGCCCATTGGTGAAGACATGTGCCTAGTGGGTAGACAGGCCTCCCTAACTAGACCTCAGCATTTTGTGGCTCAGTTGAGGGATTTTGAAACATATCTAAGCGTTTCTTCTCTTCTTTAAAACGAATGGCTAAGTTGTTGTTGTTCCCCTCCCCGCCCCCCAGAAGGTATTTTGGGGCATTGGGATGGTAGTGGAGGCAAGAGAGAGCAGAGAATTTTATGTTTATTTGGGAGAGGAGGCTAGATTTTACTGGGCATTTGGATCACTGATAGTACAATAGGGAGAATCTGTAAAATCTGAGCAAAAATTGTAATATCTCCAGAAGAAATGTTTTCTAACTTTTTTGATTCTAGTAAGAATTTATGTGTGTTTTTCTTACACAACTTCAACTTGTGTTAACGATAAAAACTGATTTTTGAACCTCTTGATTGCGTAATAAACCTAAAGAAGTATGGTGAAAAAATTTTGCAGTTTCTGTTTTTAGATACAGTTAGTTGATCAGTTAGCACTGTTAGTGAAAGCAGTCTTTAATATAGATTTTTTTCTTTCCCTAAGAAAATAAAGTTGCTTTCTAATCAGGAAGCTAGAAGATTTCTGCCAGAGACATTTTTATTCTGGTTGCTATTGAACTTGGGGAGATTTACTGTTCTTAGAATAAGCACATTTATTCAATGAGGGAATAAAATCAACATTATTAATTATTTTAAGAGAGACAGCATTTTGAGTGATGAAAGCTCTAATTCATGGGTTGTAATCTTTCTCCTTGTTTCTAATGGCTGATAGCTCATCCTGCAGAATTATGTCTCTGTGCCCTTGGAAAATGCTCTGTAATTAATTAATAATTTATGCTGGGTGAAGTGATATGCAGAGCAGGGTTGGGCATTCACCCCCTGCTGGGAGAGCTTGGCTGCTTAAATTGTCAGGGAGCTTTCCCTGGTGGAAATACGTTGTAGAGAAGTGGCCCAGACACTGAAGGTCAAAGGCTCAAAGTGGTGAACACACGTGGGAAGCTTCCTTCTCCTCACAGCAGTTGGCATGACAAGGCCTCTCACCAGTGGATCAGATGGTACTTTGCAGACTCTGACCACTCTTCTCTGGGTTGTGTGGACTCTGAAACATTTTATAATTCAAATCTTTGAGAAAGGTTTTTATTTAGGCATGGGGAAAATTAGCATGCCGTTGAGAAAGATATTTTAAACACATGAACAGGACTGATTAGCTTTCCTTTTCTTCTGATTCTCGGGCTATTTCCATTTTAGTTTCAGTAAATGAGGAATTTTTTAATGAGTTCTGTGATATTTGCTGAAGGTTGTGATTTTGGCAACTGCTAAATAGAAATTTTTTTCTCCGCCCCTGCCTTCTCCTACCCATCTTCTTCTTATTTGGATGGTGTTCTTAAACTGTTTGCCAAAACCAGTGACATAACTCCCTTCTTCAGATGGGCACCTGACAAGCTGGCCCAGATTTGCACAACTGCCAGCCAGCTTTGTGCTGAGCCTTCTGCCCAGAAATGCCAGCCTTTCAGATGGGGCGGCACTGTGCTGGAAAGGAGCACATGAAACTCTAGCTGAGCCACAAGGTCACTTATCCCAAATCCCAGAAATGAAGGGTGGTCTTTTGTAAATACGGAAGTGGCTTTATTCCTTTGTTAAAAGCTACAGTGCTCCTTAAAAATTCTATGCAATACAACAAATAACAAAAAAGAAAGTAAAAGCTGAAACCCAAACACCCATACCCCCAAATCCCACCATCTATGAGCAGGAGTCACCAAAATTTCTGCACATGACCAGGCAATAAATATTGTCACCTTTGGTGGCCCACTGGTCTCTGTCACTGAAGCTGAATTCTGCCATGGTAGTATGGAAGCAGCCAGAGACAATACCTAAATGACCAGATGGACTATGTTTCAATAAAACTTTATTTAGGACCAGATCTGGCCTGTAGGCTGTAGTTTGCTAATCCTTGATCTAGAATAACTCTCACTTATATTAGTTGCAAATCATTTCCTAAATCTTTTGTATTCCTTCTCATGTGTCTTTGTGAATATATCCATAGGGGGAAAAATAACTAATGGTTTATAAAAATGAAAGGTATGTTTAAAACATATTTAATTCAATTTAACAGAAAAAATGAATTGTGTAGAGCCTGCAGGAATTTTTGAACTTAAGACACACATTTCTTCACCATGTGTGATAACATTTCTTAAAATAGTTTTTCTCTGAAATTAAGGGGAAGAAAGATGATGAAAAGGTTGGGAATTCTTTTGCTTTTTAAAATCCAGTTTTCATTTTTGAATGGAATGGTTGACTTCCTACTCAGACAGATGAGGAAATATTCAATCTTCTACTTCTGCCTCCTCTGAATTCTCATTGCTCGATTGTTTTCAAGTTTTTGAGGCTGGTGATTTCATCCTATTCTATAACCATAATTATCTGGGACTTTTGATCTTTTAAATAGACAGGTTAATGCCCACCACTAATATTTTTTATTAAATTTACTGTATTTTTAAAATTTTGATTCCTTTCTTATTGAGTTGGATTTATTGCCTAGAAATTTTTTTGAGGACTTATAGGAAGTTTATTTCCTGATTTGTCTCTTAGCTTCATACTTGAAGAAAAAATTATCTAATTGTAAAATTGCTGGGTCACACTTTCTATCAAGGGTTGTGTAATTTTGAAATTACAGCTTCTCCATTCATCTTTTAAAAAGATTCTTAAAATATATTTCATTAATTTTACTATTACAGTTGTTTCAATTTTCTTCCCCTTTGCCACCCTCCATCTGGTACCCCCATTCCCTCCAGCAATCCTCTCCCTTAGGTCGTGTCCATGGGTCATGCATATAAGTTCTTTGGCTATTCCATTTCCTATTTGGTTCTTAACATCTTCCTGTCTATTTTGTACCTACCAATTTGTACTTCTTAATCCCTGCAACTTTCCATCCATTCTCCCTCTTCCCACTCCCAGCTAATAACCCTCTAAATGATCTCCGCATCTATGATTCTGTTCTTGTTTTGCTGGTTTGCTTAGTTTGTTTTTTTTAGATTCAGTTGTTGATAGTTGTGCATTTGTTGCCATTTTAATGTCCATAGTATTGATCTTCTTTTTTTATATATAGTTCCCTTTAATGTTTCATATAATAATGGCTTGGTGATGATGAACTCCTTTAATTTTATCTTGTCTGTGAAGCACTTTATCTGTCCTTCAATTCTAGATGATAGCTTTGCTGGATAGAGTAATCTAGATTGTAGGTTCTTGGTTTTCATTACTTTGAACACTTCTTGCCAGTCCTTTCTAGTCTGCAAAGTATCTTTTAAGAAATCAGCTGACAGTCTTATGAGAACCCCTTGTAGGTAATATTCTCTCTTTTCTCTTGCTGCTTTTAAGATTCCTTCTTTACCTTTCACCTTTGGCATTTTAATTATGATGTGTCTTGGTGTGTTCCTCTTTGGGTCCAACTTCTTGGGACTCTGTATGCTTCCTGGACTTGTATGTCTATGTCCTTCACTGAATTACAGAAGATTTCTTTCATTATTTTTTCAAGTAAATTTTCAATTTCTTATTCTTTCTCTTCTCCTTCTGACACCTCTATGATTCAGATTTTGGTATGTTTGGAGATGTCCCAGAGGCTCCTTATTCTATTCTCATATTTTTGAATTCTTTTTTCTTCTTGCTGTTCTCATTGAATGTTTTTTTCTTCCTTATGTTCCAAATTGTTGATTTGAATCTTGGTTTCATCCTTTCCACTGTTGGTTCCCTGTGGATTTTTCTTTATTTCACTTAATGCAACTTTCATTTCTACCCTGGCCTTTTTTATGCTGTTGAAGTACCCAATGATTTCTTTGAGCATCCTCATAACCAGTGTTTTGAATACTGCATCTGATAGTTTGCCTATCTCCATTTCATTTAGTTCTTTCCTGGAGTTTTGTTCTGTTCTTTCATCTGGACCATATTTCTTTGTCTCCTCAATTTGCCAGCCTCCCTGTGTTTGTTTCTGTGTATTAGGTAGAGGTGGTTTGACTCCTTGTCTAAGTCGCATTGCTTATTGTTGAAAAGGCACCTGTCTGAACAAATGTGGCTTCTTTAAATGCTTGGTTGTTGGATTTCAAACAGTTCTATTTTCTGATGAATCTAGATGATGTTTGTTTTGCAGTTTAGATTGTAATTTTTGCTGTAGTTTTGTGTGGAGATGAAGTATGTTTACCTATGCCTCCAACTTAGCTGGAAGTCTCTTAATCTGGCATCAGTGGATTCAAGGAAACACAGATGGCTGTCCCCAAAAGTAGGAAGAGCACAATAATGGATAATCCAAGCAGAAGTTTCTCAGCAACCCAAAGGCTGTCTCTAGGAAGCCTGTATAAAGCCTAAGTGAGGTGTTCTTTCCCTGAGGTCCATGGACTCTCTAGCTATCTTCTAATTGAAGATGTTCACTAATTTCTGATTGAAATTTAGTATTTTCCTGGGTTGTGGGTTTGGTGTCTAGTCAGGGCACATACAAAAGGCAGCAAATTGATGTTTCTTTCTCTCTCCCTTCCTCTCCCTCTGCCCATGGCAAGCTGGGTGACCCGGGCAGCGGCCCCCTGCATGTGCCATGCCACAGCACAGCTTCCATTCATCTTTTGACTAACTGGATTTTGTGGTCATGAATCCCACTTTCCCCTCCCTCTAGAGATGTACAGGTGCTGTATTTCTTCTGTTCTTTCCTGTTGAGCAACGTCCATCTTGACTTTATGCTGAAGGGTTACTTGGCTATGTCCATCTCTCTGCCTAAGAATTTTGTAGGTGTTACTCCTCTGCCTTTGGCATTGGATAATTTTGGGGGGAAGCCTGAGCACAGCTTCCTTTTTATCTTTTAGGGGTATTCCCTGCCCTTCCTCTCCCCCCTAATGATGAAGGAATCTTTATTGTTGGAATTAATATCTTCTTGAGAACATGTCATATAATCATTTGTATCAGTTTTGTTGCATTTTGTCCTCAGGTTTACTCCTTCCTTTATGTCATGACAATTTTCTTCTATTTTTTTTTTTTTTTTTACTATCTTTTCAGTTCCATTTATTGAGTTCTTTATCTTGTTAAATTGCCTTTGTTCCTCTATATCCTCTCAATTGCTTTTATATCTTTGGTTTCATTTCCTTCATTGAAGGAAATCAGAATATATCACCCCCAAAAAGTCCTCTTTGACATCAAAATTATTTTGAGCTGAAGGCAATTAAAAAAGAGTAAAAGCAGAATAAGCTCCCTCTTTTCTGCCTAAAGGCAGTAAATAAATTCTCCCTTGATTGAAGACAGACTCTCAGCAGCTGAGGGCCAACACCAGAGCAACCTGCAAAGAATCCTTGTTAAATTAACCCTTATCTTTCTAGTTAAGGAAGAGAAGGACTATCTAGCTCTAGGTGGACCACCCCCAGCCAAAACTCCTTTGTCTTGTAAATTTTTCACAAATGTGTAGTATAAAAGCTTCCTGTTCTGGGCACTTCCTTGTGTTTTCATTCTCTTATGAAGGTTTCCATGTATATGATCAATAAAATTTGTATACTTTTCTCCTGTTAGTCTGTCTGTGTTAGTTTAATTTTCAGACCCAGCTGGGGACCCTAACAGGGTCAAGGAAAGCTTTCTCCTCCCTTGCATGTGGCCTTTATTCTATTTCAGTAATGTGTTTTTTTGTTGTTCTCCTCTCCTCACCATGTCTACTTATTATTTCTATAGTGATGTTGTATTGATTCCCATTTTGTTTCTTCAGTGCCATAGCTCCCCTTTCATTTTACTCTATTACTTATTCATTTTGACTTTGAATGATTGCTTTATTAAATTCATGTTTTGCCTTGGTCGGTTGGCTCTGTTGATTGGAACATTGTCCTGTAAATCAAAAGGTTGAGGGTTCCATCCCTGGTCAGGGCACATACCCAGATTGTGGTTTGATCCCTTGTCGGAGTGCATACAGGAGGCAAGTGATGGATGTTTTTCTCTCATATTGATGTTTCTCTCTCTCTTCCTTTCTCTCTCTCTCTCTAAAATCAACTAACATATCCTTGAGTGAGGATTAAAAAAATTCATATCTGTCTTAGATTCTTCTGTAGCAGGAAGCACTCACAGGGAACTGGTCTTTTCTTCCTTGGGCTGTATTTTCTTTTCTTCTTTCCAATTGTGTCTTTTATCTGCTTCTCCTTGTTCCTTTCTTCCTTCTTCCTTGCTTCTGCTCCTCTCTCTTTCTTTTCACTGTGTCTTCTGCTTTAGTGTTTACTTAGCTGCCATGCTATTTCTTTTCATCTTGATCCAGCTTGTCCTGAATGGCTTTGCCCACTTTCTAGTCAATGTAATACCATATACACAAATTCCCTCAGACCCCCTACTCTATCTAAGACCTGTTTGTCTTTCTCTATGACTCTCAGTTCTGAAGCCTGAATACTGCTTTCTATGTACCCTTGTTACTTTTCCATAACCAGAACCAGTGGAGTTGGAGGTGTGTGGCTGGGGCGGTGCAGGGACATTCTGCTGGGCTGTACAAAGCTGTTCTTGGAGCTCTTGGCTTGTCCTACACTGGGGTTTACTCTGCCTAGGTCAGTTCTGCTCTGAAAGAGTGTGGAGGCCCTAAGCATTGAAGATCCCTAATTTAGCCCTGGTGATTTTCTTGCCTCTTTTTTTGATCCTGTCTTCTTGTAGTGGTAGACAAATCCTTCACCTGAGGATTTCTTCCCTGAATTTTCCCTACTCTATATGTTTTTCTCCAAATTAGCAGGTCTAAGTGCACATTGGAAAATTTTGTCTATCCATCTTCTTCCCTTAGTATTGTTTCTAAGAGATGGAGATTAAGTTATAAGCCTGTAATAGTTTTTCTCTTATGCAATAAACAACCTCAAAAATCTCAGTGGCTTTCAACAATACTTATTTTCATGCTCAGAAATCTGCAAGTAATCTTTAGTTTGTCTAATTAGGCTAGGTGTGGCTATTCTTGGCTGGACTCCAGGCTTCCAGCCTGTTTTAGGGGTGCTTCATATTTCCACTTTGACCAAGATGGAATGGAACTGGTACCCAGTGGGATAACAATGGCTTCAGAAACCAAGTTGAGTCACAAGCACGTTTAAAGCCTCTATTTACATCATGACCTCTAACATATCCTATGGACACAAATAAGTCATGTGGCCAAATCTAACTCTAGAGGGTGATTGGCAACATCCCATGGCAAAGGGCAAGCATGTAAAATCTATAATATGGGAGGAAATAAAGAATTGTCAATCTTTTTCCAGTCATTCTCAGAGACTTCCTAAGTCTTTTGAGACTCCTGTTTCTTTCATTTGCTTCTACTTTCGAAATTTAGAACAGAAAGTTATACTACTTTTCCTTGATTAAAAATTTTTAAATTTTTTATTTTATTTTATTAAGAAGTAGAGAAGGACAAATCTTTGACTGAGCCTCAGTCTGACATTATTACCCAGAAGTCTCTCTATAGTCTCTGTAGGGTTATTTCAGCTTCTTTAGGAAGTAAACTCCAGCTTTTAATTACCATAATTTCCTATTACAAACTTAACTTTCTGTTGCACCAGTTCTGTGCTTTCCTCTGGGGATGCTTGACCCACAATAAATTGTTTTAGATTTGGCTTCTCCTATTTCCTTTTGACATCTTTTCTGTTTGGCTACAGTCTTTAAATTCTGCTTTAAAACTAACATTAGGCCTCTGAAGGGTGTATGTAAATTAGATTGTACTAAAAGGGGAAACAAAGTGAGAGTATTGGCTTTCAAAAATTTTATTTCATTATGAGTCACTAGAATGGTGATTAAAAGTTCTGTATACAGGGTGGACTCACCAACCAGTGGATTCTACTGGTGATCGGGCCTCAAACTGGACTTTCCCAATGTGGGAACCTTGGAGTCTGGGGCGCAGTTGTTGAAGGGTCTTGTATAAGCGGACTGGAAGTGTATGGTACCTGCATATTTAATATATACTATATCAAAGAATATCAAAGAAGGATATAGCATGTCTACTGAGGGTCTGGCAAATCTGGCTCAAAAATCTCTTCAGAACAACCCTCTCCAGAGACCTGCCACAGTGGTACCCAGATGGAACTGGATGGAGGAAGTGTCTAGGCTCTGGAAGCTTCTTATTCAGACTGGCTCACCTCCTTGTTTTCAGGCCCATGATTTGTTTGGCCTTGGATCCAGGCTCTCCCAGGCATGCATTTCTCAGGCATGTGTTTCCCAGGCATGCATTTCTGCTGCTGTTTGGCCTCCCTTCTTTAGGCACGTGGTCTTCATCCTTTTCAGCTACATTACATCCTCATGTACTTCCCATTTCCCAAAATGTGCTCACACTGTAATGCTATTTGCCCTTTGACTTCATAGTTGAAAATTTTTTTCTTTGGAAAATTTCTTAAGTTCCTTGCATTTCAGGGACATTTCTGAAGAAGGTGCCAGTAAATGCATTTGTTTGGGTCACTGTGTTTAGGCGGGCTATCCCTTTATTGTCCCTGCTTCTTGTGCTCCCCTCACTCTGAATGCCTGTGATTTTCTTCTAGGTTTTATCAGGTCATAGCCATCCTTTGCAGTTCACTTGAAGTCTCCCTCTTTCCTACCTTTATTTACAGAAACTTAGGTTAAGCACCAAGTATGTTCTGCCTAATGTGTTGGACATTGAGGTCAGAAAGACAAAAAGACAAACAGCTTCTGTTCTTCAGTCTAGTTTCCCATTCATCAGGGAGACTGTCCAATGAATAAGCATGTCTTAGACAGTTGGGTGATGGAATTAATGGAGGTGAGTGTGTGAGAGCGGAGGAGGGGTGCCTGAGTCTGCCCCAAAGAGTCAGAAAGTCTTCCAGAAGGCAGCAGCACTTGCGTGAGCCTTGAGATGCTGCTTCAGTCCGAGGCAATAGTGTGAGTCAACCAACAACAGGGCAGTGTGAGAAAGTGTGGCTACCAGGTTAATCATCTAGCTCAGTGCTATAGGATGTGAAATCATTTCCTTCCTTTGCAATCCCACTGTCATTTTAAAATTCATTGCTTTACTGATTTTATGTGTTAAACCTGAACGTTGCCAAGTCCTCTGGTCTCTATTTCTTTAATATTTAAGCACAATCCTCCAAATGCAGTTTCCAAGATTTACATATCCTGGAGAAAAAGGGGCTCTGATTGTCTTGCTGACCCCAAGCATTGACCCAGTCCCTTTCGCTCTTTTGTCCCCAAGCACTCTTTAAAGTATTTCTGCTGAAGGCTTATGAAATCAGAGGGGTACTATGACCCAGTCGATAAGCCCAGAAAACCCCTTTTCTTTCTCCTGGGGGCTCTGCCAGCTGTCATGTTGCTGGGGTCTTTCTCTTTTCTGTGTCACTTCTCTCCATTTTTTTCCCTTGAGTTCCAAGTATCCCCTAAATTTCCATCCTTTTGAGCTTCTGGGAGAAACCACCCAAATTCCTACTAATTTATTAGACAGCCTATATCAATTTTCCTAGTTAAAATTAATTGTTTCCACCTGTAGGTTTCTGTACTATTGTCTTTCTCAATTAAGCAAATTTCATCCACCATCTTCCAGCTCTGACCTTGCCAGTCTTCTCCACCAGATATAAGCTCCCTGAGGTGGGGACCTTGACTCATTCATGTTTATATAATAAAGCATAATATTTCACTCAAAGTAATTATTCAAATAAATCATTCTGCAAGCACTGCCAAAAGTCCAAGGCTTTGCAAACATGAGATGGCATTTAATCCCTGTGTGGTGGATTCTTCAGCCTCGCACAAGCCAGTTTGATTCTTCAGCTGTTCCTGATTGAGATTCTTCTAGTCAGTGACAAATGACGGAGGTAAATGCAGCACAAGACTGGAGACTTAGTGCTCCACAGGTCAACATCTTTTGGAATCCTGTGCTTTCTTTTCCTGTAGTATCCACAATAGTCATAGGATGGGGGGTAAGTATACCCCTCCTCACCCATCAGGAGTGACATCAACAATGGGCCAAGAAGTGCCGCTTGTCAAGGACCTGCAGAGGTCAGTGATGTCAGGTGGGATGGTGTTGACATTTTGGTGCTTGTGAGGCTGTGGGAAAGGTTTAGTAATATGAACAACCCTTTCCTCAGGGGTCCAAAAGGTTATAGGACCTTCACCTGTGCCCTACTTCTCTGTGATATTTTGTTCCTACCAATGACCTGAGGAACTTCTAAAATTTTCACTTTATTATTTATTGATTAGTGGCACCAGGATTTAGTTTGGCCAGTTTCACAGAGGACCCTTTAGCCAGCTGGGGCTGGCCAGTGGTCCTTTCGTGAAGGACACTCCGATAGCTTCTGACTGCAAGTCCTGACAAGTGCTGTGGTGGGTGGGGTGGTCTCATTAATAACATTTCTTATTGGGGAGATAAGAAATATTTCAAATGAATAACCACCACCCATACTAGACTTATCAGGGTGATCACTTCATAAATTACATAAATATTTAATCACTTTGTTGTCTACCTGAAACTAATATAATATTGTATGTCAACTGTAATTGGAAAAAGAACAACCACCATCCAAATGCTGTGGTGATAATGATTATTTGTAGGCATTGTTCTTTTGGAAATAAGCCAGTTCTATTTTGTCTGTTCTCTACCAATTAGCAGCCTTAAGTATTTTGAAGAGAATGACTTTCTTAGAAATATAAAAAATAACTGTTTAATAAATGTTTGAATCTGAAGCATAATGAGATTTCTGGGCTATTTTCTTTCTTTCCTATAGGATATACTTTAAATTCTGGGTAGGGGTTTAGATTTCAAAAATGTATATATTTCCCCCCTTCAAAACTAAGAAAATAGGACCTCTGTTTGCCCAGCCACGTGTTACACAGATTTCTGGGAACAAGTTGGAGATATACTTGGAAACTGGTCTCCTCATGGGTAGTAGCCCCACATGTCTGACCTGGTCCCAGGCTAACACAATAAGCAGAAGGTCTTAGGAGTACTGAGCTAGTTCTGTTGCAAACATAGGAGTGTGGGGCCAAGCTCCTGAGGTACTGCCTCAGCTCTGGTGTAGTCAGGCCTGCTCTGGAGCTAAGCCTGGTTTTCCCACTGTTCTTTTGCTGGGGAGGAAGTGGTTGAGGAAGCTGGTTTGGAGTCCCCAGATGTGTCAGGTTTGGAGGGAGAAAACAGGTACCTGGCTGAATTGCCGTGCTTTCTAAACCACGTAACACAAGTCTTGTCAATGTTGGCTCATAAGCAGATAATGAGGCAATTTGTTCTCATTGGATGATTAAAGAAAAAAATATTTACTGACACTTGTTAATGATGAAGAGGCAGACTTTATTCAGGACCATAGCAAAAGGGATAAGGACCACAGCAATAGGGATAAGGACCACTACAGTGGGATTTTGCAGTGGGGGAAAGAGATTGGGCTCAATGTTGAATATAGTATGGGCAAGTGGGACTTCATTGCTAAGGAGCAGTGTGGGGTCGGTGCACTGAAAATTATTAAGGGGAAACATGGGGGGTAAGGGGGATTCTGGCTGAATTGACCTAAGAGAACTCTTATGGAAGATAGTCCAGGTTGATCAGACATGACTTGGGGATGGCGGAGGGTGAGGGCCCAATCAGATATGGGGGATGATCAGATGTTGAGGGTGAGGGGTTTGGTTAAATTGACTTAGCAGGATTCTTGCTAAAACTACATTTTATAAGATCATGCACAGATAGGTGTAGGACAAGGTTCTGGAGCCTAATTTTAATCTGGTTAAACCCAAAATCTTTATCAGAGGCCAGCTTGAAAGTTATAGCAATCTCTACACAACTTAACGTTCCCCTTCTGTGATGTATTAGTGTATAAAATTAGTATATAAAATCTACCATGGGTGACTCATGAGTCCTTTGTTTTAGATAGTTAGCAGTAGCAGGGACAGAGAAAGTAGGAAGGTAGGTATATCAGTCAGTCAGGGCTTTCCAGAGAAATAGAACTGGTTATCTATTCTTTCTCAGATTTTTTTTTTTTTTTTTTGCTGAAGTTTACCTTTCAATTTCCTCCTCCTCCTCCTCCTCCTCCTCCTCCTTCTTCAGAAGTGAGTGGTCCTGGCACTCATATTACTCTTTCTGCACATCACTTTTATAAAAAGCACTATTCCTTTTATTAATACCATTAAAACTCATGTCTGTGAGATTTTTTATTTGTTTTGTTTTTGTTTTTGGCTTGATTCCTTCATCTTTTTCACCCAGGCTGCAAGCCCCCTCCCCTCTGGCAGTCAGTCTGTTCTTTGTAACTATGCATCTGTTGCTATTTTGTTTGTTAATTTATTTTGTTGCTTAGATTCCACATATGAGTAAGATCATATGGTACTTTTCTTTCTCTGACTGGCTTATTTATTTAGCATAATGTTCTCCAGGTCCATTCATGCTGTTGCAAAGGGTAATATTTCCTTCTTTTTTATGGCCAAGTAATATTCCATTGTGTAAATATACCACAGCTTTTTTTATCCATTCTCTCGGATTTATTTTAAGGAATTGGCTCACACAGTTGTCTGGTGGGGGCTGGTAAGTTTGAAATCTGAAATCTGTGGTCCAGACTGGCAACTCAGGCAGGAGCTGATGCTGTAAGTCTTGAGGTATAATTTTTTCTCTCTGGGAAGGCTTAGTTTTCACTCTTAATGTCTTCAGCTGATTGGACGAGGCCCACCCTCATTATTATGGGTAATTTCCTTTATGTAGGTCAGCTGATTGCAGATGTTAACCACATCTACAAAATTTCTTCAGTACAATGCCTAGATTAGTGTTTGAATAACCAGGTACTATAGCCTAGCCAAGTTGACACGTAAAGCCAATAATTACAGTAAGTGTAGCTGGAGTCTTTGCAGCAAGGCAGAAGGAAACCCAAGGAAAGGATAGTTGGATCTCAAGGTGGACAATTGTGTATGGTGAGGAGGTAGGAGGGGAAATGAGTCTACTGACATCAGCACCATCATTCTGGGGTTGGGGAGGAATGAAGAACAAGTTCCTCAGCTGTGATGCATAAGTCAACTCAGGTATCATAAGACGTTTTCTACTAAGAACAGATTCTTGCATTGTTGGGAGCAAGTCATTCGGGGTTGGGGGTAGGTGGGTGTGGCCACAGCTCTGCATCATAAAATCAGATTGGTAGAAAGACCATGACCATTTGGCTAGAAAACTAAGGACAGAAAAAGCTGCCTCTTAACCTGTAGTTTATTGGTAAAGAAAAAAATGAATTCACTGCGTCCCTTTGAAACTTGAGAGATCTTGATAAATATCTATGGAGTCAAGCAATAAGCAATGAAGATTAATGGTATAGAGGCTACTATGACTAATTTAAGATGTATAAAAATGTCATTGACTACAGTGTGCTGGCTTTATTATAGTATATTAGTAAATATAGAAATATTTGTCACTCAGGATCTTATTTGCTCAATCCTGTTTTTCTCATGAGGTTACTGTTTTACAGCTGGGAATTCTCCTACCAGGAACATTCTTCAGGGACCCAGCCATCTAGATTTGGGAGGGATCCCGCTATTGGCTCCTATATATAAAAGCAGAAGCATTAAATTAATCATTGTGTATATCATATAGTATGTCCACTGAGATGGTGGGAAAGATTTATGCTTCAATTATTAATAGGTTAGTACTACGAATACATTTAACAAAACTCATTCCCCTTCAATAAAACAACCATTAACTGCTTCTAAACTCCATCTATCAACTTTGGTAGTTTAAATAGATTCATTCAATAGTTGTATAATGTTGATACTTCTAGTGTTCTCACCGCTGTGGAAACATTTGGTTTTTCTGTCTAATGAAAAGGAGAAAAATAAAGTGTTCTCTTTCTTCATCTTCTTCTGCAAAGCTTCCTGAAAAGGGCCTTTATGTCAGAAACCATCCCACCCTTGGCTGTGGATAGTCACAAGACTTTAGTTCTGTAGTTCTAAAGGGCATCAAATACGGGTGGGGCCCCATAAAATCGGTAAGCCGCCCTGTAAAACTGTCTCCATTGCTGTTTGGATATGCTCCTGTTTCAGGAGCATATGTGCTTTTTGTAAACTTTTATTCTGGTTAAAAATTTAAAAGGGAGCTACTTGCAATGTCTTTAGCATTAACGTAAGCTATAGTAGGCCTATAAAACAATCATTGAGATGCTATTAAAAGTATATGAATAATAAAACAGCTACAATAAGAAAAGCTTTAAAAGAGAGCCTTGGCCTTGATGGCTCCCCCTTGGCAGAAGAAGGGCTTCTGGGGTAGTTGGGTGGGAGGGGGGCATGGCTATACTCTGCCTGTGTCCTGAGCAGTTAAATGTTACTTAGGAACCAGGGAACCTATACCCCCCATTTTTTCTTATGAGGAGAAAAGGCATTTCTAGGTTGTAAATGGCAGCAGAGCATAATGCAATAATATTCTTAGGAAATCACCTCAGGCTCCCTTGTTTATGTGAGATATTTATGAGAGCACACGTTTTATGAAGTTGTTTTATTGGTGAGAGGCAAAGCACTAATAAACCAGGTCCATGTGGGGTGTGATGGAACAACTCTGGGCTTGTGGAGAAAAGCAACCTTGGGAACACTGCTTAAGTTCACTGAGTCTTAGTTCCTCCTTTTATAAAACAGGGTTGGTAATAATATCTATTGTGAAGGGGTAACTGAATTACTGGAGAAAACATATATAAGGTGCAGAACCCATCTCTGATAATATACCTGTTGCTTAATAATATTAGTTCTTTTTCTCCTTCTGTTATTTTGAGATTATTAGTGATCTAATATAACGTCTATAACACTTACTTGGCATTGCTATCTAATAGACATCTCTTTTTATAGCATGAAATGGTGCTGACATTTGAGTTCACAATGAATAAACATCCTTAAGTGGTGACAGGAATTTCAAGAAGTTTGCATTTATCAAGGGTCTTAAGATCCTTAGAATTCTACCCAAACAACTCCTGCTTTCTTTTTAAATATGTATTTATAAACCAACTATTTTACTGAAAGATAGCATATGCTTAGAAAAATGCACAAAATTTAAGTATACAGCCCAATAGCTGATCAGAATGTGAATACTTCTGTGTAATTACCACTCAAATAAAGATATAAATCTCTACCAGCACCCCAAAGAGCCCTTCATTAGGGGTGACCCCAATCATTTCCACTTTCCTCCCAAATAATAATGATCCTGACTTCCCACACCATTACATAGTTTTGCCTGCTTTTGAACCTTATAGAAATTGAAATACATTATTTTGCGATTGGGTTCTTTTACTCCACAGTTATTTTTTTGAGATTCATCCATGTTGTTATCTATATAGTAAGTGCTTCATTTATATTTCGGCATTGTATTCCATTATATGAGTATAGCACCATTATTTATCCATCTATTGTTGATGGATATTTTCATAATTTCTAGCTTTTCCTATTAAAAACAGTGCCTCATGAATATTTTAGTATATCTCTTTTGGTGAACATATATTTACATTTCTGTTGGGAATATACCTTGGAGTAGAACTGCTGTCTTAGCAGGTAGGCATACACACAATTTTAGTAAAGACAGCTAAATAGCTTCCAATGGTTGCACCATGCAATGTGCCATACTTGGCCCCCTACAAGCGATGTGTGAGAGTTTCCATTGCACTACTATGTGTGCCACACTTGGTATAGTCAGTCTTTTTAATTTTAGCTGCCCTGATGGGTGGGGCATGGTGTCGTTCTGTGATTTTAATTTGGTTCCCTGATGACCAATGAGCTTAAATACCTTTTAATTTGTTTATTGGCCATTTGGATTTTCTCTCTTTTTAAAAAAATTCTAACAATGTTATTTATTTATTTATTTATTTATTTATTTATTTATTTTTATTTATAAGTATATTTTATTGATTATGCTATTATAGTTGTCCCATTTCTCCCCCATCATTCCCCTCCACCCTGCACACCTCCTTCCACCCACATTCCCCCCTTTAGTTCATGTCCATGTGTCATAAGTTCTTTAGCTTCTACATTTCCCATACCATTCTTGCCCTCCCCCTGTCTATTTTCTACCCGCCATCTATGCTACTTATTCTCTGTACCTTTTCCCCCTCTCTCCTCCTCCCACTCTCCTGTTGCTAACCCTCCATGTGATCTCCATTTCTGTGGTTCTGTTCCTGTTCTTGTTGTTTGCTTAGTTTGCTTTTGTTTTAGGTGTGGTTGTTAATATCTGTGAGTTTGCTGTCTTTTTTACTGTCATATTTCTTATCTTCTTTTTCTTAGATAAGTCCCTTTAACATTTCATATAATAAGGGCTTGGTGATGATGAACTCCTTTAACTTGACTTTATCTGAGGAGCACTTTATCTTCTCTTCCATTCTAAATGACAACTTTGCTGGATAGAGCAATCTTGGATGCAGGTCCTTGCCTTTCATGACTTGGCATACTTCTTTGCAGCCCCTTCTTGCCTGTAAGGCCTCTTTTGAGAAATCGGCTCACAGTCTGATGGGAACTCCTTTGTAGGTGACTCTGTCTTTATCCCTTGCTGCTTCTAGAATTCTCTCCTTCATTTTAATCTTGGCTAATGTAATTCTGATGTGCCTTGGTGTGTTCCTTGTTGGGTCCAACTTCTTTGAGACTCTCTGAGCTTCCTGGACTTCCTGGAAGTCTATTCCCTTTGCCAGATTGGGGAAGTTCTCCTTTATTATTTGTTCAAATAAGTTTTCCACTTGTTGTTTTTCTTCTTCCCTTTCTGGAACCCCCATAATTTGGATGTTGGGACATTTAAAGATGTCCTGGAGGTTCCTAAGCCTCTCCTCATTTTTTTGAATCCTTGTTTCTTCCTTCTTTTCTGTTTGGTTGTTTCTTCCTTCTGGTCCATTCCATTGATTTGAGTCCCAGTTTTCCTCCCATCTCTATTGGTTCCCTGTGCATTTTCCCTCATTTCACTTAGTGTAGCCTTCATATTTTCATCTAATTCATGACCAGAATGAACCAATTCTGTGAGCATCCTGATCACCAGTGCTTTAAACTGTGCATCTGATAGATTGGCTATCTTTTGGTCGCTTAGATGAATTGGCTCTGGGGTTTTTATTTGTTCTCCCGTTTGAGCCATTTTGGAGTTTTTTTTTTGGGGGGGGGTCTAGTCACAGCTGTTATGTAATGAGGGGCAGAGCCTTAGGTGTTCACCATGGTGGGGCAGCTTAGTCACTGGGTAGTGACCCTTATGTGGGGGAGGGGTCCAAGAGGGAACAATGGTACTTGCTTCACTCTCTCCCGGATTCCAGTCCCTTCCACTGATTCACCTTCACCTGGGCTATCTGTGCGAATGTGGGACCACCTGGTCAGCCAGCCACCTTGTGGGGCCTTACTAGGTCTGCACCATTCCCACCCTGTGCCCAGGGTCCACTAGCTGCCACCTGTGTGCCTGGCGTTTGCTAGCCACAGCCTGCAAGCCTAGGATCTACTAGCCACTGCTGCCTGTGAGCCCGGGTCCTCCAACCTCCACTTTTTCCTGCCGAGACTCTGCCCTTCTTACCATTCTGGATGAATGGTTGTTGAATTTTCGTATAGTTCAATTTTCTATCAGTTCTGGTTGTTTTCTTGTTTCTAAATCTTTGTTGTCCTTAATTTTGATTGTTCGAGGAGGCACAATGTGTCCACCTACGCCTCCATCTTGGCCGGAAGTCTCTCTCTTTCTCTTTCCTTCTTCTCTCTGTTCCTCCCTGTCTCACTCCTTTCTACACTCATCGGTCACCCATAATTGAGGTTTTGTGCTCTCTTATTCTACATATTAGCTTGAACTCAGACTATTCATTAAGACTGAAAAAAAAAAAAAAAACTGAGTCAGAGAGGGCAACTCAGCACTGGTGGAAAGCACTGGCCCAAGAGTCAGCGTATCTGGGTCCTACTTTCAGAAACTCTGCCTGTCCTTGTGGCCTTGGTCATGGCTGTATTATATCTCTCAGGCTCCTCCACCTCTCTTTCTTTCTCCCTCTCTTTGGTTAGTAAAATAAAAAAACTTCAAGTGATTTATAAGAACACTTACATCTCTGGTGCTTTGATTGCCCATATTTTGTCAGAACATTTACCATATCCTCACTGACTTCTGAACATTCCACCCTAAAGTGATCTGGAGCAGTGATTGTACAAAAATGAGTGTAAGTGTCATTTTGGCATGGGTATAGCTTGTTCCTTAATCTTATTGACAAAGGGACCTGGGGGAGAGATGAGCTGGCAGTAATGAGGAACCTCTAGATTTGAGGAAAAGGAAGAAGTCCCTCAGCGCTCATATGAATCTGAGGCTATATGGGCTGAAGTTGTCAAAGGAAGTCAGAACAGAAGTCTTTCTGGAAAATCATGATTATACTTATTCAAGGTGCAGTAAGACTTCAAATTCCTTGTGTGACTCCACCTTCTACTCTACCTCCCTGTGTCTGTATGTTCATAGTAGGACTAGAGGCTCTCAATACAATGCGGCCACCAGAAGGTTATCCAGAAGAAGACTGAAGGATCAGTGACATGTAGGGGAGATCCTTGGGTGGTTCCACAGGCTCTCCCCTCCTTCAGGTTCTGCACTATGCTCCTTCCACCAAGGGGAACCACCAGGGCATGCAGACTAGATTTAGTCACTGTCTGACAGAATAGAAGTTCCTTAGATGAGCTTCTTAACAATACATAAGCTTTGTGGGGTCTTTTTTGTTGTTGCTTACAAATATTTTATTTTACATCAAATTATAAGACCATGAAAAAATGTTAAGAAGATTATTATTCTATGCAATCAGTTTTAAAGATACATATAAACATAGTGATTAGTTTAACTGGTTCCCTAGTATAGACGTTTAAATTGTTTAGTTTTCTTGTGTCAGAAACTATAAACATCCTTTTAGTTAATTCTGTATGTATAAGTCTAATTAAAAAAACCTTTTTATTATGGAAAATTTTAAACATATACAAATGTGGAAGGAGAAGTGTAATAAATCTCCATGAATCCGTCAATTAGCTTTGAGAATTACCAACACATGGCTAGTCTCATCTCATTTATAGCAGCCCACTGTCCTCTCCCCAGGTTTTGAAGCAAATCCCATTTTATCTGTACATAATTCAGTGTGTACTTCTAAAAGATAAGAATTCTTTATAAAAATTGTAGTTGTCTTTCATGTTTGAACCATATGTGTATAGTAGAAAAAACTGGAGAGATGAACTGTACTAGCTTTCTAATTTGCTGTGTTGCCACTTAACAAACTTGAGTGGGTTAAAACAACTTGTATTTGTTATCTCCCTATTTCCATGGGTCAGGAGTCCCAGCTTGGCTTAGATGGATTCTTTGTGTTATGTTCTTACCAGACAACAATTAAGGTGTCAGCTGGGGCTGTGGTCTTACCCCTATTGCTCAGTGTCCTCTTTTAAGCTCACTTGGTTGTTGGCTGAATTCAGCTCCCTGTAGTTTGAGACTAAAGCTCTCAGGCCCTAGAGGTCACCCACAGCTCTTGCCACATGGCTCTCTCACAGCATGCAGCCTGCGTCTTCAAGCCAATGAGGGAGAGAAGTCTCTAATGGTAGTGAGAGTCCAGTCCTCTTTTGGGACTTTCACCTGGATCAGTGACTTTCACCTGATTAATGACTTTCACCTAATTATATCAGGCCCATCCAAGATAATAATAATAATTATTATTATTTTAACTTATATTGAATTGTTTTTAGTTTAATTTTAAATAGGGTGGCAGAGAGAAAAATCTCTTTTAAAATGACCTGTTTTTGTTGAGATGCAGAATTTAAATTTTCAATGCTGCTAAGGAGAACTATTTCATTGATAAATATAACCAATGAGGGTATATTAGAGATACCAAAGAGCCAGGTTTGAAAAGACAGTCACATAGGAGAAAATTTATCTATTTCATTAAAAAAAATTTTTTTTATTGAATTTATTGGGGTGACATTGGTTAATAAAATTATATAGGTTTCAGGTATACAATTCTATGATACCTCATCTGTATGTTGTATTGTGTGTTCACCACCCCAAGTCAAGTCTCCTTCTATCACCTTTATTTATCCCCCCATACCCTCTTTTACCTCCCCCACCCCCTTTCCCTATGGTAATCACCATACTGTTGTCTGCATCTATGAAATTTTCTTCAGGATAGTCTATTTTCTTTTATTGTTGACCTATTACAGATGTCGCCCATCCCCCCACTTTGCCCCCTTCTGCCCAGTCCCTGGCCACCACTCCATGCCCCCAGCTTTCACCACACTGTTGTTTGTGTCCGTGGGCTAGGCGTGTGTACATATATGTTCTTCAGCTAATCTCTTTTGATTAAATAAAAACCAACTGATTTGGTGCTATAGTTATATCTGCAAAATCTCTTCACTTTTGTCATATTCTATTGACTAGGAGCAAGTCACAGGTCCCACATGTACTAAAGGAGTGGACATGAACAAAGGCATGAACAATTACCAAGAAGAATATAATATCTTGAATTCTATCTTATTGCTGATTCACAGCAGGAATTAGAAAACTTTTTCTGTAAAAGGACAGATAGTAAATATTTTAGACTTTGTGGTCCAGATAATCTTTGTCTCAACCATTCAACTCTGCTGTTGTTACAGGAAAGCTGCCATAGACATTGTGTGAGTAAGAGGGTGTGGCTGTTCCAATAAAACTGTTTAGAAAAAAAGGTGGCAGGCCACATTTCATCAGTAGGGCTATAGTTTATCAACCCATGACTTAGTCTATATCACATTCTAGCATACCTTTTTCCTCTCAAAAAAAAAAAAAAAACATACCCATGTACAATGCACCTAAAATATGATGCTATTTTATAACCTGCTGGGTTGGGGTCACATGTTTTGGGCACTATAAGAAATAGTTATCTGCCCTGACAGGTGTGGCTCAGTGGATTGAGTGCTGGTCTGCAAACCAAAGGGTCACTGGTTTGATTCCCAGTCAGGTCATATGCCTGGGTTGCAGGCCAGATCCCCAGTAGGGGGCACGTGAGAGGCAACTATACAATGATGTTTCTCTCCCTCCCCCTCTCTCTAAAAATAAACAAATAAAATCTTTAAAAAAAGAAATAGTGATCTAAAATTTTGCTCATGTATTTCTTGAGGGTGTTACTTATTAT
Source organism: Anoura caudifer (assembly GCA_004027475.1). Taxonomy (NCBI): domain Eukaryota; kingdom Metazoa; phylum Chordata; class Mammalia; order Chiroptera; family Phyllostomidae; genus Anoura; species Anoura caudifer. The sequence goes on along the minus strand of PVKU01001011.1, from coordinate 327,110 downwards.
CTTGCTAATAATTCCTACCATGAAGCTCCATATGAAGGACTTTCTTGGGAACTTAGTGGCTATAGAAATTTTGCTTTCCCTAACTGGTTTTTTTCTACTACAAAAATTAAGTAACTCACCATATTTACCTTTTTGTTTTGGCTTCCAGGAAGCTAAGAGTCAAACCTGTAACTCAGTTATTGCGGCTGTAAAGACCTGACAGGTTGCATACTGTGCTTCTCTGTCCAGGCATTGATGTTTTATCCTTATTTTAATTTTCTGTGTTTCTCTCTCTATTATTATTTTTATTGTATAAACTTCTTTGTGGAATCACATTGAGTAAAAATACGATTTTCTAAGGGTGTGGGGTCTGCAGTAGATGAAGGGCTGGGAGCTGGAAGCCAGAGAAGAAAAATATGATTCTCTTATTCCTTGGATTCAAAGGACTACTGAATTTTTACACATCATAGCTCCAAATTAGAAACAGCCTAAATATCCATCAAGAGGAGAGTTAATACAGTATGCTATCATGATATGGTAGAATTTTACATAACAAAAAAGATCAGACTACTGATACATGCTATAACATGGAAGTCCCCCTGCCCCCCCCCCACACACACAGATACCATGCTGAGTAGAAGAAGTCAAACACAAAAGAGTACATACTGGATGATTCCATTTATATCAAGTCTAAAAACAGATAAAATGAATTGAAGGTGATATAAGTCAGGGAGAGATTTTCAGGTGGCAGGGACGATTCCCTGGGAAGTGGCAAGAGGAAACCTTGTGGGGTCCTAGAAATGTTCTGTGTTGTGAACAAAGCTCAGTGTATGCACGTGTAAAAAAAATCTTCTAGGTGTAGATTTAGGATTAGTACACTTTGTGTATACTACTGTATGTATAAACTGGCCCCCAAAAGAGAACAGCTAATAATACAGCTCCTTGCTTATTTTTCTTCTCTGTTTATGTCCAGGTGTCCACTGGACAAGAACTTTAAAGTGATCTCAGAAGTCCATAGCTTTTATTTTCCAACACTCACAGGTTAGCAGCAGTTGTACACTTTTATTGTATTACCTCTCTTAAATGTGGAGTTGAAAAAATAGGTAAAGAGAGCTTCTCAACCATGAAGGTGGGTCACTGCCTATGGCTGTGTTGTTCTTCAGCTTCATAAAGTGGCTGGGGGCGGGGTGAATGGGGGAGGTTGGAAGCCAGTCTCTGCCTAGGTCTTTGCAAACTCAGGAGTCTATTATAAAATAGAAGAGGGGGAATCAATATCAATTCCCCCTCCTTACTTTTCACGTGTATATTCTACTTAAGGATGTTATGGATTCAACCTCTAGATGGCCTAGTAATGGCTTAATGGGGCAGAGCCATATGGAAGTTTGGGGGAGAATAACTTTTTGCTGACTTAAGAGATCCATACTTTTAGCTGAGGCCCCTTAGAAGACTGAGCTCATCTAGACTCTTAAAGAGGTCAGGGTGGCCATCACTTAGAGGAAAGTATGTGAGCAAAAGATGGGAGGAAGCAGCTCATCAGAGCCATCCCAGCTGAAACACCAATGTCCAGGAAAGAAAGCAAGAACAAAAACCAAAAGCAGATTGAGATCTAAAAAGGCACTTAGCATTTTTAAGTGCTAAGATATAAATTCCCAGTTATATTATCAACCCAACAAATAGATGCCATCAAGACCTATCTATAGTTAATAACACTGTATTCCATATTTGAAAGTTGATAAGAAAGTAGATGCTGAAAGTTTTTGTCACTGTATGGTGGCAGATGCTAAGTAGACTTACTGTGGTGATCATTTCCCACCATGTACAAATAATCAAATCATTTTGTTGTCCACCTGAAAATAATGCAATGTTGTATGTTAATTATACCTCAGTTAAAAAAAGAAGACACCTCTTGCCCAGGTATGTAATACTAAAGCTAACCTATAGTGAAATATCAATACATGCTGGACTAATGCTTAAGTTATACTGGCTTTTTCTCAGTTGATATGAGGTAAACTAGAAGAGTAGGTAGGTATGAAGCTTTCTCCATTACAATAAAAGAATCTATTCAGAAATAATAGGTATGAAGAAAATCCCAAGCAATACAGTTTAGTAAGTCCAATTAATGATTATTCATATGATTTTAGAATTAGGTTAAGAAAAAAAGCTTTGCTATCTGTTCAGATATACTTGGGTAAAACATACATTTAAACACATACATAATTTTTTAGACAAATTACTGATATTACTCATAAGACTCTTGTTGGAGGAAGTTGTCTTTGTGGTGCTATTAACTCAATCCTTTAGGAATAATGCAGAGATGGGTCTTTGGTGAAAATTCCAGACTTTGGAAATGCCTCCCTTTCCAAAACAATCTGAACACACCCCCATGAATGAAGAGCCTATTTGACTTTGCTCCTTGAACACACCCACGGATTTGTTGATGAACTGACTTGCTTGCCTTCCCTTTTGTTGAAAGTAAGAGAGACCCACTTCAAATCAATTGAAACAGAAAAAGGGATTTACTGAGGATCTATCTAGTCATGTAGATTTATTTTGTTGAGCTTATAAAAAAACTCCAGGGACAAGATTGCTTTGACATTTAGAGTTAGAAGCTTTCTAAACTTTTGATTTCTACTTTTAGGTCTTCAAATGGAATTTAGATTTCCACGGCACTCTCACTTTTCTTGCCCAGCAGAGGACCTCCCTGGTTAGTGTTCATAAGACTCAGCTGGCGTGGGTTCACTTGAGCCCACTGTTTTAGTGCCTGTAGTTGGCCAGGCATAGTACTGGGTACGCAAATGAGTGTGAAGCCCCTGAACATAAAAGGCGTGTGTGGGAGTTGACTATACAAGTACACAATTGCCCTACATTATGAAAACTACGTGGTTGTGCACTGAGACTGTGGTAGCAACACAACAGAGGATGGACCCACTTGGCTTGAGGGGTCATGAAAAGCCTCACAGAGGATACAACACCGTGTCCTCTCTTGTCCATCTCAACCCATCGATGGTTCCAACCTCCACTTCCTCATCTTGTGTTGGGCTGTATCCCTTGCAACTCTCCTTTGTGGGTTGGTGCTAAGAATGCTTTCTGCTAACATTACCCCAATGGCCAGACTGAAGGGGTGGGTTCTGCTGCCCATGGTTTTGCTTAGGGGAGTCCAAGGCCCGGACATCCCAGGCCCTGCTTCTTGGAACTTGAATCTGAAGACAGGATGAGCTGAACTGATCAGACCCGACTTTTATTCAGCTGAGTAGACAAATAAAAACAAATACAACAAAATGCAGTAAGAATACCTCCACAAAACTCAAACATGTCAGGAGATTGTCACAGCTGTGAGGAAAGCCTAATGTAGTGGTTTTGTATATAATCCAATCTGGTTCAAAGGTCACAAAGCCCATTCCAGCCTTAAGACCTGAAACTTGAGGTCACCAGAGGCATTTGTCTGTGTCATGAGGCCCAACTACAATGAAGAGTAAGAGCAGAATGGGTTCCTGAACTGAGATAATTCCTAATGAATCTGGCAAAACTCCAAGCCTTTGCATTTAGGGAGGAAAATAATGAGATTATGTCGAAGGCAATTTATACTCAGATACCTTGAAGGTTTTCCTGGGTACCTCCTACCCTTATTTGAGTCTTAGACCGTGTAGAGTGCTGCATGTGCTTAAACTCATACCCATCTTGATTCAAGCTTAGGGAGCAGGCCCTCAGCAAAAGGAAAGCCCACTTCCTCACTGACACCAGCTATGTAGTGTACAGTCAGTCTCTAGCCTCATTGGCTTTGGTTGCCTTATCTTTAAAATGAGTATAATAACTTTGAAAGAATAAAGATAACAAATGCGAAGTACTGAGCGCAAAGCTTGGAACACAGTAGATATCCCACACGTGGGTAGCTGTTGTTTTTATACCATCAAACAAAAGCTGACAGCTGTCTAGCTCAGCGCTACCCTAAGTGGAGTCCACAGACCTGTGCCAGTTGGCTAGTTGTTTGCTACCAGTGCCGATGGCATAAGCCTTAAAACTGAGAGTGTTTAGAAACTTTGATAATGATTTGACAGAGTAATCTAGTATCTGTTGAATCTAGTAATAAAATTATTCTTGTATTTTGTTTGCGTTTGTATATTTCTTGTTTGTTTTTTTGAATAATTTATTTTTATAGTATTTATAAATGTGTGAGCTTATAACAATTTGAAAATTTAATAAACTCACTTTTCTGCACGGATTGTTTGAGAAGCACTGGTCTAACTTATTTCCCACCAGCCAACTTATTGAAACCCAGGCCCCAAGAGCCTCCTCATATAGGGCAGCATCTCGTGTGTGCTCACACACACTCCTCTTGACCACCTCATCCCATCTCTTCCCTGCACTGCGCTGTTGTTCTTTCTCCTGGCCAGGATGTGCCTTGATCTTTTTTGTTTGCTGCAGAACCTTCTCTTCCCTGCTCAGATCATCACCAGGAAAAAGTCCTTCCACCCTTGGGACTCTGTGACTTGCTCCTTAAAATAGCCTCTGTCCTCTTCATGGTACAGCTTCGAGTGGTAAAGCTTTTAATCAATTCATTGCAGCCACCTCAGCCAGGGAAACTTGACAGGTTTCCTCTGTCTGTGATCAGAAGGACTTTGAACTTCACCACATTATACAGAACTCAAAGCTATCTTCTTTGCTCTCTTTCCTTTTTTGACCATCTGGCTGTCCTCCTTTAGGGTGTATCTTTCCTCTCCATTTGGCCTATTACTTCCTAGACTGAGTAGATGCCATCTCTCCCCAACTGCTGGGAGGAAGAGTCTTGCCCCTGAACTCCAGTTACGAGCCTTAATGTGGCAGGAAGTCATCCCTCCTGTACCCCCAGCTGGTAATGCTGCACCTAAACAAGGCTGGCTCTAGTTCTCACTCAGCTCAGCAACTTATCCCACACTGTAGGGGTAAGCAATCAGAGTAGAAGGTTTGAGGCTAGGGTCATTTTTTGGGCTTTCTAAGCACCCTACCTTGTGTTGTTTATCTCCATGCATTGTAGATTGATTATGTAAATGGACCCAATTTTTTGTATCTCCCCATAGCAAAGCCCTTTGGTAATGGCCTTCTACTCTGACTTTGGGCTTGATGATATTAGCCAATGGGAAAACAATACAAGCAGAGGCTTGAAGAAGCACTGTGTACTTCTTTTTCCTTTCTCAGTTTGCTGCCATGAAAAATAGCCTGAGCTAGCCTGCTGGGGAATATGAACGACATTTGGAGGAGAGCCAGGTCACCCCACCTAAGACCACCCTAAGCCAGCCAGCCCTTCCAACCCCCAGTTGAGTTCAGCTGCATGAGCCAAGATCAGCTGACCAGTAGATTCATGATAAATGGTAAGTAGTGTTATTTTAAGCCACTGCACTTTTTTGGGGTAGTTTTAAGCCACCAATTTTGCAGGGATAATTTGTTACACACTAATAGCTAACTGACACACCAGGAATTTTTATGTGAGTGAAATAAAGTTAAAATGATCATTGAGAGCATCCAAAAGGCTGGGCTATGGGAGGGACAAGTAAGAAGTAGAGGGAGCAAAACACCCTCATCCTAGGGCTGGTTTTCTCTTGAGGGTATTGGCTATTAATATCATGAATGGGTTGTATGCATATAAACCTTAGAGATTTAAAAAAAAATTGACATGAGGTCTGTCTCCCTTATCTTTGTCACTTCTCTGGGTTCCTGGGAATTGGGAGACCTGGACAGATTAATATATGTTGGGTTGGCCAAAAAGTCGGTATGGTTTTTTTCTGTAAAATAAAAGACACATTTTTCATTTTCACTGATAACTTTATTGATTTGGATATTTCGAGTATGTTGACTATCTCCCACATGGTATGGCATTGATTGTTCTCAATTAATGTCTTAATTTGATTGCTATCAACTTCAACTGGTCTACCCAAACATGGAACATTATCCAATGAGAAATCTCCAGCATGAAACTTCGCTAACCACTTTGACACATTTGATCAGTCACAACACCTTTTCCATACACTGCACCAATCTTTTTTTTGTGTTTAGTTGCATTTTTACCTTTCTTGAAATAATAAAGCGTAATATGCCAAAAATGTTTTGTATTTTCTTTCATCTTCAGTATTAAAATGGCTACACAAAAATTCACCAATTTTGATAAGTTTTTAAAATGCATGCTGATATGACAACTGTTACAACACAATCTAACAAAATCATTTCAAATGAAGTTAAAGACAACCAAATGCTACCAGAGCCATCATATGGAAAACAAATTTTTTGGCCAACCCAGTATTTCTCTGGAAGGTGATATAGTCTGTGAAATTCTGGAGCAAGGTTCTACTATGTTGGAAGGGCTTTCCAGACAAGAATGAGAGAATACAGTAGTTTCTGTGAATAGTGAATTTTCTCCATTAAGGTCTTGAGCGTCCCCTAAGGTATTTGTGCTGGGGTTGACATCACATGTTCAGGGTTATTTTCTATTTTAGGACCTCATCTTTATGTGAAGGGGAGTCATCTTAACATTAAAATAACCCCTTACTTTATTCTTTTCAGAGTGACCTAATGATACTTCTTTATTAAGGGAACCAAATGACACAGAGCAACACACATAGACATGGGAGTGGGTTGGAGAACTGCATGAAGATGTTTGCTGAACAACTTCACTGCTCCCTAAAGGGAGAGACTGGATAAATAAGCAAATTTGCTGGGAGAAAAACTGAGCCTTTTAGGAGATGCAAACCTGTTTGAGGGATGTGGGAAGAGTGAATAAAATTAACAAAGAACAAACAAATATCATAAGATCATGATTGATTATTGCATAAATAAATGTGCCATGCTATGAGCCTGAAGGGAAAAAATAGAGGAATAAGCCCAGGTTAATATTTTTTTGTTATCTCTAACAGTTTCAATGTTAATTTTTTTGATCTTAGATTCTGAATACCATAGTCCTGAACTTTCTTCAGGGAGCTCCTAATACTGATTTCCTACTATTTTCTTTATTTCTTACTATTATCTTCATTTTCATCCAAAACAATGTTAGTGCTTCAGATTCCATCTCAGCGAACATGGCACAGCCTTGCTGAGTCTGTGGAATTATATTAAATTAATGAAAGATTAAAGAGCAGCCCCTGGGTGACATGTAATTCTTATGTTTTCTAGTCAGATTACAATGGCATTATAAATACATGCTTTTCTTAACTTATTGATTAAATCTATCAGGGTAACTCATCCTGTTGCAGGCAGGTTTTGATTCTAAAGTTTATTCCAGAATCTCTCAGCAGCTTTAGAGGTTTAAACTGTTGTTATGATGCAGTGTGTTCACTTTGACTAAAGTGATTTCGTCTTTGAAAACGTATCAACTTTAAGTGATAAATATTGAATGATCCCTTTTTGGGATGTTGTTAAATTCTGTATGAGCTATTACTTTTGGTTCGACAATCTAACAGATATTGAGTGGAGGGCGCTGAGCCAGACCCTGCAATGGAGATTTAAGGGTAGTTGTCATTTCAGTTTATAAGTAGGGTTGAACATGAATAATTTATTTCTCATTTTTGTTCTTGATTTTTTAACTATTATTTTTAATATGTTGTTGGGACTAGATATTATTTACATGCAGTACGACATTCTAAAGATACAAAAGGTCAAAAGTAAAAAGTAAGACAACTTTCTTCTTATCCACCCTGTACCTGGTTCACCTCTCTGGAAGCTACTCTCTCTGTCCCAGTGGAATCCATGCATTTAGACATGAACATGTGTTTGTTCTTACCCTTGTACAAAAAGTATCATACCATGTATGCTATTTTTCATCCTGATTTTTTAAAAAACTTAATAACAGTTCTTGGAAATATTGCCATTTCTGGACATGTAGAGATGTCTCAATCTTTCTAATGACTGCAAAATATTTTGTTGCATGATGTTATCATAGTAGATTTAACCTGCCCTTATTGATGGCATTTAGGTTGTTTTAGTCTTGGGCTGTCAGAACCAAGGTACCATAAGTTTCTTTCTCTCTTTCTTTCTTTTTTCTTTTTACATTTGGGGAAATTAGTGTTTATTTAAATATTTTTTATTGTTTATGCTATTACAGTTGTCCCATTTTTTCCCATTTTGTTCCCCTTCCCCCTAGTCCCTCACTCCCCACAGTCAATCCCCACACCATTGTTCATGTCCATGGATGATGCATGTATGTTCTTCGATTAATCCCTTCATCTTCCTTCAACCAGTCCCACCCTCCTCCTCCCCTCTTACAGCTGTCAGTCTGTTCCTTGTTTCTGTGCCTCTGATTCTATTTTGCTTGTTAGTGTATTTTGTTGGCCATGAATTTCTATGGGAATACATTGTTTTGTCCTTCACTTACTTTAGTTTATCTTATTTTATATACAATGTAATACAAAAGTACATACACTATATCTATATTCTCTAAAAATTTGTATAAATAAACATTAGAGCAACACTTTTCACTCTTTAAGTTTTAAAATTTTCAACTTCTCAGTTTCCCTGGAAAATAATTTTTCACCAAATTATTTTTTGCTTTTGATCTGCTCTGAAACCCTAACTCAGGTATTTTGAAATTCTAGAACACCCAAATGTATGAGAGTATGAACATACACCAACAGCTTTATAGACCAGTGATTTTCAAAGTATGTGTGATGAAGGACCATCCTTTCATTTTCTTTATTTTTTTATAATTTCTTCTAAAATTTCCAACCCATCATAGATGAGTGTCACTGTGTGGCTCACACTACATGGGACTTTTCCTGAGAGAGGTGGCATACAAGCTTGCCTCTGCCTTATTCAACAAGTGGCTGATTACTCATTTGGAGGTTGTGTCAATGTCAAATTGTGATACAAGTTTTTAGCCTCTCTTAATTTCTTGTCGCAGACCAATGATAATTTGTGGATGCATGCCTTGTAGCATTGTTGTAGGACTCAAGACTCGATTCCTTCTACTCATCTTCTGTGTTCATTCCAGTGGAAAGACACTGTTTAGATGAAAGGACATCTTTCTTTGAATGGGCAAAGGCAACATTGAATAAAGAAAAAATTTTGTTTTCAGTGTCTTAAATACATTCTTTCCTGGACAATTCATTTACTGTAAATTATGTTCAATGGAAAAAGTCACTTTGGCCAAATATTCACAATGATGATCATCGAAACAAACTCAGTGTTGTGACTGGTCGTGGAAAAACACATGACCTTACCTGAAATGAATGGTAGTTCACTAGGGACTTTGCTAAGAATATAGTATTAATGGCCTCTTAAAAATCCCAGGGACTTTTTTTTTTTTTTTTTTGTAAGAAGAGAAAAACTCAAGGACTCATCTTTCTGTTTTTAAAACCATTTTTTAAAAATTGACTTTTTGAAAAACGAGAATTAACATATGCACAAGCAATGGATTTCTTTATATATGAGGGTTGATGCCATTGCCAGGAGGTTCTCAGGGGTGTTTCCAGCCCAGTGGTGGTCCAACAAGTCCTGGTTTTCTGTAACAAGTTAGAAGAATGTAAAGGACTGCAAGGGATGACTGCGCAGGATGCTGACCACTGGGTAAAGAGAATCCAACCTTGAGGACCAAAAGAGTAAACTTTTCTCCAGTAGAGACACCAGCAAGGTGAAAAACGTTCTCCACTTTCATGTCCATGTAATTTGTATGAGCCTCTTTTATATTATGAGATGAAGAGAACTGTTAATATACAAATAAAACTGTGTAGTTTTTAACATATGGAACCTGAGCACTTTTTTTTTGACCACCAAGAAGCCAAAGTCTAAGTTCTCACAATTTTCTGCCTTGTTTGTCTCCATGCCCAGCAGGGAATGGCTTTCTGCCCCTCGACTTCCCACACAAAACTTCTCAGTGGGAGTCCCTGCATAGAGATGTGGAAGATGGAATATATGTTTCCATAGTCACTTTAAACTTCTAATGTATACTCCTCTGAAAGGCATACAAACCTTGGATCAAATCCAATGCTTGAGAAAAATAAGGAAGATGGGGATTGTCCTATATGTCTCTTCTACCTGGCTGTTCCTGAGTTATGTCCTTTTATGATGAACCAGTTATCTAGTCAGTAAAAGTTTTTCTGAGTTCTGTGAACCTTCCTAGTAAATTAATCAAACCATAGGAGGGGTTTGTGGGAACCTCCAAGCTATAGCTGTTGATCAGAAGCACATGTGATGAACTGAACTTGAGATTGGTGTCCGGCGTTGGAGAGGGGCAATCTTGTAGGACTGAATACTTAACATGTGGGATCTGACACTAACTCCAGGTAGATAGTGTCACAATTGAGTTGAATTGCAGGACACCTTGTTGGTGCCAGAGCATTGCTTATTGGTGTGGGGTCCTCCTCCCCACCAGTGGTGGCATTGCTCCTCTTAACCATTCTCCAGAACTTTCTCTGGTTCTGCCTTTACTCATATTCTCTTCCTCCCTGGATTTCTCACCCACCACACACAACCAATGATACACATCCTCAAAATCCAACTCAGATTCCTCTTCCTCCAGCAGTCCCTTTGCTCCCTGCCATCTCCCAGTGCTCCCCTCTTCTCAGAGGCATGTTCAGATGTGAGACAAGGGCAGTGAGGGGAACTGAGACTGCTCACAGCACCTGCAACACTGACCAGCATTCTCTGGGAGCTCAAGGAATCCAAAGTGCTGCTATTTACAGGATTTTTTCTTATTTAACCCTTACGGCTTAGTCAGAGGAATTAGGAATGTTTGGCCCAACCAAATGGTGAAAATTATTCTTAGTTTTTTATGAGAATTATCATGTAGAGAAATTCTTGTTTTAGATATCTCCAGAACCCTATTCCTATGCAAAACTAGGATTCCGTGAGCTAAGTTACCAAAAGACAGAAACTTCCGGTATAGGTAGTGGATGTCCAATGAGGTGAAACTTTTGTTTTGATAGAGAAACTCAACTTTGAATGGGGAACTTTTCAGAGTGACTGAAAGTGGTGAGGTTGGAAAAGGTGGTCCTGAGATAGCCCCAGTGGCAGGAAAGGTCATCAGCAAGTTGGCTAAAACAAACTCAGTAAGATGATTGAAAGAGATGAGGTCAGAGGGCTGACCCTTGCATGGTATCAGGTGGTCAAAAGGGAGCAGTGTTTCTGGGCTCATGCGGGGCGGCCAGCTGGGCCTGTTCTGTTCCAGCCATTCTGCTGTCAGGGTCCTACCTGTGGGTAGGGTACAGCCATAGTGTCACTTTGGTGGGGTGCATCATGGCACCCCTGGCTTGCAGAACCTCTGAAGAATGAGCTGAGATCTGTGCCTGTGTGGAGGTGATGACAACCACAAGGCTCAGAAGTGGTCAGGGCTGATGACACAATGCAGGTGGCAGTGGTGGTGAGTAGATTCCTTTGCAGACTTCCTGAGTTTCAGTTGTGACCAGTGCTGGCTCTAGAATTTCCACACAGAAGGGGTTTGGGGTGGCCATCTCATTGGAAGGTGGAGTGTGTGGGGGTTGAATAGTACCTTAAGACATTTTAAAGAAAATGTCTGTGGTCTATCAAAGCATGCGGTCTGGATGGAAATGATGGGGCCAATTTTGCCTCCCATTCCACCACCCAAGGATTCCATGGCTTGGAACAACAGTTTCCTGGCTGGCAGGAATAATCACAGCTTGCCTTTTGGTTATGACCAGTGGCCATGAGACTGGTCATGTAGCAGTTGTATGAGACTCCTGCTTTACCAGGTACTTTCTTAGAGTAAGCTAAGCTGCTGAAAGAGAGTCGACTCCATGTTATATAATGGCTCAAATGCTATAGAAATGTATTTTTTTCTCACATAGCAATCTTGAGTGACCACATGTGGTCTGTGGGTATCTCTCTGTGATTCAGAAATCAAAGTGTCTTTCATCTAGACCCTTGGAGACATTTGTATTCAGGTAGAAGAAGGAAAAGGAAAGAATAAAGGGGAAACACCTACTTCATAAAGCCAGGCTCTGAAGTGGTGCACATTATTTCTACTCATGTTCCATTGGCGAAACTAGTCTTACGCCCACCTAACTGCAAGGGAGTCTGAGAAATGTAGTCTAGTAACATACCTGTTCCGATCCTGTTAATACAGAAGGAAAGCATGTGTGTGGACACATGTCCCATAGTGCTTGCCACGAGGAGGTGTTCCAGCGAGGAGATGGAATGCAGGACCTTGAGGTGGGCTAAGTCCCAGCAGTATTCTTGCCTGATTCAGAAGATGGAGCTCCCGGGAAGGCAGTGTGGACTTCTGGCCTATCTGGACTTATGGGATTTCCAGTGTTGTGTGGGTCATTCTGAGGAAAGCTGGGGTACAGTGTGGATAGTCCAAACTCTGAAACTGGGCAATCTAATTATTCAAAGAACACTTTGTTAACAATTAGCACTTTCAGAAATGGGCTGTAGGTGGGTTTTGGCAGGTGCAGGGTTCCCTGTAACTGGAGATATGAAATACATGAGTGTAGCCAGGATCAGACTGGCTGGACAGGAAGACTTCTAAGGTCCTCTGAGCACTATCTCTGATCCTCTAATTCTGGGTATTTATAAACAGGTAGTGTAATTTGTACTTACCACTATACTGATTTGTAGTGTTCGTATTTGTGGCAGCCTAAGGTAGCAGAAAGAACACTTGTCTGGGAACTATGATAGGAATCAGATATCCTGGGTTCTAGTCTCAACTCACAGCCCTGGGCAAGTCATTTACCTCCCTGCCCTTAAATATCGTTATCTAAAAAAGGAGAGGGGTCTGTTAGAAGAGCTCTGCAATGGACAAAATGTATGCTCCCCCCTAAAAAAGATGTCCAAGTCAATCCCTGGAGCCTGTGAATATGTCACCTCACGTGACAAAAGGGACTCTGCAGATGTGATTAAGAACCCTTACAGGAGCACATTATCCTGAATGACATGGACAGAGGCTTTACAGGACGGAGGGAGGAGGATCAGAAGTAGGAGATGTGAGAACAGAAGCAGAGGTTTGAAGCGATGCCTTCTGAAGATGGAAGAAGGGCATGGGAGCCAAGGCAAGCAGGTGGCCTGTTGGAGCCGGAAAAGGCAAGGAAATGGACTCTCTCCTGGAGCCCCCGCAGAGGGCAGCTGTGCCGATGCCTTGATGTTAGCATCTGAGAACTGGTACAGACTTCTGACCCCCAGAACTGGAAGATAATCAATTTGTATTATTTTAAGACACAGAGTTTGTGGTAATTTACTATAGTGGCAATAGGAAACTGTTGTAAACTCCAAGATTCCTTCTCGAACTAAAATATTATAATTCTGTACTTCATGGATATTTATTTTGTATCTTTGACTAGGATAAAAATCTTTGAAGGCAAGGACTACTTCTGAGAGTTAATCCTTCAAAATTCCAGCACATCATTAAAGGAGTTCAATAATTGACAATTACAACTGTAAGATATTTAAGTGTACAAAGTGATGATTTGCTATATATACACATCACGCAAGGATTTCCGCACCTAGTTAATTAACACATCCATCACCTCTCATACTCATATGTGAACCTTTTTTTTTTTTTTTTTTTGGTGGGGACATTTAATTTCTATTTTTTAGAAAACTTCAATCCATGCAGTATTATCAACTGTAGTCACCATGTTTTACATTAGATACAATAGTTAGACTTATTCATCTTATAGCTGGAAGTCTGTGCCATTTTCCCCACCTCTACCTGTTCCCCCCAACCTCCAGCTTTGGCAACCATCGTTCTGCTCTCTGTTTCTATTGGTTAAACTTTTTTTATTATTTTGCATTTTTATTTTTAAATCACAGTTTACTTTCTTTTTTTTTAAATCATTTTTATTATTCTATTACAGTTGCCCCAATTTTTCTTTCTTTTTTATTATATTTTATTGATTATGCTATTACAGTTGTCCTATTTCTCCCCCATCACCCCCCTCCCACCCGTATTCCCCCCTTCAGTTCATGTCCATATTTCATAAGTTTTTTAGCTTCTACTTTTCCCACCCTATTCTTCCTCTCCCCCTGTCTATTTTCTACCCACCATCAATGCTACTTATTCTCTGTATCTTTTCTCCCTCTCTCCTCCTCTCACTCTCCTGTTGCAAACCCTCCATATGATCTCCATTTCTGAGTTCCTGCTCTTGGTCTAGATGTTTGCTTAGTTCGCTTTTGTTTTAGGAGTGGTTGTTAATATTTGTGTGTTTGCTGTCTTTTTACTGTCCTACTTTTTATCTTCCTTTTCTTAGATAAGTCCCTTTAGCATTTCATATAATAAGGGCTTGGTGATGATGAACTCCTTTAACTTGACCTTATCTGAGAAGCACTTTATCTTTCCTTCCATTCTAAATGAAAGCTTTGCTGGATAGAGCAATCTTGGATGTAGGTCCTTGCCTTTCATGACTTGGAATACTTCTTTCCAGCCCCTTCTTGCCTGGAAGGTCTCTTTTGAGAAATCAGCTGACAGTCTGATGGGAACTCCTTTGTAGGTGACTGTGCCCTTATCCCTTGCTGCTTCTAGAATTCTCTCCTTCATTTCAATCTTGGTTAATGTAATTATGATGTGCCTTGGTGTGTTCCTCCTTGGGTCCAACTTCTTTGGGACTCTCTGAGTTTCCTGGACTTCCTGGAAGTCTATTTCCTTTGCCAGATTGGGGAAGTTCTCCTTTATTATTTGTTCAAATAAGTTTTCCACTTGTTGCTCTTCTCTTCCCCTTCTGGTACTCCTATAATTCAGATGTTGGGACATTTAAAGATGTCCTGAAGGTTCCTAAGCCTCTCCTCATTTTTTTGAATTCTTGTTTCTTCATTCTTTTCTGTTTGTTTGTTTCTTTCTTCCTTCTGGTCCACTCCATTGATTTGAGTTCCAGTTTTCCTCCCATCACTATTGGTTCTCTATGCATTTTTCTTCATTTCACTTATTGTAGCCTCCATTTGTTCCTCTAATTTGTGAGCAAAATCAACCAATTCTGTGAGCATCCTGATCACCAGAGTTTTGAACTGTGCTTCTGATAGATTGGCTACCAGTGCTATGAGCTTTGCTTCTGATAGGCTGACCACCTCCTGGTTGCTCAGATGAATCAGCTCCAGGGACCTGGTCTGCTCTCCTGCCTGAGCCATCCTTGGTTTTGGTCTTTCTGTTTTTTGTCTGGTTGAGACTGTTACATAGTGAGGAGAGGAGCCTTAGGTGTTCCCCAGGGTGGGGCAGCCCAGTTGCTGGGTTGTGATGTTAGATGTGGGGGCAGGGTCCCAGAGGGAACAATGGTGCTTGCTCTGCTCTCTCTTGCAGCTTTCCGTCTCCTCAGCCTCCTTCCCCCCGTCAAATTGCGCCCCTCTGGTGCTGACCTCTGTGTGGGTGGGCCTGCAAACGCTCCAGGACCCCTCAGGTCTGCCCAACGAACTCTCCTGTGAGGCTGGGACTCCTTCCCAGCACCTCAGCCCCCACAAGTATTTTCAATGGGTGCTTCTAGGCTTTATTTCCCAGCATTGGGGCCCTGTATCGCGAAGTCTGTCCTTTGCCCATTTTTTGCCTGGTTTATCTGCGCATGAATTTGTGTCCGGTCAGCCACTTTGCGCGCCTCACTGAGTCTGCTCCTGCTTGTTCGGCAATGCTGCAGCCTGTGAGCCTGGGTGACTGTGTGCCCAGAGCTGCAACCCAACTCCCCTGGCTGTGGACTCCACTGGCCACCCCTCCACCCCTCTGAATGTTGTCAGACTCCCTCACTATTCAGTTTCTCTCTGTCCTGGTTGGGTTTTCTTTTTTCTTTCTTTTTTTTTTTGGTTCTATATTTTTGTTGTCCTTAATCTTGGTTGTGAGAGGAGGCTCAGTGTGACCAGCGACACCTCCATCTTGGCCGGAAGTCCCCAATTTTTCCACTTTTGCCCTCTTCTGTCCATCCTGCCTCCTACTCCCACAGTCAATTCCCACACTCTTGTCCATGTCTGTGGGCCATAGAGGAAGGGACTAGACAAAGGTAAACTTTTTTATGTCAATTAAAAAAAATCAATCTGAGGGAAGCAGAGTAGCCATGGTAACCACAAAGACATTGTAGGCGCTTAGAAGCATGTGAGCAGCAGAGGGCTTTTCCAGGAACCTCTTCTTGGTTTCTCATCACTAGTCAAGTGCCCATATCTTTCTTTCTCACATCCTTTGGGTGTCACAATTATAGGCTCACTCTGTCCTCTTTTCTAGAGCTAGTCCCGGCTCTCAACTGGAGGGATCTGAGGCTTTGCCCCAAGTGGAGGACACAGCTGTAAGTCATCCTTGGCACCCACATGGCTCTGACTTTTATTCTGATAGCTGGAGACTTGCTTCTATGGTAGAATAAATAATATTTGGTCTTTGTCCCCCATTTCTGACACACAGCTCCTAAAACCTTTGGAACCTCCTGAGTGATAAGAGTATCTTTGGTGTGCTAATGATGTGGCTCCTGGTCAAGGGGCTGCAAGCTTCTGGATGGGGGCTGGCTGCCAGAGAAGACAGCCTTGATTAGAAGCCTGGAACCTTCTGCCAAACCCCCCTGAACTCTGGGGAGGAAAAGAGGCTGGAGACTGAGTTAGTCACCAATGGTTGCAATCATGCCTATGTAATGAAACCTCTACTCTCCCCTCTGTAAATGAAGGGGCTCAGGGAGCTTCCAAGTTGGCAAACACATTCATGTGCACCCCATCTTCACCGGGACAAATGCTCCTGGGCTCTGGACTCTACTGGACCTTGCTTGACGTACCTCTTCATTTGACTATTCATTTGTATCTTTCGTAATAAACTATTAAATAACAAAATTCAACTGAGTAAATTTGAAACTTTAATTGGCTTTATTAAGCAATTTGTAGGAAACATTCTATCTAGCAGCAAGAAGGGCACTCCTAGAGGTTGTCCAAAATGTAAGTTTTTTTGCCCTGGCTGGTGTGGCTCAGTGGATTGTGTGCTGCCCTTTGAGTCAAAGGGTCACCAGTTTGATTCTCAGTTAGGGCACATGCTTGGGTTGCAGGCCAGGTCCCCATTAAGGGGTGCACAAAAGCCAACCATAAATTAATGTTTCTACTCTTCTCTATCTCCCTCCCTTCCCCTCTCTAAAAATTAATAAATAAGATTTAAAAAAAATACAAGTTGTTTTTTTAATAGACAGAAGGATGTGGCAGATGATGTATTAGCTAAAGAAAATAAAGAATTATTTTTAGGTCAGAGGGTTTTGGCAGGGGTTTTATCATGAAGATTATCTCTTTTGTATTGGTCAGGAAATTTCAGACTGATTGGTTTAAAATTCCACTCCTGGGAAAGTATGAAACTGCAGTTAGTTTAGGTATTAACTTTTGGTTTTGTGATGTGACTTAGCAAAAGTGGCTCTGCTTTGAACTGTTTCTTTCTTTTTAAAAATAAATTTAAAAAATCTATTTATTGATTTTAGAGAGAGAAAGGATGGGAGAAAGAGAAAGAGAAAAACATCAATGTGAGAGAGAAACATCAGTTGGTTGCTTCCCATATGAGCCCTGACTGGAGATCATCCACCACCTAGGTATGTGCCCTGACTGGGAATCGAACCCCCAAACAACTGTAACAGTGAGTATGGCATTTTCTTGACTTCTGTGAGTCATTCTAGCAAATTATCAAGTCTAAGGGGGATGGCTGTGGGGGAGCCCTTGACTTTGTAGCCACATCAGACAGAAGTGTGAGTAACCTGGGGACCTGATACGTGCAACTGGTTTCCGAAGTGAGTGCAGTGTTGTGGGCTTGAGCCTTTAACTGTGCAGTCTGACACTGACTCTAGGTAGTGTCAGAATTGAATTGAATTGAATTGAATTGAGTTGTAGGGTCCCCAGTTGGTATTGGAGAATTGGAGAACGAATTGATTGACGTGATGAAAAAACCTAACACCCTGTATCCCTAGATGCGGTCTCCAACCTGAGCTCTAGTTTCTTACCCAAGTCCAGCTTTTATTAACTTGCCCAGCTGCCAGCTCTTTCACACTTGGGCTCTACTGCTTGCTCCTGCCAAGCCCTCTAGGACCCAAGATCTTGGCTTTCACCATAGACCAATGGCTGGGTCCCTATTGCCTGAGGAAAAGCATTCCTGAACCTGACTCCTGGATGGTCTGTAAGCACTGTCCACTCTCCAATTTCCTACCATTGTTCTCTTGTTTGCATCATTAAGACACCTCCTCTCTTCATTAGAACTACTTGATGCTGCCTTCTCTATCACATCTCTAGTGCTCTGTACGCAGACAGCGCACTCAGCTTTCCAGAGAGGACCTCCAGCACCTGTGGAAGTCCTGCCCCATGGAGCCTACCTCCTTAGTGGGCAAGGGCAGTCCCTGGGTCTAGACCCTCACACTGTGTCCTGAGGCAGTACAGCTGATTCTGAGAAATGATGTCAGCAGTAAACTTGGCCATCTTAGGACTTAATTAAATTAAGCTGTTTAGTGCCAGGGCTTGGCACATGTAACTTTGAGGGTCAGAGGACTGTCATCGCAAGCCCAAGATACAGGCAGAAAGGGCCGAAAGTCAGAAGAAAAATAAAGAGATTAAGGAAGGGACATGGGATGGAGCAAATGTGCACACTGAAGGGAGTGCCACAACCACAGCTTCTGGTGCCTTCCATGGGACTTATTTTACTAGACACTGTGCTGATCAAGAGGATGCCCTTGGAAGAGGAGCACCAGAAGCTCAACTACAGGCAAAGCCCTGCTCTCAGAAAACCAGAATAGAGCTGTGTATGTAGTGGAGTGGGAAAGAGACCATGGGCGTTGGCATCAAACAAACCTGAGTTTGCCTCTGAGCTCTGCTCCTTTTGAGTTGAGTAAACTTGAGTCAGCTACCTGGCATTTCAAAGCCTCAGTTTTCTCATTTCTAATATGGGGATATCGTTTCTCAGCATTTTGGCTAAGACCATGTGTAGCTATCTATTCTTCTCAGCTTGACATTTAATATGGGGATAACAACACCAATTTCTACTGAAATGATGCAGATAAAGCACCCTAGGGCATGCTTTGCATAATGGAGGTGACTCGATGCCCCTTCTTCCTTGTCACAGTTCCCTGTCACAGAACCAGGGCAGAACAGTCTTAGTGGCTTTGCAGAACCATTTGCTGCTTTTCCTGGATGGTGCCTTGAAGCAGCAGATTGCTGCAAACTGCCCAGTATCGGGTGTCCCAAGGTCAGCCTGTGTGGGGCTGCTATAATTGGTTTGATTGCTTAAATGTCTCTCAAAGGAAGCAGTTGCATACAAATGTGCTCGGCAGTATGAGATGGTACATTTAGGTTTTTGTAGTTATGCAAAATTCAGATGCATTGCCATTGGAACTTCGGGGTCATGGAGAGGCAGCCATCCCCCACCCTCTACCCCCTGTCCTCCTAGCCCTAGGGAATCACCCTGAAAATCAGGTGAGTCCTTCCAAGAGGACTAAGTATTGCAAGGTTGGCAGGCTGCACAGCAGCCTTTTATTCATGCACATGTGTGCACCTGAAGGTCCAACAAATATTTTTTGGGGCCTCTGCTATGTGTCAATTACTATGTTAGGTGTGAGGGATGAAATGGTAAGCAAGACACTGGGCAACACAGAGAAATATTTTGCATTTTAAAATCTAGAGTCAGATAAAGAGCTTTCTGATACAGAGTGAAAAATAGATTACTTGAGAGTTGGGAAACTTTTGTTTTGGTATTTGCTAACAGAGCAAACTTCTTTCAAAATTCATTTTCTCATCACAGAACATGTGATCAAAGACAATTAGTAATCCGAATTTGAGGCAAATGCTCAACTGTCTGTTAGCAAGGATTTATATGATTCTGGTTTGGTGGATCTGGTTTGGAGGGCCAACCCCAGGAGAGCACAGCTAGGGGTGCTGTGCTGGTCCAGGGGACTCCAGATAGACTAGCCTGAACTTTTTGCCATTTTGGAGTAAAGGGAAGGAAAGTAATGTCATCTCTGTCAAAGGAGGGAGTCTTGTCTAGTGGCTAAAACACAGATGTAAGATTTAGTTCTCATAAATCCTAGCTCTTCTCTGCCGATATCCTAACATGGGGCTTAAGTCAACCTCACCCTGCCTCCATTCCCACTTCCTGTAAAAGCAGAGAGTCAACCAAGGACTGGAGAGTCAGAAAATGCATTTCAATCCTACCTCCACCATGTAGCATCATTGAGAGGTTTAATCTCAAAACATTTGTTTCCTTCTCTTATAAATTGGTAAGGTCTCTCTACTAGAGTTTGCAGTCCTTGAAATCAGAAACAGCCCTTTCCAGCCCTCGGTAGAATAAACACCCAAGTTGAGCTTGTTGAATAAATGAGCAGATCTCATCTACTTCAAGTGTTTTGGGGCCCATGGATCGACACTTGCATGGACAGGACAAAGTCTTACAAAGATGGGCGTGTCCGCAAGGTTTGGTGTTTCCTTGGGAGAATGTATACAGTCAGCTCTCATTTATTTTATGTGAATCATTTTCCTCTCTAAAAGGCCATTACCCTAATTGCTTTCCTCATCTTGTGGGTGCCCCGCCCCCCACCACTCCCAGACCCCACCTAGTGAGCATGTTTCTCAGACAGAACTGAACTAGATTTGAAACTTGCATCTCTTAGAATCTCAGGTTTTTCATCTGTTCCATGGGGATAATATTCCTGTGTTTCTATCTCTTCCATGGCAGGGTAGTTGTGATAATCAAAGTAGGTAATTTTTTTTTGGTGAAAATTGTTGGAAACTCTAGAAGTGACTCTAGGAACCAAAAGTGGAATTCTTGCAATTGTCACTTACCAGCATCAGAATTGTTTTGTCTTCTTAGAAGAAGCATAAAATTAAAAATACTGAATGTTATGGCTGAATTCTACATTGTATTTAGAGACTGCTTTCCTGGTCCTTGATGTTTTAACGACTTATTTGATACTGGGTGGCAGAGAGGCCTCTGTGAAATTGCAGGAAATCTAAAGTGAATATATGCCATTTCATATTCATTCATTCATTCATTCATTCATTCATTCATTCGTTTGTTCGTTCATTTTATTTTCTCATCCAGGAACTAATCATTGACCACCAGTTGTATACAAAGGTGAAGGGGATATAGATCTGCTCTTGTGATTCTTCAAAATGCTGAGGAAAATAGTACTTATATCTTAAAAATCTACAATACAAAGTAGAAAATGTTGGGATTACTCTCTTAAAAGAGCTACAGTTAAGGTGCTGCGGTTGTGCTGAGGAGGGAGAGAGGATTTATTACCCAGGGGCAGAAAGGCTTATTACAAGAAATGGTTTCTAACTGAACCTTGAGAAATGGGAAGGATTTGAACTTGTAGAATTGGGTTGGAGAGGGAAGGCATCTAGGCAGAAGAATGGCCTGGATTAAAACAAGTACATTCTCAATGGCAGGCTTCCCTTGTGACTTTGAAGTCCCCTTGATTCCTAGCATGGGTTATGCTCTTGGTTTGAAGATTGCTTTTTTAAAAAAATCTTTGTTTGTTTTTAATTTTTTCCTTTGATCATCCTTAAATTTCTAAAAATAATTGGCTATCTCACCATGCAGTAGATTTGAGCATGAGAAACTCACGGTCCTTACTAGCATAACCTTGCCTCTGTGTTGCACAAGAAGTCCATCAGAGATCTTTCTTTTGGACTGTGAGGCTTACTTTAAAAGCCCTCTTCTGATGATCAATCCCTGGGAGGTGTGATGTCCGATCATCACGTCTCAATTCCTGGGATTCCCTCACCTTGCTGTATGATCAAAGGAAAGAGCGGTTCCATCACACAAATGAAATGAGGTTCATTGCTTATGGGTAGCTGACGTGGAGCAGAAACTAAATTGTCCATGATGTGAGAAAAACCCTCAACTTGTCTGAGATATCAAGGCAAGGTGGTAAACAAAGCATAGGACATCATAACATTCCAGATGATCAAACTTTGCTTCAGTGTGAATGCTTGAAATGTTATCTTGATTCATTGTATTAGAAGCCAAGATCAGCTTCTGATGATACTATACTATACTAAGTTAGGTTATACTATATGATTCTCTCCTCCAATGCCATTCAAGCAGCAACATAAGCAAAGCAGGCATTCCTTGATTTTTGCCTGGATGCGATGACATACTTATAAAGTTGGGCTACTAAGAGTATAAGATAATGATTTTTTAGATGTTTGGATTTTACAGACAAATAAATGAAAAAAATGTGTTCAACATAGAGTTGTTAACTTTTTATTTTGCTCAATTAAGGACATTAAATTGAAAGGAACTTAACAACTACAAAATGATGTTATCATTTTAAAAAGATATAGAATTTTTATGCCAGTTATTGGGAAGGGCATAGTCTCAGAATAGAGGCTGGTCCTTCCTAAGAAAGCACAGTTGGTTATCTTCCACCTACACTTTTGCTCTAAAATGTTTTGAACTATCTCAGGATGAGCTCAGGTTGTGGGACTGGCCTTTGGGGATCGTGTGTGTGTGTGTGTGTGTGTGTGCGTGTGTGTGTATTAGAGCAGGACTGACTTCATGAGTCTGTCTGGGAAAGATCCTGTGTGGATGGAACTTCATGGGTCATAGATGGTTCTAAACACAGTCATGTCCATTCCTATGTCATGTATTTTGTACTGACATCATGTTTCCTAGCATTTGATGAAATGATGGTGTGGCCAACTCACTTTTATTCTGACTCATTTGTGGGAAAGGAAATTTAATTCTCTGGGAACACTTGTTTGTATTTGTGTTACATCATTTGTCTGCAATTTAATGATGTATACACACAGTGTGAAGAGGTCCCAGAATTGCCTTTGTGATTGTCCCACCCCCTCCCTTTCCTCATTCCACTACAGGTTAGAGAAATAATTTATTCTTATGCCTTAGGGAATCCACTCAGGGCACTATTCTTTAGCTTATTGGGCTTTTAGATGAATACAAAGGCGTTGTGGATGCTTGGATAGGTACTATGTGGTATTTTTGTGCTATTAACATGCTGAACTGATTTGCCTTCTTAACTCAGCAATTAGTCTCCTCCCAAACTTGATGCGCCCCTTTTAGATCATAAATTGTGATCCTCTGATTTATTTTTCTTGAGTTCATATGCTTAATGTGGATGGGCCTGTGGTGCTCATTAAAACAGGGACTTTTATTCAGAGGGCTGCTCTCTACGTTGTGCTCATGAGACCTCATATATTACGCTTCTCCATACTGGCCATCTATAATTTAGTATAGTGCTCCATTCATGTAATGCTTCAGTGTTTGCAGTGCTTATGAGTAACTGTCAGTATACAATGGTAATAATAAATCAGACAGGCCAGGCTCAGCCCTTTATGGTCAGTTTCACTGTCTACCAGAAAGGAAGGCTGAAAATTGGTGACTGCCATTAACTGGGAGCTTTTCAGATCATAAAGTCAGAGAAAGCGAATTTGCTGGCCTTTATTATTAATACATTTTGAGTGGCTGTTTAAAATAGACATCCCTGGTTGGATAAGGAGTCATGAAAAAAAAGGCTGCTTGTTATTTTTTAAAAAATTTATTGCAGTTCCTTTCAAAGGAATACCTTATTTTGACAAAGCGAGCGAACTTGAGTTGTTTACAGCAGCCAAATGATGGGGGAGGCCTCAGGTGACATGTGGCATGTGTGTCACAGAACCAGTGAAATCAGGATTTATTTTCTTGAAATGCAAATCTGGAACAGGGAGGCTCAGGATACAACACAGCCGTGCACAGGGTGAAATACGATGGCGTGTCTGGAGCACTCTTGTAAATACTGCATCCTGAGGACAGTTCTGGGAATGTATGTTTTTGTGAGAGATATACCTCAAATTTCCACTGTTGCTCATGAATATCCCACATTAGCTCAAAACTGGACATTGTCTCTTCACCATTATTTATCCTGGGAGATGTAGGGGTCAAAAGGTTGCAGGAAGAAATGTGTAGCAGTCTCTGAGGAAAAGTACCCTCTCGTGCTTGACCACTGTGGTACTCTGTCATATAAACCCCTATGAAGCTGGGTTAGGTGAGGTTAAAATGTATGAGCTCTGGAGGCAGGTTGACTTCTAGATTTTATTTCCTGGCTCTGCCATTTATGCACCAGTCATGTAGTTGCGGATAACTTACATGATCTCTCAGAACCTTAGTTTCCTTGCTTCTAAAATGGGGAGGAAATTCCTGCCTCATATGTATGTTTTGAAGAGATGACTTGATATGCACACAACACCTGTTAGTTTTCATTCTCCTGTATTTCTGGAGAAGAAATGGGATCATCAGGCAGCATCTAGCTCCATGGACTTGGTGATCTTTTAGCATTCTTGAAGAGAAATGTAATGTCACAGGTTAAAGACAGACTTTGTGTTCTGTACCAAGAGAGTATGTTGAGCTATGGTTGATGAGGCCATCTTTTAAATATCAACCTGGAATAAGATCATTTGTACCTGTGAGTAAAAATAGAATGAATTCTACAGGTACGTTAGATTTTTTCATATCTTGCTTTCATGTCAGAGGAATTTTGTATTGATATGTGAAAGTAAGTCATGGAATCCTACTTAAATTAATAATGCCTATTTTTAGCAATAAAATATGCTGTAATGAATTTATTTCAGAATATATGTCAATATACTCTCTCATACATATGTGGTATATATGCATATACACACATACATCATGAGGTCTCGTTAAAAAGAATTGCTGAGTCTCTTCTTGTGGGGCCACATGGTTTGATCATGATTGGGACTGAGTTGGCATGTGGATGATTTTTCATTTCAGCCATGTCTCAGAGCAGAATAGCACAAGGGACAGGCAGAGACCCACAGATAAGAGTCAGAATGTGGCATTTTAAAGACTAGCCTCTCACAATGTGGTGAGTCTCATGTTCATTAATACAGGGCTCCCACACACTTGGGTTTGTAGCTTCATTTGTCTCTCAAACTGAACCTGTAGAATGCAAGTTAGTTTTTCAGTGACAAATACCTACCTCTTTATTGAAATTGAAAAGGGTTGTTAAGAAGAGATCTACCTAGCACATCTCTGGACTCACAAAGGACCTTCTGGATTGATACTCCTAAAATAATGTGTGATGAGCTGGGGTTCCAGAGGGCTCTGTCAGATTCCATGAGCACCAATGTAAAAAGCTGGGATGCTTCTGCTAACAAAGGTCATTCCAAAAAGCCCATCAGGACAAAGGCAATTGAGAGCACTCATGAAAGGCCAAGAGGAAAGAAGAAATCAATCCCATGTGTGTGGCTTTGAATACCATTCTCTGTGGTCAGAATCAGGTGGGTTTGTTAAGTGTGTGCATGTGCACATGCATGAATCCACACATCAGTGCTGCAGGAGGGGGTTGGAATAGAGCAAGACAGTGGCAGAGAGGTTGATGAAGTTCTTACCAAACTGTGTGTGTCTAAAAGAGTCTTTGGAGTGGGTGGAGTGGTTTGCTTTGAAGGGGTAGAGAGGCTGAAGCTGGGAAGGAATAGCAGTCCTGAAACCTTGAGTTGAC
The DNA here is from genome assembly GCA_004027475.1 of Anoura caudifer. Lineage (NCBI taxonomy): Eukaryota > Metazoa > Chordata > Mammalia > Chiroptera > Phyllostomidae > Anoura > Anoura caudifer. The sequence continues at coordinate 301,791 of PVKU01001011.1, read as the reverse complement.
TGTAGAACTTTAATAGCCCAATTGTTACCAAACCAAAGTAGGGTTTGGCTGCCTGTCATCATCAACAGGCAAATTCTGGAAGCAAAGGTTGGCAAGAGATGAAAGTGGTCTTTATTCAAATGCTGAGTGATCTAGGATGAAGAGGGACTCCCTGTCTCCAGGCTCATTAGGCTCATCTCTTCCACAAAACAAAGGCAAAAGGCAGCTGACCCAGCAAGACCAAAACCAAAGGCAGTGCTCAGAATTCCTGCTCTATCTTGTAAGATCATCCCTCTGGAGCCCAAGGTTGCTAAGCAGGTGGCTATCTGGCTCTGGGCTCCCTCCCTGAGGCTGCATGTGTTGTCAGTGCCGCCACTGGCCATGTGGCTTCTAGGGTCAGAAGGTCCCACAAATGCACAAGCTAGTACCTTTATGAGGTGGGCAACAGGGTGTCCCTTCTTTCCCCTGGGTTTATATTCATTTCCTGTGTGGGCCAGAACAAGTGCTAGCTCAAACTTTTGCCTGCTCAGGGAAGGTCTAGTCCCCAACCAATCCCCCTTACCCCCAGGCTAGACTGACAGATTTCTTCCATACAGCTCCTCACCCTGCCACCATCTTGACCTCTATGGCACATGTGCCTGTGTTCCCCATGATTCCACTGTCAGTCAGGTACCAGAAGAGGGTAGAAGAGATTTTCTCCTCATCCAGTTGTCTCACTAGTCTTGTCTGCTCAGTACAATGTGTCCTCTTGCAGCTCTTTTGCCTGGGGGTGGGGGGATCTATCACCAGGAGCAGGACCCACCTATGTGAGGTGGAGCATTCACAAGGTGCTAACTTGGTTACCCAGACAATGCAGTCTCACCTGCTGCTTTGGGTGGTTCTCAATCTCCTCCTGCAGCGCCTCCTTCCCCCAACACTCTGTGGTCTGGCCAGGCTATCCGTATCACAATAGCAAGTGTTGTGGATTAATTGATGTCTCTCCAAAAGATATGTTCAAATCCTAACCCCTGCTACTATGAATGTGACCTTATTTGGAAATGGGATCTTTGCAGGTTAAGGATCCTACTGGATTAATGTGAGCTCTAATTTAGTGACTGGTATCCTTGTGAAAAGTGGGAAGAGGACCATGTGATAGCAGAGGTAGAGATTAGAGGTATGAAGCTGTAAGACTAGAATGTCCAGGATTTCCAGCGACCGCTATATGCTTGGAAGAGGCATGGATGGATTCTTCCTAGAAGCTTCAGGGGGAGTGTGGCTCTGCCTCCACCTTGGTTTCAGACTTATGGCTTCCAGAACTGTGAGAGAATAAATTTCTATTGCTTAAGCCACTCAATTTGTAGTTTTAGTATGGTAGTCCTAGGACACTAGTATAGTGAGCAAAGGGCCACCAGTGCCAGCCTCAGGGCAGTGGGGGAAGGTGAGCAGAACTTGAACTATAGGTGGACAGTGAGACAAAGAGGTGGTGGGAGTTGAGGCAGCCTGCTGAAGTGGCACCAGGTGCATACTGAGAAGAGGTAGCTGATTGGTTCTCTCTAATTTCTCATTTAGTGGGACAAGGGGAGGGCTTTTTGGATGGTTGAGGGAGCAGTTCACACTCAGGTATTCAGGTACAGCCAGATTGCCCAATCCCTGGTCTGTATCATTCTGTGATAGACTGTATTTTCCAAAGGTGGACACAACAATAGCTCTTGTCCCACTTTCTCTTTAGCACCTTTCTACTTCCCCATCATGCAGTGAGGTCTAATTTCTCTTCCCATGCATCTGGACAAGCTTATGACTCCCTATAACCAGCAGAATGCTGTGGAAGTGATTCAGCATGATTTCAAGTTAGGTAATAAAAAGCAGTGCTGCTTACATCTTGTGCACTGGAGCAGCAGACTTGTTCCAGGGCCTGGAACCACCTTATAAATAGGCCAGCGGCACTGGAGCTGCCATGTTGTGAGGAAGCTCAAACTACCCCATGTGGACAGGCCAGATGGAGAAGGCCTAAGACTACATGGAGAGAGAGAGAGAGAGAGAGAGAGAGAGGGAGAGAGAGATTGAGAGAGAGATTGAGAGAGAGGGAGAGAGAGAGAGAGAGATTGAGAGAGATCTATTAGGTTGTTTTCTGGCTGCTCCCAGACCCTTTCCCCACAACCTATGCTGTTCTAGCCACAGATGCCATCTGATCCTGAGCCAAAGCCACCTACCAAGTTCTTCCTGATTCCTGACATACACAGACTGTGAACAATAATAAAATAATTGTTGTAGGCCACTAAGTTTCGGAGTGCCTTATTTTGCAACAATAGTAACTGGAATATCTTTAAACTTTTGACCAAGGGCCACTTTCTCTGTGAGACCTCCTCTGACTCTAGAGGCTGAGACTCCCTTCCTTGAATGACCTCTTCACCTTTCCCACATATCCATTAGTTAGTCCAGTTCTCAGAATTTTTCTCTATTCATAGCTTAGTTTTGCTGGTGCCAGCCTCCATTTTCTTCAGTTTCTCTGAGAAACCTCATATTTTTTATCCCTTCATTATATAGAATTCATTGTGCCTCTCCTTCTCCTTCCAAACTCACAGACCACACCTATCTCAGTCTCTCTGTGACAAAAGGACCTGGTCTCACCCTTCTTTAGGGTCAGGGTTTGAGCTCCAGTGATGGTAATGAGGCTTTTATTATAACAAGAAATGTTCTTTTAGTTGATCATAAAATTTTAAATGATAAACACATCTGTATCACCCACTGGGGGCTGTGTCTTATTCATCTTTGCACCCCAGGTTAGTTCATCACTTGACGTAGAAAAGACCCTCAATGGGTGGATGAATGGATGAATGATGGATGAGTAAATAGATAGATGGAGATAAACATTCTGAAAACACCAAGTGGAATATATAAAATTATGGCATATAGGCTGCTGTTTCCCAATTCCATGCTGACAGAAGGCATGGCTAATGGACCTTAGCATTCTTTCTGGGGATTGGCACGGATGCCTCATATGGTTTTGGAACTACTAGTTGGAACATATTTTGTGTTTGAGAAAACTAAAAGTATTAAGTGTCTGTTTTGCAACTTCAAGTTATTCAAATATTGTTAAAGTAGAAGTTGAAATTCTGTATACAACTGTTTTCTGACTTTCTTCTAAGGTTTAAGCAAAATTCATTAAACATGTACATGCTCTGTGCTCTCCATGCACATAGATTTTACATTAAGACAAAAAAAAATCTCCATGCTTTATGGCTTTTCCCATTGGCTGGAGTGTGGTGAAAGCTTTAAGTAAAGAATCCATCACAAAAGGGAAGCAAATAATAAAGCAAAGTGTGGGATTCTGGAAGTCGAAGTGGTCATTAATAAGCTGGCTTTGTTTACAACCAATCACTTACCAGGATGACAGGACCAATGGTAAAAGGAAATTACCTCCCCACCCATATAATTGTACCAATTGCTAGAATTGGTTAATAGGCCATAAAAAAATCAATCCAAGAGAAGCATAAAGATATCCACATAGAGCAGATCTTTGTCATTATTGGTCTTCATTTGCAGCCACATTTGAGAACCTACTCATTCACAAGCTGAATTTTCTGATAAATTATCTTGTTGGTCTCTGCTTTCATGGCCTCCTTTTAACGCGAATGAGTTTTTTCTTTTCCCTACTTTCTGTATTTTGATTTTCATAATACTGGGCCATGGTTCTATGGGAAGGGAGGGGGAGGGAAGGACCCTTTGTCATGCATGGACCAGTCCCAGGAAGGGTGTCAAACTCCTTCTGTGATTTGTCTCATTTAACCCCAAGTACCCTGCCCCCCATCCCAATGAGGTAATTTCAATTGTTATCTGCACTCTACAGGGGAGGAGACTGATGTTCAGAATTGTTGAGCCATTTGCTGCACAACTAGAGAGGGGATTCAAATTCAGGTCCGTTTGTTTGAACCAAGAGTCTTGTTTTGTTCTGTAAACAAGTCCCTGATTCCATATCCAAAGGATTGGAGCCAGATGTATGTAAAATCCAGTGGGGTGCAGGACAGGGATATGATGCATGTCTCATATGCTACTTAATACTCCCAGCGGGCTCTGGGGCAACACCCTGTAATCAACCCATTAACATTTTAGCAGTGACATACAACCAACATTGAAACTAAATAGGATGAATAAAAAGTAGAAATAGCCTCATTTTCTGTTTGCCAAATGCTTTTGCACCTATCTTATGAAATTTTTGATTCCCAGAGCTTTGGCTTTCATGACTTTGGATGAGAACTCGTGAACCTGTATCACACTGGCTGCTGGGACACAGTGCACACATTTATCCTCTTTCTCAGGGAACGCTGAAATGGAGGAAGCTTGGGTTAAAAAACGAAGAAAAATGCCTGTTGCTCATTGGCCAAATTTATGCACATTTGTCATTTACATAATTAAAGTGGCTTCAAGGACAAATTGGTAGCAGAACCCTAACAGTCCTTCGCAGGCCTCTTGAAGACAGAGAAGTGGGTAGACCAGGCATCTCCCTGGTCTTCATAAAGTGATTGCATCATGGCCCCATGAACTATAATTGCAAACCGCAGTGCATGTGGAACAGTCATTTGGACCTACCAGGAAACCCGAGACTCTGCTTCTGCTTCTCTTTTCACATCCACCCCTCACCCCCCTTTCAGATACCTCTGAGGACTGACGGGGCTACCAGAGAGACACGGGTATTTGTCCTAAGTAATTGGATTGACCCTTTGAAGAAAAGGTTAGTTGAGATAAAATGAAATTTTCAGTGGAGGGCCAGACTCTTATCCAGGAACAGTTGCAGTTTACCTGGAGTATGGGTTTTCATCCTTGTCCTATCATTTCATGGTTCTCTATTGTGCTATACTCTATATCCTCCTCTTCCTCCCAACCCCTCCCCCCAGGAGCTCCATTTCTTTTGTTTGTGTCATTTGACCACCTTCCTGTCACCCTGCAGCAGAGCCAGTGAAGCCAAAGTGGACCAATCTTTTTTTTCTCTTGATTTTAATTATAAGACACAGCAACTGTGAGTCCTTAACCAACTTAATCAGGTGGTTAAAGACTCTGGGTTTGTAAGGTCACATCAGGTTAAGCCAGAGCCACAGCCTCGGGACCCTGCCTTGCATTCCCCTCACCCTGGCATGCTGTAAAGGACCAGAAAGCAAGAAACTTATCCACACAAAAGAGATTTTAATGAAGTTAATTCCAGTGGAGGGGAAGGGCGGGGAAGAGAGAGAAAAAGAAATTGAGTATTGAAAGATATGTATTAAAGATTTGGTTCATGCGATTATGGACTGTGAATTCCAAGGTCTGAGGTCAGTAAGCTGGAGACTCGGGAGTGCGGAGGATGCAGGTCTAGTCTGCATGCAGGCCTGAGGACCAGGAGAGCCGATGGCACAAATTACAGTTGGGGTTTGAGTCCGACGGCAAAAGAAGACAGATGTCTCAGCTCAAAGACAGCCAGTCAGACAGCGAGAAAGAAGTATTCTATTCAGGTCTTCACCAGATTGGATGATACTCCTCCACCCTGGGGAGGGAGGGCAATGTGGTGTACACAGCATACCTGTTCAAATGGTAATCTCATCCAGAAACACCCTCCCAGACAAATTTGGAAATAATGTTTGACCAACTGTCTGGGTGCTCTGTGGCCCAGTCAAGTTGACACATAAAATTAACCAATACAAACTTTGTAATAGATCTTCTTTTGGGACAGCGTATACCAAGTTTATCTGAAAGATCCAGAGACTAGGGATGGGTGGGAGCCAAGGATGAAAGCGCTGGGGAGTGCCCTGTCATAGTCCTCAGACATGCTGCCTAAAGCAGCTGCTGAAGAGCTCACCTACGCTGTTGTTGCCTCAGACCCTACTCCCTCCAACGACACTCCTTCCCAGCCCCTGGAAAAGGCTCAGCAGTGGAGTGGGGCTCATTGCTTTTCCCAGATTTTATTTTATTTTTTAATTTATTTAAATTTTTTATTGTATTTTTTCATTACCATTTAACTCCCATATACCACCCCCTGCAATCACTACACTGTTGTCCATGCCTATGAGTCCTTTTTCCTTTATGCTCGACCCCTCCACCGTCTAACCTCCCCTGCCAATAGCCGTCATCTGCTCTCCATCTATGAGTCTATCTGTATTTTGCTTGTTAGTCCAGTTTGTTCATTAGATTTCACATATGAGTGCAATCATATGGTACTTGTCTTTCTCTGACTGGCTTATTTCACTTAGCATAATGTTCTCCAGGTCCATCCATGCTGTCATAAATGGTAAATTTTCCTCTTTTTAACAGCCAGGTAGTATTCTATTGTGCAAATGTCCCACAGTTGTTTCATCCACTCATCTACTGATGGACACTTGGGCTGCTTCTATATCTTGGTAAATGTAAGGGGTACTGATATTATTTTGAATTAGTGTTTTGGGTTTCTTCAGATATATTCCCAAAAGTGGGATCTTTGGGTCAAAAGGCACATCATTTCTAATTTTTTGAGGTATCTCCATACTGCTTTCCACAGTGGTTACACTAATCTGCATTCCCACCAACACTGCACTAGGGTTCCCCTTTCTCTACGTCCTCACCAGCACTTTTGTTTGTTGACTTATTGATGATAGCCATTCCGACAGGTTGAGGTGATATCTCATTGTGGTTTTAATTTGCATTTCTCTGATGATTAGTGATGTTGAGCATCTTTTCATATATCTATTGGCCATCTCTATGCCCTGCCCTCTTTGGAGAAGTGTCTATTTGGGTCCTTTGCCTATTTTTAAAAATTGGATTATTTGTTTTGTTTTTTTGGTATTGAGTTTTATAAGTTCTTTATAAATTTTAGATATTAACTCCTTATCAAATGTATTGGCAAATACATGTTCCCATTCTGTGGGTTATCTTTTTATTTTGTTGATGGTCTCCTTTGCTTCTTTTTATGGATTTTAAAATGAGTGGCTGGAACAGATCGACATTTCCTAAAGCATGGTATGTGTACTACGGGTTGTACACAAGATAATTTTAGAAAGTACATGAAAATACATTTCTTTTGTCATTTGAGTATTTTCATGTGTATTAGACAAACCCATAATTTACACATTATGTTAGTCAGTGTAGGTTTAACCATGCTGTATAACAAATAGGCTACTATGCAGTGACGAATTAACTCAGCAGGTCTGGGTGGTCTAAACCCTAACCATGCCAACAGAAAGGTTTGGCCCTTGTCTTGCTCCCAGGAGATAATCTCTAGACCCTTGGAACATCTGCTGTTAAAAGTGACTTTGCTTACCTGAGGCCTTGGGCCATGTCAAATACTTTATATTAACAGTATGATTTATGGGGGGAGGGGTCATGGTCCACAGAGTATCAGATTGACTTCTGTAGGGAATGGAACTAAGGTCAGCCACATGAGGGATTAGCCACATGACTGATTAGCCATGCATACATGATTGCCCCTCAATAAAAACCCTGGATACCAAGGGTTAGGTGAATTTTCCTTGGTTGTCAGTACTTCATCCATGTTGTTACCAATTATTGCTGGGAGGATTAAGCACTATCCACAGGACTCAATGGGGACAGAACTAATGGATTCTGTGTCTGGGCTCTCCTGGACCTCTCCTGTGTGCCTTTACCTCGGCTGATTTTAATCTTTATCTGTTCATTGCAATAAACTATAATGGTGAGAAGTATAACAGCTTCTAAGTTCTGCGAGTCCTTCAAAGAAAATCGCTGAATCTGAGAGTGAAAATATACAAGTAAAAGTAATTACTAATACAGACAATGCACAATATGACAAAAATGCCAAAGTGGTAAAAGTGGTAGGTGAAGAACTGAAGTCTGGGTAACACTGGATTAGAAAATGGCCATGGGGATATTTTGGCTACAACACGCTTCCATGATGGTGCCAACCGATTGTCACCACAGTCTTCTTTATGGTCCTGGAGCTGCTAGCTTACAATCATAAGAGTTTGAAATTTTAAGTCAATCTGTTTCTAAATCTAGAAGAGGAAAAAATAATGGCCAGAAAATGATTTTTTAAAAAACATGTTGCTATGTCAAAATTGAGCAAACACTTAATTTTTATTCCAAAGTTTCTTCTTAGGAGTTACTATACAAACAACTCTTTTCCAGCCTATGTGTATTATTGTTTCTCTTTTTAAAGAAAGTTCCAGCCTGTCCTAGTATAGAATATTCCCTTTAAAACTTCTGGTTTATTCCCAGTATATGATTTAAATGGCTTAGTGAATGTTTTCTTGTCAAAAAGGGAGTGGGATGTTTGAAAGCCCAGGAAAAACTTTTGACAGCTGACAAATCTTCTGAATATAGTGAATTTCTCAAAAGCATTTTTGTAGATAAACCTTAGTTCACTGTGTGACGTTAAAATAGAAAAAAGACAAACAATACAACAACCAAAACATCATTGGCAGAAAAACTACATTAGAAAATTAGTATTCTACACTCCCTGTAGTTACATTGTCTGGCAATAACTTCCATAAGATAGAAAAATAATTTTAAAACATCCAAGCTTCTAGAGATCTTGTATGTGTCTGATCTTACAGAATTCTAGAATTTTGGCATCTGTGGGATTCAAGGAGCAACTTGGCCATCTGTCTGCCTTTGCCAGGGCTTCCTGAAAATCACCTAAGCGCATTAGGGGTTGACCGACCAGATGTGAGCTCTTTTTCCCAGCAGCACCTCGATCAGTTCATGTTGAGGCATGTCACGACAACTGTGGGAGTGGACCGTTTTTACCCAATGTCATAAAGCCTTACTTACACTTGACCTGTGGTTTACTCTGCTATTTTGAAACAAATGGAAACCTTTAAATTGTTCCTATAGATAAATTTCATATAATGTTACAACTTGTAGTAAAATTTGGTACGGAATGAATATGAGGAAATTTTTTTTTACTGTTGTTCAAGTACAGTTGTCTGCTTTTCCCCTCACCACTCCCCCCAACCCCAGCCATCCCCACCTCCCTCCCCTGATTCCACCCCCACTTGGTTTTGTCTATGTGTCCTTTAGAGTTGTTCCTGAAAACCCTTCCCTCTTTTCCCCCATTATCCTCTCTTACCTCCCCTCTGGTTACTGTCAGTTTGTTCTTAATTCAATGTCTGTGGTTATATTTTGCTTGCTTGTTTGTTTTGTTGATTAGGTTCCACTTAAAGGTGAGCATGGGGAAATTAGATTGCTTTGAGTGGGGTCCTTAGTTTACATGACAATGATTCTACCTTTTCATTAGAAATATTGAAAAAAAAAAAAGACTTCAGCAACTTATGCCAACATAGGTGATATATGAGGGTACCAGTGAGATGTCTGCCAATAATCTAGAAATAAGGTAGATTAATTAAATAGTACTAAATTAGACTAATTAGATAAAATTAAATGGGAGGAGTGGGCCCATGGGAGTCTAGAAATAAGATTGCTGAATTAAGTAGAAATGATTTAGACTAGTTAAATAAAATTAAGCAGAAGGTGTCAGTCCATGGGAACAGTTTTTTGACTTGTAATTAATCAATGATATTAATATAATACAAGAAAGAATGTGTTTATTACAGCATAAAAAGTGGATTTAAGAGAAGCAAACTCTACCAATGCATGCACATTATTATCTAGGGTAGGACACCTATTTGGGGACAGAGCAAAATCATAGAAAGTTGCTTGTAGGAGACTGTTCTGCATGGCGTGGGCCCAGCTCCCACTCAGAGATGCACAGGACCCATACCCACAGATAGGTTCTCCCATGGGGAATCAGGCCTGCATTTGTACCTAAGTCATTTTGAGTCTTGCTTTTGCTAAAACTCCTTCACTCTGAACTGAGTCAGCAAGTGCTTACTGTAACTTCCTAAAATCCATGCTAAACCTTCTAGGATGAGTGTAACCACTTTGACCACTTTTCCCTTTTCCATTTGCAAATATCCTTCTTCTGTGATGTGATTAGTGGCATTGGCTCCTTTGTTGTCTGTAAAAGGTAACCCCCCTATAGTGAACCTGTGCATAGTAAATGAGGACCATCATGTAATGTGGGGAGAGACCCAATAAAGGCCTGTCATGGCGGAGGCTGCGGACTATTGCTCCCCTTGAGGGAAAAGCCATGCTGTCCTTTTTCCTCTACTGGACTCAGTAGTCCATATGAATGTCTCATTTTATCCATAATGATGCGGACATTGTGGGCCAGTGTCTGCATCAGTTGCTTTCTTATAAATAGTTATTATCTTGGCTTGCATAAATATCCTTTAGTACTATTTACCTATATTACATGATCTACATACAACCTTCTAATTACCAATCTGCCTTCCTGGGATACTGGAAATAACAAAACCCATTTCAGCTAAATTAAGCAGAGATGAAATGTGTCACAGGATCTTGGATAGCTGACATACTCTCTGGGGGCAGAGGGTTATGCGTCGGGACTCTACAGCCTAAAGTAGGACTCATGGTGGGTGGCCTCAGGGATGATCCCACTGGCCGAGATATGGTAGGGTGCCCTATTGGTGCTGGAAAGCAGATCCTGATCATTGGCTACTGCTGCCTTAGAAGCACCTTCAATGCCCTCCCCAAACAAATCAGATTCTGTACAACTCTGGGTCAAAATCTCATGGTATGTGTTTGATCCGAAGAGCCTTGGCCACATGGGTTCACCTTAGCTTTGAAGGAGTCTGGAAAAGCAGACTCTCTGGTGCTACCTTGGCAGATGCCACTCATGAAGGGCAAAGCCCCCACCAAATACAGAAAGTGCGACAGAGGTCCAGCACAAGAGAAGAGCCAGACAGGGGAGTCAGCTTTCCAGAGATGGGAATGTCAGGTTCTCCATTGTAATGCATACGCTGACCATTCTGTGTTATTCATTGGTTTTGACGTGGGAACATCTGACTTTCTTTGGGTGTAGTGGCAAAACCAGTTTCTAGACCTCCCAGGCTGTGGAACAAGCTGGAGCCATGATACACTCATCAGCCCAATGCCATCAAGTGAGGGCCTCTGCTCCCAGCCAACCAGTCAGCTTTCCCCGGCAACAACCTCATGCTGCAGTTTCAACAAATACATCTTAGATCGCATACAAATCAATCCCAAGACCAAATGGCCTGGCAAATGGAAGGAGGATGGCAGGAATCACTGTCACCAGGTGCTTCTTTGATTAACATGAATCTCTACTTTAAATGGGCTCAGGTTGGGAATTGGGAACCATGGCAGCTTGATTGACCAGTGAGTTAGGGGCCCAGGTGCCTGGGTGTGTGGGTGAGAGTGGTCTGTTCTGGATGCAGGCAGAGTCTGTAAAGAATTTAAAAACAACAAAACCAACATTATTATCACCATAAGTGGGCAATTGTAAACCATTCCAATGATAAAATACTCATATCCAAGCAAATCCTTTCGTTGGCTATATTCTGAATAATTATTAAAATTGCTTTGGAAGTTTACTAATACATATGTCATTTTAAATTAGTGTAGTTTTATTTCTAATTCCTTAATAAAGACTGTATTCTACCTGGAAGTTAATTTGGAGAACTCTCTGTTACATACTGGACTTCAATGTTTGTGGACGTAGCTACATTTTTTGAGAGTAAATGTATAATAGTCTGAAATTGTCTGAGATTGCTTTGGGTGCAGTATGTATCTCTAATACTCATGACACTGCCTATTCTGTATTTAAATAGCAGATTTTAAATAAACAGTGATAGCCTAGTGAACATAAAGATGTAGATGCAGAACCTGAGTTATTTAATTTTGTTACCCTATGTGACCACCTGGAAATTTTGTGTGTAAAATTTAAAACAGTAACTGCAAAGTAAAAACATTTTTCTTTGGTAACTGCAAATATTACTTCACAAATGAAATATTTTATTAAATTTTGAAAAACATCCTTAAAATAGAAATTTCTTCTTTCTAAATTTTAAATTATTTTACAACTAAAGAACAAATGCTTCAAAAATAGTGGCTCATACTACATGAGTGTAACTGCAAGTACTTTTATCCTATGGAGAAGAGGGCATTAAAAATGACCTAGTCCAAGTGTCAAATTGCAAGGTTCTCTGTGAGGGGTTTCTTAGGATCCCCAAGGATTTGGAGTAATAGTGTTCATGGTTAATCCTGTAGTGAAGTGAGCAAGATGCAGTCAACATTGGCCTGTGACATTCCTTCCGGTGTTATTGCAAATATTATGCCTATAACAAACAACAAAAAGTACAAACAATAACAACAAATCATAGTTTTCATGTGCAGGCAAAGAACTAAATGCAAAATTAATAACAATAACAATATGAAAATATGGGGTAGGAGAAAATTTTCATTGGATTTTGATCTGTTACCATCACCCCTAGGTTCCCACTTCAATGAACAGTTCCCACTTGGTCCTGCCAACAAGGTGCTGTGTCACCACACGATCCTATGAGGCAGATCCTGGTGCCATCCAGTTAGCACATGGAGAAACTGGGGAGCAGGGACATTAAGCAATTTGTGTGAAAGTTTAGTCAAAGGAGTTGGGAATGAAATCTGTCTTTCTGGTTTCAAAGCCAGGTTTTTTCCCACTCTCCATTGTTCTACTTCTGAAGAGCAGAAACACATCACCTCAAATTGTCCAGAGTTTGCTGAAATCTTAGTCTTGTGACCATTATTCTTTTCGTCTGTGCCTTGGTGCTACTCAGAATGGGAGGCTTCTTTGAGCAGTGGTCACAGGATGTGGTTGAGCAGATCAGAGAATGCAGACACCTTGAGCTCCGCCCCTCCGCCGGCAGGAACAGGAGTCTGTCTCGCATCCCTTCTTTGGATCTTCACCATGCCAGCTTCACAGAGGAGGAAACCCAGGCTCAAGGAGAAATATCACTTCTAAGTTTCTGAGCAAAAGCAGACCCTCTTAACTGCTGCATTTTGCACATCTTCCAGCACATGTCCCCACCAAGTGCTTCTATTCCTAATCTTTGATTGAAATGTTTAGACTTTCTTTGCTTTTAAGTTTCAGGTTTAGGGCTCTTCTGTTATTGCTCCAAGGACGAGGCAGTGGTCACATTCTCTCCTTCTGTTGAGCCCTGAGATATCCCAGGAACTTGCAGGATTGCATCCCAGGTGTGATTAGAAGGAAGGGGGAAAGGCAGGGGTTAGGGGCTTCTGTTGGCTGCCATTTAAATAATTTGTTTTTTCCATATATCCATTATTTCATCATTTCATTTTTTTTTTTTTTTTGGTAGGCAACAGGTTCACATGGTTCAACTGTCAAAAGGTATAGAGAGGTACCAAGGAAGAATGTCCTTCAACCCTGTCTCACCCTCCCACCCCCATACCCAGTAGCTCTGCATCTCACCCTAGAGTAACCATGTACCCCAGGGTTACATGTGTATCCATGGAAACACAAGCAAGTACTATACATATTTATGCCCAACTCCTTTACAGAAGATGGTAGTGTTCTATACTGCTCTTTTAACTTCATCAGATTTTCCATGGGAATGGGAGTGAGGGGAGATAAAGAGTATCTGACAGCTGACAAGCACAATTAGTCAGTGAATTTATATGGTGGTGAGTCTGAGGAATGTGTACTGGTTCAGACCAGTAAGAATGTCTTGGACTTCTTTCTGATTTCTTTTATTCTTTCCTCCCTCCCTTCCCCTCTCTCTTTAGTTTGGAGCAGGTAAATGCTCTAGATGTTTGCTACTCTCTTGATCTGCCCAGACATTGTCGATTTTGATCTTTGTTGCTGAGACACAAGGCTCTCACTGAGCGACTTCCCTCAAATTGCTCTTACTACACGATACTCCTTATGCCAGACAGAGATGGGTCACAGCTGGCAGATTGATTTCCATCAAAATGCGCAGATATGCTCCTGTCAGCTTTATTGAGATTCAAAGTCAAGTTTGCCTCTTGGAATGAATCTGCCTACCGAGCGTAATTGTGGTTGGGTAAATACTCAGCGAATAATCAAGCTATTTCTGCTTCATGACTCCTGGGAATGCAAACCTCGATGATGCCAGTTCAGAGGGGCCCCTCGAACTGCTCTTGTCAAAACACCATGTGGGGATTCTCCTGCTAGGCCAGCATTTCCCAGCACCGCCAATTCTTACTCAATATTTTTAGTAAACATGTTGAGTGGAAATCAACTGGCTAGTTTGTAGCACTAAAGGATTTTAGGAACACGATCAATGTAGCAAAGTGAGGAAGGGGCATGAGCTTCCTCCCTCTTTCCTGTCAATTGGGCTGGTTCCACCGAGTCCGAAGTTGCCATTCACCTGACTGTGGGCGGCGTTGGAAATAAATCTGCTCTTAGTCCATCCAGCCATTTAAAAATACTACAGTAATAATCTGAACACATTCTTCAGAGGAAATAACTTACATGATGGTTCTTTTGTTTTCTTCCTATGGCCTTGAAAGCATTGTAGCTTATCAGGTGTGTTAAGATTGTTATGGCTTAAAGTGAGAGGTGGGCTTCCCCTCTGCCTGAAGCAGCTCTTACATGTCTCCATGATTTCCAGCTCTAGGTGGTTATGAGTGGAAAATGTTGGGGGGTGGGCTTTGGCTTTCAGTGTATCATTCAGGAGTTTTCCCTTTTTCCACAATTGTGTTATTCTGAAAAGTTAATGTCATGGGCTTCCACAGGAAGTGGTCTCCTTACGTGGGACTTTGTACTTTGTGTTACTGGGAAGGGAGGGGGCTATAGTTGGCACAGTTAGTGATGGGGTAGGACGCATCGTTCACTTTTAGAATTTTCTCTGCAGCCCCGCTAGGGACATATGTGGGCCAGCCCTATACTTGCCCAAGGGTCACTGTCATGGTGTGGATGGGTTTTAGGCTGCACAGTGTAGACAGAGAGAGACAGAGAGCCAGTGGGAGGGAAAGGGATTCTCTCTGGAATAAAGACAGATGTTAATGATCAGCTTCATCTTGAGCTCTGTGTCCTTGTGTGCCTGTGAGAACTCTAAGGTTTTCAGACTTACTTCCTTGTTTAGTTCTGCCCCCAGGGAAGGAAAAAGGTACTTCTGGTCTGGGTGGAGAATGGGGAAGGTGTGTCTTCTTTCTCTGAAAGAGAATCTCATCTTTTAGTCTCCCAGGGGTTTGCTCAGTTCTTTGTTTCTTCCTTCTACTCCCTGCATTGCAGTTCGAAGGGCCCAGGTGGACTGGAGGACTATGGGTCCAGGGGTCTACCTTTGGGAGGCAAGTAAGTTACTTTTCTTCTGGGGCCATATATGTCCCAGCCCTTTTCCTACTTGGAATTTTTACCACTGTCACCACCTTACCTATCCCTCCCTCAGTTTCTGGTGTCTGTGCCCTCAGGCAACTCAGGGCCTCCATTTCCTGCTAGCTAAAGTTAGTCATGGACCAGCCCTCTTCCATCACCGCTTCTCCCTTCTGTCCATGCCTTAGTTCTCGTGACTTCTGGTGCCTCACTCGAATCCGTGCTCCGTGGAGGCTCTGATTGCAGATGCCCCCTTGCTGATTTTGAGTATCCATTCCAGCCTCTGATTTACATTCTGGAAATGCTGCAAGATCCAGAGTTCCTGCTGTCATTAGCAAAAATCACCCTGATCTCCCTGATTAAAATGCAGAGGGCCATTCTTAATGATTTAGTGGTTTATTTTTGTGTTTTTTTTCGTGAGGCTAGGAGGACAGCATGATAGACTAGAAAGAGCACTGGAATTGGAGCCAGACTGACAAGGGTTTGAGTGCAGGCTCCCCCTGCCACTCCCCTTACTAGGAGTAGACCTTGGGAGCTTGCAGAATCTCAGGGCTCCCGTCTCTATAATGGGAGGATGATACCCACCTTGTAGGCTCATGATGGAACATTAAATGAAATAGTGTTCATACGCCACCTGACACAAAGTAGACATCTGATAATGTCAGTTTCTTTTTCCTGCCCTTTCTGTGACCCATCCCTTTCCCCTTTTGTTAGCGCATTTCCATCTGTCTTTCCCATTGCCAGGACTTCACACCTGGGTTAGAGTCTACCTTTCACCACTGTTTTCCCCCTGATAGCTGTGACCCATACTTCCTACACAATGGTCTAAGGCAGTGGCCCTTGACTTCAGTTGCACACTAGAATTTTCAGAGTAGCTTAACAATTTTGATGCCTGGGCTGCTCCTCACACCAGTCAAACCAGAATCTTTGGGAATTGTATCAGGCATTCATTTTAGTAAAGTGCTCTAGATAGATCCCAGTGTGCAGCCAAGTTTGAAAACTCTTTGTTTGGGAATCCTGGTAGTCAAAGTGTGGTCCAAGACCAGCAGCTTCAGTGTTACCTGGGAGCTCATTAGTAATGCAGAGTCTCAGACTTCTAGGTGATTCCTGTGCTTATTAAAATTTGGGAAGCACTTGGATATATACTTGTCACTAACTACACCCCTGGGCACTGGTGCATCTGCATTAATGAAATGTCAGCATGTTTCCATCTGTCTGTTTCACGACCTCATTGTTGGCCTTTGGAATGAGTGACTGGTGTACTGGGGGTGGCCCGAGCTTGCATTTGTGTTCTGACATGTTGGAGGGCCCCACAATCTCTGAGAAACTTAGCAGACAGCTTGTTCCTAGGAAGGGGACCAATGTGAGCAAAGGGTCCAGCCAGCTGGAACTCAATGAATCAAGATCCCATTATTAAATCAATTACCTTAGAGTTGGTAGTTCTTGAGCAAGAGGCTGATGCATGGAAAGTGATGTTCGGGGCAAGATTAACTTGGCAAATCTGTAGGATGAAGGCAAACAGAAAAACGCATTGGAAGGTGGTAAAACTGCTGGATCCTGTTCAGGACTCTGTGAGGTCTGCCATTCATTTATTTGTTTATTCATGTATTCATTCATTCAGCAAATATTTGTTGAATGAACACTATTCGAATTTGATCTGGAGTAGTCGTTATGGAATAAAAGAAGGATCAACATGACAGATCTTGAAAGGAGAGCCTTGGAAGTAATGATCCAAAGAAATATGTTAGGAGCAGGCCAGCTTTGATCAACTGGCTTATTTACTGGAATTTATGGATGTAAAATGTTTTTTAAAATCTAGGGTTTACAGAATAATTTTGTAAGTGGATGACTTGGAAAAAAAGTGAGGAGTCTAATGTCATCCCTGTTAATTTAAGCGAGAGAAAAAATAATTTTTAGAGTGTCTTCACTTATACTGAGTGACTCAGGCTGTAAGCCGATATATTACTGAGCTAAACTCTCTATTTCTTAGTGTTCCTGCATCTATGTGACAACTGCAGGGATAATTATTCTTAATTGTAATCTCATAATTTAAACAATTTAAGGTCACCAGAATAAAACATTTGAGGCTATTATGTGGCAAATAGCTTAGACATTTTTCTGTCTCCATCTTTAGGGTGATAAATGTACAATGTGCTTAACTCTTCCACCAACATTAACTCCTCACATTTAAAATGTTGAGTTAAACAATTTAGTATCCTTGACAGTGCAATAGATTTTGTTTAGTAGGCAATGTTCAAACCGGGCCCTAATTCACCTCATTTTAGTTAATGTAATTTTCCCCACAGGGGGTGTGTGATGTAAATCTATCAGACATGTATGGATCCATGTGACCTCCTAACAACCCCTTTGGAAGTTATATAAAAACCGCTCATATCTCCATTTCCACTCTGATGGTGATAGAGTGACATGAAGTGCTACTGAATGATGATGCAAAATGAAGCAAGGGTATTTCACTCACTTGTTCCCTTAATCCTAGAAAGGCGTGTATATTCATAAAGAAACAAGCAATGGACCTCACATTTTGGTATTAGAAATCATCCTTAGTTATTTTATAGTGCTATAAATATATTTAGATTCCATAAAATGTTTCTTAAATTTCCTTCTCAGCACTATTATGAGGTTGGTCAGCACCCCCTCCCCCCACCCACTCTTGGCCAGCCAGATACAGAGAGCACAGGAAGAGTGGGCAAAGAGGAGTTGGTCAGGTCTCTCATCAGCTGGACATTGTCCTACACTGGGCTTCCCATTATGAACTCAGAACAGCCACTCCATGGTCAGATCGCCACAGGGTTTGGATACCAGCTTGACCCCTCACTAGCTATTTGCTAGAAAATGAGTAGTATTAACTGGTGGAAGGAGATGGGTGGAAGGTGACAGGCTGGTCTTGACTGTTTGATGTTTGCTAGAAGGTCATTCTTCCAGGAGCAGAGCAATCCATACATGCCCCACTTGTCTTCCTATGAAATTTCAGGTTACAGAGGATATGCAATGCATCAGGGGAAATACAGTGTCTGGGCGAGGGGACAAAGGTCATACACAGGGCTGAAGCAGGCAGGATGTAACAGTGGAGAGTGATGGGGAGAGAGGCAGGTGGAGAAGTCATTCCCTGTGTAAAAGGCGCAGATGCTCCTCAGCCCCAGCAGACTACAGCAGTGCCTTTCCTGGTCTTCTGTACTGGGGGAGGGAGTTAGAAATCTGAGTTTCTATAGGAAATCTCTTTTTAAGTTGTTGCTGACCAGTGAACCCCTTCATGCCTGGGCTCCAGTTCTGTGACAGCCAGCCTGTGTGCACCCCTGTACAGTATAAGTTTCTGGAGTCCAACTCCATCCAGTCTTTGAAAACCAGGACAGTTGGGGCCTGGAGTGCTCCATGGGAGAGGGTGAGGATGGAGGACAGCTGTCACCATGTGGCATGTTCACCTGAATCCTGCCTGGTCTGCTGGTACTAATACCTGCTTCTCTACTCTGGCCCAGGGCCACCTGTGGTCCCCAAGTTTTACCTTGTATTCTTCCTTTTTCTGCAGGTTTGGGGTAGAGGTATGCTGTGAACATGACCACTGGAATAATTATTTTTCTGTCCTAAGTCTGAGGGCTGAGCCTACTTTGTAATCTCTAGTGATGTTATTCAATGACAGAGAAAAAGCAAACAATTCAACCTCCCATTGTACCTTCATCTTCTTTTTCCCTTGCCTTCTCCTTTGGCCTGGTCTTACTTCACGTGTCTGCAAACACCAGTGTAAAACATCCTCTGTTTTAAATATTCAAGTGATTTCTGTTTTCTGATTATATTCTGACTAATTCAATTATATTTTCACATTGCATGTTAAGAATTATATATTAATTTAGAAACATGTTTCCCATTTAGTTTATTCCTTTACATTAGTTCCTTTGTTCTTTTTTTAAATACATTTTACTGATTATGCTGGTACAGTTGTCCCATTTCTCCGCCATCATTCCCTTCCACCCTGCACACCCCCTCCTACCCACATTCCCCTTCTTTAGTTCATATCCATGTGTCATAAGTACTTTAGCTTCTACATTTCCCACAACAATCTTGCCCTCCCCCTGTCTATTTTCTACCCGCCATCTATGCTACTTATTCTCTGTAACTTTTCCCCCTCTCTCCTCTTCCCACTTCCCTGTTGCTAACCCTCCATGTGATCTCCATTTCTGTGTACTGTTCCTGTTCTAGCTGTTTGCTTAGTTGGCTTTTGTTTTAGGTGTGGTTGTTAATATCTGTGAGTTTGCTGTCTTTTTACTGTCATATTTTTAATCTTCTATTTCTTAGGCAAGTCCCTTTAACATTTCATATAATAAGGTCTTGGTGATGATGAACTCCTTTAACTTGACCTTATCTGAGAAGCACTTTATCTTCCCTTCCATTCTAAATGAAAGCTTTGCTGGATAGAGCAATCTTGGATGTAGGTCCTTGCCTTTCATGACCTGGAATGCTTCTTTCCAGCCCCTTCTTGCCTGGAAGGTCTCTTTTGAGAAATCGGCTGACAGTCTGATGGGAACTCCTTTGTAGGTGACTGTCCCCTTATCCCTTGCTGCTTCTAGAATTCTCTCCTTCATTTTCATCTTGGCTAATGTAATTATGATGTGCCTTGGTGTGTTCCTCCTTGGGTCCAACTTCTTTGGGACTCTCTGAGTTTCTTGGACTTCCTGAAAGTCTATTTCCTTTGCCAGATTGGGGAAGTTCTCCCTTATTATTTGTTTAAATAAGTTTTACACTTGTTGCTCTTCTCTTCCCCTTCTGGTACCCCTATAATTCAGATATTGGGACGTTTAAAGATGTCCTGGAGGTTCCTAAGCCTCTCCTTATGTTTTTGAATCCTTGTTTCTTCATTCTTTTCTGTTTGTTTGTGTCTTTCTTCCTTCTGGTCCACCCCATTGATTTGAGTTCCAGTTTTCCTCCCATCACTATTGGTTCCCTGTGCCTTTTCCTTCATTTCACTTATTGTAGCCTTCATTTGTTCATCTAATTTGCGACCAAAATCAACCAATTCTGTGAGCATCCTGATCACCAGTGCTTTGAACTGTGCATCTGATAGGTTGGCTATCTCTTGGTTGCTTAGATGAATCGGCTCTGGGGCTTTGATCTGTTCTCCTGTTTGAGCCATTTTTTTGTTGTTGTTTTTTTTTTTTTCCTTTGGTCTGGTCACGGCTGTTATGTAGTGAGGGGTGGAGCCTTAGGTGTTCCCCAGGGCCGGGCAGCCCAGTTGCTGGGTAGCCCAGTTGCTGGGTTGTGATGCTGTATGTGGGGGCGGTGTCCAAGAGGGAACAATGACACTTGCTCTGCTCTGTCTTGGATTCCAGTTCCTTCCATCGCTTCCCCTTTGCCTGGATTATCTGCGCATGAATGTGGGACTGCCTGGTCAGCCATCCACCTTGCGCAGTTTCACTGGGTCTGCTCATTGCCACCCCGTGCCTGGGGTCTGCTACTCACTGCCTGTGCGCCTGGGATCTGCCAGCCACTGCCTGTGCACCTGGGTCTGCCAACCTCCACTTTTTCCTGCCACAACTCCACCCCTTTTACTGGTCTGGATGAATGGTTGTTGGACTTCAGTACAGTTCAATTTTCTATCAGTTCTGGTTGTTTTCTTGTTTCTAAATCTTTGTTGTCCTTAGTTTTGGTTGTGGGAGGAACTACAGCATGTCCACCTACGCCTCCATCTTGGCCAGAAGTCATAGCTTTTGGTCTTAACATAGCCATTTTTGTGGGTTCGCTAACAGTTTTTTACAATACAGTATATTCATTACTGTTGAAGTTATTTGGGGAAAGAACTTTCGGAATTCATCTATGATGTTACCAAAGGTAATTTTTATCCTAAACCAAAAGCACTCTTCATGATATTAAAACTTTTTTTCCTGCTGACCTTTATAGTATATATTTATGATCACTAAAACATTTAAAGGTGATTTAAAAATCACCTTTATTGAGGTATAATTTCTACAAAATAAAAATGCAGACATTTAAAATGTACATTCTGGTGAACTTTGACCAATGTGTACACTATGTAGCCACTGACGCAATTAAGAAATAGAAAAATTTTATCATCCCCCAAATTTCCCTTTTATGGCCGATCCATCCATCCCTGGTCTGTGTTTGCTTTCTGCCACTGCAAATTAGCTTTTACTTCTTTAGAATAACATAAATGGAATTATATAGTATGTTTTCTTGGCATCTGGCTTCTTTCTTTTGACACAATGATTTTGAAATCTAGTAAATGCCATGTGTATCAGTACTTAATACCACACATAATCTGAACAAACTGAAACCTGTTTATTTACTTTTGCTGGATATTTGGGTTGTTTCCAATGTGGGGGTTATAAATAAAGCTGATTAGACAATCCCTGTACAAGTCTTTGTGTCAATATATATTCAACAATTTTTTTCCTGAATAAATACCTAAGAGTGGCACGGTTGTGTTGTATGATAAGGACATGTTTAACTTCATAAGGATATGCCAACTTATTTTCTAAACATAGTTTTCCCATTTTGCATTCCCACCAACAATGTATGAGAGATCTGATTGCTCCACATTCTCACCAGCAGTAAGTATTATCACTCTTTTTTATTTTAGCCTTTCTAGTACCTATGCAATGATGTTATATCTCATTAGGGTTTTTTAAAAAATATATGGGAGAATTTATAAGGACTAGAATAAAAGGAATAGAATAGTCTCTTTTGTCTGAGGGATGACTTAAAGAGATGAACCATACTGCCTATTTGGACATATATCATCTGAGTGTACAATAACACAATTGTGCATTTTGATGCTTTAGGACACCACACTGTAGCTAGAGGATGAAAACACACTGCTGTGGTGCCTGAGTCTAGGGCCTAAGAGATTTCTTATATAAGATGCCAGTTATTATTTCCTTTTCAAAAATAGCATTTCCTGTAATAGAAGGTGTTCATAGGAGGCCTGGGCTGCAATTATTTTCTAGATGTCTCAGGGCACATCTGAAAGAAATCCTGTAGAAGGTTCCTGTGGCTCCTCAATTATATTCCTTGAATTCTTGACCTGATACATTGTGAAAGTCAAGTACAAAATCTGTTGTCAGAGGTGCCATGATGAACACATTCAGGACAACCTTATCCCCCTTCCCTTTCTGTTTTCTGAACAACAGTTTTTCATGAGAGGCAGCATGAATGGACAAGAGTCCTGTACAGGAAGTTGAGTCATGGGCTCTGGGTTTGACGGTACCGTCCAGGGCAAATCGCTACCTCCTCTTTGGGACTTGCTTTCTTTCCTCATTTGTAAATAAAGGATGGAACCTGTATTGATGATTCTCAGTTGGAGCTTACAAGGAGATACTCATGCTATTTATAATATTTCAAAATGCCCGGCAGCAGAAACATTTATCTATTATCTGACGAGTGTCACAGCCTTGGCAAAATACCACATTTCTTGGCATTTTGGCTCTGAGGGGTTGAACTCAGCAGAGCAGCATTAGTTATCTCTTGCTGACCTAAAACTGGGCTTGAAAATTGTATATGTCTTTAATACCAATAGTAGCTAACATTTATTATGTACTTACAATGTGCTGAGTAGTGGTCTAAATTTTATGCCCAAGGGAAATCTTATTAAATTCCCCAAAGCAGATATTACTTTGGCCACATTATTAATTTCTAACTTTGGTTATTAATTTCTAACTTTGTTGTACTGTGGTGAGCCTTCAGACTTGACTTTCTAATGGTCCCAAATAATGTAAGTGAAGTGGAATATATATAGAAGCCACATTTTCTATTTGTAGTAAGTCATGTGTAAATGATAATGGAAATATTAAATCCATAAAATGTATACATCAATCATCTCTAAAATATATACAAATTGGCAAATTAAATCAGATTTTGGATACTGAGGTGAATTTATTCGCTGTGAAATAAAGGCTCTAACTAGATGTCTAATAAAACAGAAAGAGGTAGACTAAAATACACTTATCCCAGAAACCTTGACTAGGTTTCTTTTTGATGCTCAGCAAGGTATTTGGTAGATAACAATGAAGGTAAGTGTGGGGAAACAATAGTTCAAATAAAAATACAAGAGAATAAAATCCACAAACTTCTAGAAATTTAGAGTTGGTTAGATAGCTGATTTGGTTATTTATTGCTATGTAATAAACCACCCCAAACTTAATAGCTTAAGGGGCAACTATTTTATTATATACTGCATGATTCTGTGGGTCAGGAATTCAGGCAGGGTAAGGCTGAGTGATTTTTCACCTCTGTGTTCCAATCTAATGAGGTTACTTGGTGGTACTCAGCTAGTGATGGGCTGGTCTGGAAGTTCCGAGAAAGCTTCACTCACAAGTCAGTCACCCTGGCAGGCATGCTGGGAAGGCAGGGTTCCATAATCTTTCTATCTAGGCAACTTCAGGGTCCTCAGTCATTTTTGCATGGTGGCCATAGGGCTCCTGAGAGTTTATTCCAAAACATCTGGGGGGAGATTGCAAAGCTTATGATCTAGCCTCAGAGTTCCCAGAACACCAGTTCCATCACATCCTGTTTGTCAAACGAGTCACTGGGGTCAGCCCAAATTCAAGGGGAGGAGAATTGGACTACCTCTCAATGGCAGGAAAGGTAAAGAATGTGTGGCCATCTTTAATTTACCACAGGGTTCACACAAAAACTGTGCAAACAATTAGTAAGAGAGCATTTAGCCTGGCTGGTGTGGCTCAGTGGATTGAGTGTGTGCCTGTGAACCAAAGGGTTGCTGGTTCAATTCCCAGTCAGGGCACATGCCTGGTTTTTAGGCCAGGTTCCCAGTGGGGGGTGCACATGAGAGGCAACCACACATTGATGTTTCTCTCCCTCTCTTTCTCCTTCCCTTCTCCTTTCTCTAAAAATACATACATACATACATACATACATACATACATATATAAAATAAAATCTTTCTTTAAAAAGAGAGCATTTGCAAGATTCCAGGCCAATATATATGTAGGAGCCCTAATGAAAGGTATTGTTCCTTGGGCTATGTGTTAAAGTGCATCTATGAGTGTTTATGCTTCCAGGTTCTGTCCTCCATCTTTGAAGGGTTTGTAGTTCCTGGTGGAGTAACCTGGAAATGGGTGGCATTGAAATAATTATATAGCCTTATGGACTCAGAAAAAGGACTCATTTGATATGAACCCCAGAATTTATCAGCTGAGATGGATACCCCATTGTCAACTGAGGACCCAAATTTTATAAATAATAACAGTCTAGTGGCCGTTTGCTGACAGGATCCCCTCATGTACTCTATATTCTGGGAAGAATGTCAGACTGAACTCTCAGCCTCCTACACTACGCCATGCTTGTATATGCCCTCAGAGTCAACATTAGATGGGAGTTTGAGGTTTTATTTTTTGACTAATGTACTGACACCTGCCCCCTGCAGTCAGAACTCTCCATAACAATCAATCAGATGCATTATGCTGATCAGTCAGGACTGTGTGGTTCAGACCAATCAGAAGTGTATAAATTTGGATATTTCATTCACATAAAATGGACTAATTGGGAGCCTGCTGGAAGTTTTTACTATTAAGAATTGCCTCCCTTTTGACTTGGAGGAACCCAATTTAGGTTGCTACCTGAATCTGTGTCTCTCAGGGTGCACTTACCTTTTGCTTAAATAAATACTTTTTATTCATTATTATAGCCTAAAATTAATTTTGGTTTATAGCCCTTACAATTATTCACCCTCATCACTCTTTCTCTCATGGAGGCACTTTGGAAAACCACTAAATGAAGCCAGATGTTGTTTACTTGTAGGCATTGTGTTACTTGGGTAGAGCTGTTGGCCAGTGTCTATTTTCATATCACGTTACTGACACACTTTAGATGCTACTGGCACAAGCAGCAGCCAGAAACCACATGAGCTATGGAGAATATCATTGAATAGATCCACCAAGAGCAGAATGTCCATGAACTGCAACCCATTATATGGGAAGAACTGCTTGTTCAAGTACATCATCTCCCACCATTACCAGGTGGACCACAGTTTCTGTGGAGAAGGGCTTCAGAAAGGTACTTTCCAGAAGGTGGTGGCAGCTGATGGTTGCTCCCCAGCTTCACCTCTCTCATTCCCACTCCTACTGCAATGCCCGCATTGGCCTCTAAGGAATCCTATTCCCTCTTTCCAGGTCTGGACTTTTCCTGCTGTAGCTGAGACAGGTCAACATTTTTAAAACCAACTTTATTAAAGAACAAGTAGAAATTATCTTGGAAAATATAAAAAATAATTTATATTTTTTATATAAATTATTTATATAATAAGTACCCAAGTTCAAATGTATAGTTTTCTTATTCTAAGATAAGTATGGTCTAACCCTAGAAAGCTGACTTCAAGTTCCAACCAAATGTTTTCTTTTCCCTTTAACTCAGTGATTTTCAAACTTTTTCATCTCATGGCACACATAAATTAATTACTAAAATTCTGTGACACATCAAAAAATATATTTTCGAATCTGACAAAATATAGGTATAATTTTGATTCATTCATACCGGATGGCTGTTGTGTTAGCTGTTACTATTATTTTTTTATTTCACAATCTAAGGGAAGAGAGATCAGTGTCCCTGGCTAAATAGTCAGGTACTGCATGTTTTAAAAAAGTCTCATGGCACAACAGTGTGCCTCTTGTAGCACACCAGTGTGCTGTGGAACACTGGTTGAAAATCGCTGCTCTAACTGGCTTTTGTGATTCTCAGGAGATGTGCTTATGATTATTACTTGTTTTTTTGGACAAATGTAAAAACACACATCAATACTAAATACTCCCCTCCCTTGATTTGACTTTAATCCCCAGTGTTATTCATGCACCTGTCACCCACTGCTTTGTTTGTGGCCAGTGGCAGGGCTATGGAGCCACTAGACATAGCAGGCC
Organism: Anoura caudifer; assembly: GCA_004027475.1. Classification (NCBI taxonomy): domain Eukaryota; kingdom Metazoa; phylum Chordata; class Mammalia; order Chiroptera; family Phyllostomidae; genus Anoura; species Anoura caudifer. The sequence goes on along the minus strand of PVKU01001011.1, from coordinate 275,808 downwards.
CAAGCTACTTACTTGATCCAGCTTTTAATTTTTCTGTGCCTCACTAATGAGACATCTCCTCTGGTCTCCAGAATGTTGTAGGTACACTGGGTTTATCATGGTCATTGGGACTGGGGTATCTGAAGTCAGATTACCTTTCCACCTGACTCTAGCTGTATGACTTTTGGGCCTTTATTTCTCATCTGTAAAATGGAAATAATAATAATACAGACCTTATAGGATTGTTGTAGTAAGTGAGTAGTTAGGTGTAGGGTACTTTTTAGTTATTTTTAAAATTTATTTTTATTGCATTTTTTCATCACTATTTTTCTACCTTATACTCATTTCTCCCCCACAATCACCACACTGTTGTCCATGTCCATAAGTCCTTCCTCCTTTTAGCTTGATCCCTCCACCCCCTAACCCCTGCCTCAGAGCTGTCAGCCTGCTTTCTATCCATGAGTCTGTCTCTATTTTGCTTGTTAGTTCAATTTGTTCATTAGATTCCACATATGAGTGAAATCATATGGCATTTGTCTTTCTGTGACTGGCTTATTTCACGTAGTGTAATGTTCTCCAGGTCCATCCATACTGTCCCAAAGGGTAAAATTGTCTTCTTTTTAACAACCAGGTAGTATTCCATTGTATAAATGTCCCATAGATGTTTATCCACTCATCTACTGATGGACACTTGGGTTGCTTCCATATCTTGGTGATTGTGAATAACACTGCAATGAATGTTGGGGTTCTTATGTTCCTTTGAATTAGTGTTTTGGGTTTCCTAGATAAATTCCTAGAAGTGGAATTGCTGGGTCATAAGGCAGCTCTATTTTTTTTTTTTTTTGAGGTATCTCCATACTGCTTTTCACAGTGGTTGCACTAATCTTCATTCCCACCAACAGTGCAAAAGTATTTCCCTTTCTCCACATCCTCACCAGCACTTCTTGTTTGCTGACTTACTGATGACAGCCATTCTGACAGGTGTGAGGTGATATCTCATTGTAGTTTTAATTTGCATTTCTCTAATAATTAGTGACATTGAACATCTTTTCATACGTCTGTTGGCCATCTGTATGTCCTTTTTTGAGAAGCATCTATTCAGGTCCTTTGCGCATTGCTTAATTGGATTGTCTTCCTGGAGTTGAGTTGTATAAGTATTTTATATATTTTGTATATTAACACTTTCTCAGATGTATCATTGGCAAGTATGTTTTCCCATATAGTGGGTTCCCTTGTCATTTAGTTGATGGTTTCTTTTGCTGTATAGAAGCTTTTTAGTTTGATGTAGTCCCATTTGTTTATCTTTTTCTTTTGTTTGCCTTGCCTGCAGAGATATATCAGGTAAAATATTTCTATGAACAATGTTTGAGATTTTACTGCCTATTTTTTTCTAGTATTTTTATGGTTGCAGGTATAACATTTATGTTTTTGATTCATTTTGAATTTAGTCTTGTGTGTAGTGTAAGAAGGAGGTCAAGTTTCATTTTTCTGCATGTGTCTGTGCAATTTTCCTAACACCATTTATTGAATAAACTGTCTTCAGCCTATTGCATGTGCTTGCTTCCTCTGTCAAATATTAATTGATTATAAAGGTACGGGTTTTCTATTGTATTCCATTAGCCTATGTGTCTATTTTTATGTCAGTACCATGCTATTTTGATTTATATGGCCTTATAGCATAGTTTGATATTGGGTAGCATGATTCCTCCACCTTTGCTCTTCTTTCTCAAGATTGTTGTTGTATGTGGGCCATTTTGTGGTTCCATATACATTTTTGCAATATTTGTTCTAGTTCTGGGAAATATGCCATTGGTATCTTGATAGGAATTATGTTAAATGTATAGGTTGCTTTGGGTAGTATGAACATTTTAATGATGTTAATTCTTCCTGTCCATGAACATGGTATGTGCTTTCACTTACTTGTATCTTCTTCAATTTCTTCACTGTCTTATAATTTTCTGAGTAAAGGTATTTTATATCCTTGGTTATATTTATTCCTAGGTATTTTATTCTTTTTGAAGCAATTGTGAGTGGGGTTGCTTTTTTAATTTCCCTTTTTGATAGTTCATTATTGGCATATAAATATGCAACTGATTTCTGGATATTAATTTTGTATCCAGTATAGGCTACTTCAAGAACAATTGTTTTATTTTTATTTTTTAAAGTATATTTTATTGGTTATGCTATTACAGTTGTCCATTTTTTCTCTCCTTTGTCCCCTCCACTTCCCTCCAGCATTCCCCCCCTTAGTTTATGTCCATGGGTCATACATATAAGTTCTTTGGCTTCCACATTTCCTGTACTATTCTTAACCTCCCCCTGCCTATTTTGTACCTACCATTTATGCTTCTTATTCCCTGTACCTTTCTGTCCACTTATCCCCCACTACCTCTGCATTGATAACCCTCCATATTATCTCCATTTCTGTGATTTTTGTTCCTGTTCTAGTTGATTGCTTATTTGTTTTTGTTTTTGGATTTTTTAGGTTCAGTTGTTGATAGTTATGAGTTTGTTGCCATTTTACTGTTCACAGTTTTGGTCATCTTCTTTTTCTTAGATAAGCTCCTTTACCATTTCATATAATAAGGGCTTGGTGATGATGAACTCCTTTAACTTGACCTTATCTGGGAAGCACTTCATCTGCCCTTTCATTCTAAATGATAGCTTTGCTGGATAGAGCAATCTTGGATGTAGGTCCTTGGCTTTCATGACTTGGAATACTTCTTTCCAGCCCCTTCTTGCCTGCAAGTTTTCTTTGGAGTAATCAGCTGGAAGTCTTATGGGCATTCCTTTGTATATGACTGTCTCCTTTTCTCTTACTGCTTTTAAGATTCTCTCTTTATCTTTAATCTTGAATAATGTAATTATGATGTGTCTTGGTGTGTTCCTCCTTGGGTCCAACTTTTTTTGGATTGTCTAAGCTCCCTGGACTTGCAGGTCTACTTCCTTTGTCAGATTCGGGAAGTTTTCCTTCATTAAATTTTCAAATAAGTTTTCAATTTCTTGGTCTTCCTCTTCTCCTTCTGGCACCCCTACAATTTGGATGTTGGAATGTTTAAAGTTGTCCCAAAGGCTCCCAAGCCTCTCCTCATTTTTTTTGAATTCTTGTTTCTTCATTCTGTTTTGGTTGAATGTTTATTTCTTCTTTCAGTCCAAATTGTTGATTTGAGTGCTGCTTTCCTTCCCTGTATATTTTTCTTAATTTCACTTTGTATAACCTCCACTTCTTCCTCTATTTTGTGTACCTACCCAATCATTTCTATGAGCATCCTGATTACCAGTATTTTGAACTGTGCATCTGATAGATTGGCTATCTCCTCATTGCTTAGTTCTTTTTCTGGAGCTTCAATCTGTTCTTTCATTTGGTCCATTTTTTTTTTTTTCATCTCAGCATGCCTGTTATGTAGTAAGGGGTGGAGCCTTAGGCATTTGCCAGGGCAGGGCAACCCACATTGCTTTGTTGTGGTGCTATATGTCGGGAGGGGTCAGAGAGGGAACAATGCCACTTGCTAGGTTCTTGCCAGCTTTCAGTCACTTCCCCCACTACCCACAAATGAGTTGGGTCCTTCTGGTGCTGATTCCTGGGTGGGTGGGTTTGTGCAAATTCTAGGACTCCATGCGTTCCTCCAACAGACTCTCCTGTGAGACTAGAAGTTTCTCCCACCACTGCAACTCCCACAGATTTTTACAGCCAGAGGTTTTGAGGCTTCAGTTTCCCATGCTGGAGCCCTGTGTGGCTCGGTCTATCTTGCTCCTCAGTTGTTCCTCCCAGTTTATCTGCTTGTGAATGTGGGCCTGCCCCATCTGCCTACTGCCACCTTGCCTGCCCTATCCTCAATCCATCCCCTTGCTGTGCGTCTTCTTTGCCCCAGCTGCCCAATCTTCACCCCTACTACCAGTCTGGATGAATGTTTCTTCCTTAACTCCATGGCTGTTGGACTTCTATACAGTTCATTTTTCTGGCAGTTCTGATTATTTTTATTTTTAAATTGTTTGTTGTCCTTCTTTTGGATGTGTGAGGAAGCAAAGCATATCTACCTATGTCTCCATTTTCAACAATTCTTGTTTTAATAGAACAGTGTTAGTTGAGATGATAGTGATGATTACAGAATGCCTTGATTGTGCTATAATTATAGTATATGATGTTCTAATGGCCCCTAATCTCTCAGAGAGAACCAGAGCTTTTTTTTCCTCTAGGGAGCAGCCCTTCTTGATCCTCAGGGGTAGTCAGCTTGGAAGGGGCATTCTTAAATAGTATATGGCAAACTCTCTGTCATGTAAGGAGGATGGGAAGCTAAAGGGTAAGGAGGGGAAGAAGGCAGTTGATATTTAAAGAGTGTCTACTTTGTGCTAAGCCTTATGAGGGTGTTTTATATATAGTAGTCCCTTCTTATTCATGGTTTGCTTTCCACTGTATCAGTTACCTGTGGTCAGCTGTGGTCTGAAAATATGAAATTAAAAATTACAGAAATAAACAATTTATAAGTTTTAAATTGTATGATGTTCTGAGTACCATGATGAAATCTCTCACCATCCCACTCTATCCTACCTGGGACATGAATCATCCCTGTGTCCTGTGTCTCCACACTGTACATACAGTATAATAAGATATTTTGAGAGAGAGAGAGAGAGCATATTCAAGTAACTTTTACTATAACATATTGCCTCAATTGTTCTATTTTATTATTAGTTATTATTTTTAATCTCTCACTGTTTTTAATTTATAAATTAAGCTTTACCATAGGTATGAATTTATAGGAGAAACATAGTATATATAGGTTTTAGTACTCTCTGTGTTTTAGGTATCCACTGGGGGTCTTGGAACATATTCCCTGTGAATAAGGGGGGAGGCTATCATGTATGAAATTGTCTCAGCAACAGTATGAAACATTATGTACACCTTCCCTCCCTTTAGAGTTGAGAAAACTGAGGCACAGAAAGTTTGAGTAACTTGAACAAGTCATGCAACTAATAAACACGGGGCTGGGATTCTAACCTAGGAGTATCTGGATGAAAATCCTCTGTCCTTTCTTCTGTGTCATACTAGGCAGAAGTATCCTCCAAGAATAAAGAGGAGTTAAAAACAAACAAACAAACAACAATGACAAGAACAAAACAGAACAGAATAAAATACAAAGAAAAACTCCACTAGAAAAACAGTGCTCCTGGTTTATTCCAACCAACATTTTCTTTTTTAAGGTTGAAATTTGACTCAGTATCATTTTTAGGCAAAGAAATGGTGACGTTTAAATAAAGAGACATTTCAGCCTTGGCTGGTATGGTTCAGTGGATTGAGTGCTGGCCTGAGAACCAAAGGCTCACTGGTTCAATTCCCAGTCAGAGCACATGCCTGGGTTGCAGGCCAGGTCCTCAGTGGGGGCACATGAGAGGCAATCACACATTGATGCTTCTCTCCCTCCCTTTCTCCCTCCTTTCCCTGTCTCTAAAAATAAAATAAATAAAATCTTTAAAAAATAAATAGACATTTTAGAACCCATATTTGTAAAGCTGTAGATATACTCTAAATACTGTTCACTAAAAAATTATTTATATTCTGTTCTATGTTACACTATACTATGCTATTCTGTTCTGTTCATCTATTCATTCCTCAAATATTAATTGAGTGACTTTAGCATTATGGGTACTATTCCATGTGTGATGGATTTATTATTATATTAATCAGTGTGGTAAGTAGAATAATGACACCCCCTTCCACACCCTACCAACACACAAAGATGTTTACTTCCTAATCCCCAGAACCTGTGAATATGTTATGTTATATGGGAAAGGGACTTTTTAGATGTGATTATGTTAAGGATCTTGAGCTGGTAAGATTATCCTGGATTATCTAAGTGGGCCCAATATAATCATAACAGTATTTATAAGAGGAAGGGAGAAGGGTTAGAGTCAGAAAGAAGGAGATGTTGTGATGATGGAAACAGAAGTTGGAGTGATGTGCTTTGAAGGTGGAGGAAGGGTTCACTAGCTAAGGATGCAGGTGGCCTTTAGAATCTGGTGAAACAAGGGACAGATTTTTCCCAGAGCTTTCAAAATAACCACAGCCCTGCTGACACACTGATTTTAGTCTTTAAGACTCATTTTGGATTTTTGACCTCCAATACCATAAGATGATAAATCTGTGTTATTTTAAGTCCCTAAGTGCGTGGTAATTTCTTAGAAAAGCAATAATAAACAAATACAATCAAGATAGCTCTAGTACTCTGCAGTAATAAATAATCTCCAATTCTTATTTACTTTACACAGCAATGGTTTACTTCTTGTTCACACTACAAGTCCAGTGAGGGCCAGCGGGGGCTCTGTTCATTGCTGTCAGCCAGTAGCCCATTTTGACACATGCTTCCATAACTGTTTCATCTTATGTGAAAAGTTGCACACTAGTTCATAAATTTTTCTCTTGGAAGTAACATCAAGAACTGTGGTTCACATTTCATTGGTCAAAATAAATCACCTGGCTATACCAAACTTCAATTGTAGATATGCACTCCTATACATGAAAAAGGGAAGGGGATGAGAAATTTGGATGCAGCCCTGGTGACTCTCCCAACCCAGTGATAAGAGCTAGGGTTCTTATTCTTGTGGAGTTTGTGTTCCATGTAAGATGGAGAATGACAAAACCCCCCCAAAACAACAAAACAAAACAAAGCAAAATAAGGTGAAAGCAAACAAAAACCTTACTTGAATAACAAATGGGATCAATTTCAGAACTTGATGAATGCTGTGAAGAAACTCAGTTTAATGTGATGAACAGTGACTGGGTGGCTTCATTTGGTGGAAAGGGAAGGACTCTCTGAAGGAAGTGACAATTGAATTGGAAGATGAATGTCAAGAGTCAACCATAAGATGATCTTCAGACAGAGTAGCCCAGAGGAATCCAAAGTAACTATCTTCCATTCCACCAAATAGCAATAAATACCCTGGGGAAAGGTGTTTCCTTTCAACCTATTTCTACAAGATTGAATAAGTACTAACGGCTGGAGAGAAATTGATGGTGCACAGTGACTCTTCTTGGAGTGAAGAAGAGTCCTTTACAAATTTCAATAAAGCAGGATTTTGTATGAAGTAGAATGCCCTTCCTACCGCTAGAGCCCAGGGCTATTCAATTTGCACCATAAGATTAGTTAATGCTTCTCTGGAAATACATGGAGGAAAGTCATGGCAACAGTGGTAAGAGGACTCAGCAGGAAGGAATGGCTGGGTAAAGAAAGCTGCTGATGTGCTTGATTTGAACCGTTTGGCTACATGACTTTTTCAGAATACCCAAGGTTTTGGTGAGAGGGAAGGTATCAGGCAATACAGGAGGGAACAGTGCACTGAACCTCTGTGATAAACTAGCTGGCAGAAAAGATTGTCAAAACATCCAAGGTATAAACAAAAAGCTCAGGAGCTTCTGTTCTGGACACACCCAGAAAAATAAATAGTGGATTTTGGTGGGTGGAGTTGGGAGAAAAGATAATCACAGCCTCTGAGTGGAACAACTTCCCCAGAGAGTTGCCAAACCTGGAGGAGGGAGACAGAGAGCTAACTCTCCCTGGAGAATGGAATGAATGCTCCCGTGCCATCTTGGAGAGCTCATTCACCAGGATCCTGCCTCAGGGAGGACCCAGGGCAAGGACATAATGTCTGACAACATTAAGTCCCCAGAATAATTCAGTATTTCCTCTACTCATCTCTCCATGTTCTGCTCCTAGTTACCGGGAGCCTGAATCTCCCTTCCCCTCCTTGTAGGACCTTTGGAGCAGCTGGAAACCTGCCCTGCTTTTCCCCTGTCACTAGCAGACAGCAGAGGGCTGGGCACTGCCCACCTATCTTTGAAAAACCTACACATTCTCCTCTGAAACTTCATTGGCAGGTGAAAGGGCTCATTTTGGAACAGGAAAAAGAGGAGGGGAGTTGTAATTAGGGAATCTGTGTTTGAAACTTGGTTTTTCTTAGACTGAATTCCTTGACAGAGTTTCAGTAAACCAAGATTTCATATGAAGTGAAATGCACTTCTTACCAACATATAACCTTAATTAGAATGACCCTCTGGTCTACCTGGCAAATTTCGTCCCATTTGCCAGTTGCTGAGAGCCTCTATTCCTGCCTCAGACCCTTTCCCAGTCACAGAAAACCCTGTTTTTCGACCTGCTTGCTGCCTAATGATTGACACCAGTAATATCCATCCTCTTACAAGCAATCTTGCCCCCAGCCACTTGGCAAGACTTGCCCTGTGCCTTCAACAAGACAGTCATGTTAGATAACAACTCTATTAGCCTAATCGTTGAACAAGAATCACATAGTTCTGGGGTAGCAGATTAGAAATAACCTAGGGCTATTACTTAAAATTTAATCTCAAATTCTAAGCATTTTCCAGGGGTATGTGTACTGGATAGTATATGGATTTTTGGCAAGCAGTATTGAGCACCCATTTTGTAGCAGATGGATCTTTTGCTCTGCATCACATTCCCTTGGCCCATCTCTGATTCCATCATAGTTTCAGTACACAGTTCTGAATAAGCTCAAAAGAGTCCCACCTTAAGCACATGACCAGGACTTTTTTCTGATGTTACAGTAGTCTGCTCAGCCAGCATGAAAACATAGCCTGGAAGTGAGAGGAAGCCAGTGCTCCCTTAGGGTCTTTAATCAGAAAGGGGAAGAGGCCAGGATTAAATGCTCCAGCTTCCCGTTATTGAGATAGGCAATCAAGGAGACATTTGATAGGTGAATGAGGAGGTCCTGCCAGAGTTGATGTCTGTTGCTTCCAGTTACAACCTTGCTAATCCACTCTTCTATTAGCTTTTTTTTCTTCCTGTCTCACTCCCCTTCCTTCCATTCCTGCTTCCTGGGATCACCTCCTGTGGTAGGCAGAATGATGGTCCCCACATGTCCACATTCAAATCCCCAGAATCAGTAAATGTGTTACCAGAACTGTGAATATGGCAAAAGAATTTTGCAGATGTGATTTTAAGTTGGAAATCCTGCATTATCCTGATAGATCCAATGTAATCACAGAGGCTTTATAAGAGGGAGGCAGGAAGGTAAGAGAAATAGATGTGACAATGAAAGCAGAGGTCTGAGTGATGGGACCATGAGCCAAGGACTGCAGGAAGCCTCCAGAAGCTTGAAGAAGAAAGAGACAGATTCTCCAGAAGGAATGCAGTATTGCTGACACCATAATTTTAGCCCCATGTATTAGTTTCCTAGGGCTGCTGTAACAAAACATCACAAGCTGGGAGACTTAAAATAATGGAAATATATTGTCTCACAGTTCTGGAGGCTAGGAGTACAAAATTAAGGTGTTGGCTGAGCCATGGTCTCTCTGACAACTTCAGGAGAGAATCCTTCCTTGCCTCTTCTAGCTGCGGGAGTTTGTCAGCAATTCTGGATGTTACTTGGGTTGTAGTTGCATCATTCCAGTGACATGCCACCTTCTTCCTATGTGTCATCATGTGGTCTTTTCTCTGTTCATGTCTGTCTGTGCCCAGATTTCCCCTTTTTATGAAGACATAGTCATATTGACTAGGGTCTACCCTGATGACCCCATTTCAACTTCATTACCTCTGTAAAGACCTCACTTCCAAATGTGGTCACATTCTAAGGTACTGGGAGTTAGGACTTCAACATACCTTTCTATGGGCACACAATTCAGTCACACCATTACACTCTGCACAACTCACTTTAGGCTTCTGACCTTCAAAACTGTTAGATAAATTTGTGTTGTTGTAAGGTCCTAAGTTTGTAGTAATTTACTATAGCACAGATAGGAAACCAATGCTCTTACGCTCTATATGGAAGAATTCAATTTGGTCTGAGGCTTTTCTTTGTTGGGAGGTTTTTGATTACTGTTTTAATCTCCTTATTTGTTATTGGTCTGTTCAGGCTTTCTATTTCCTTTTGATTCAGTTTTGGTAAATTGTATGTTTTTAGGAGTATATCCATTACTCCTAAGTTGTTTAATTTGTTTGTGTATAATTGTTCATAATATTCCCTTAAAAGCTTTTTTAGTTCTGTGGCATCAGTTGTAATGTTTCCTTTTTTCCTTTTATTTACTTGAGTCTTCTCTCTCTCTCTTTTTCCCCTTGTCTAGCTAAGGGTTTGTTGATTTTGTTTGTTTTGAAAAAAATCAATCCTTACTTTTATCAATTTTTCTGTTGTTTTTCTAATTTCTGTTTTATTTATTTCTGCTCTCATCTTTGTTATCCTTTCTTCTGATAATTTTAGGCTTAGTTTGTTCTTCTTTTTCTACTTCCTCGAGGTATAAAGTTAGGTCTTTCTTCTCTTTTGAGGAAGGCATTTATCACTATAGTCTTCCCTTTTAATACTGTTTTGCTGTGTCCCATAAGTTTGGGTTCCTGTGTTTTCAATTTCATTTGTCTTGAGGTATTTTCTAATTTCTCTTTGGATTTCTTCTTTGACCCAGTGGTTGTTCAAGAACGTGTTGTTTAATTTCCATTTATTTGAGTTTTTCCAGTTTTTTAAATTTTCTTTTGTTATTGCCTTTTTTTGTTCCAAGCTGTCCCAGAGCGTTTAGTCCTGCCAGTTGCCCCAGTGTTCTGCATGAGGCAAGACAAAAGTGGGTCTCTTGGGCAGAGCCCTGAAAGGCTGGGGAGGCTGCATGCCCACCTTGTCCTCTCTTTTCTCCCACTGTGGAAATTGTGGTGCAGGGGATCCTTTTGGGGCCGCACCGTGCTGGCCTAGGGGAGAGGCAAGGTGGACAAAGTTGTTAGGGACCCAAAAGAGTGAATCCTCTGGTTCTGGAGACCAAGAGGCTTCTGTTTCTGAAGTTCCATAACATGCTTCCATAATCTAAGGCTGCCATGAGAGGAGTTGTATTTATCAGGGTAGGCAGGGGGTGTGCAGGTATGAGTCAACTCTGGGGGCCGGGCCTTTTGCTCAAGGTGATGTTGTCCTTGTTTCATTGCCTTCTCAGTCTATGGTTGGCTGTTGATGGGAGATCACAAGACCTGAGAGGGCAAGGCAGCATGGGGGTAGGACATTGATTTCCAAACTTTTCTTTTTAATAATGGAACACTTAAAGAAAAATAAAGCATGTGAAATGCAAACATAGAAAGCGGATAAAGGTAAAACTATTTTGGTTGAATTCAGAGAATGAGCAGTGTTCAGGGTTTGCACTGCTGTGTGGAAAACAGATCTGGTACAAATGCTGGGTATGATTTCCTTACTTTGAGGGCATGTGCAAGTTGCTTTACTTCCCTGAGCCTCAGTTCACACTTTTATAATTGGGCATAATCATATCTCATCTTTCTGGAAAGTTATGACATAACACATGGAAAGCACTTAGCATGACCCTTGAAACATTTTTTATTATTTATTTTTCTTATTAATGAGTATATTATCATTGTATATGTATATATAATGTATCATTTATTATTATCAGATGATAAGTTAGCTTAGCCCTTAGGCTATCAGGAATAAGCAAAATTTGGTAAGGGAGGACAACAGAATTTCAGGGAGTCTGTCAGTGAACTGTGCCCCCACAGTGCTGTATAACAAACCATCCCAAGACCCAGTGGCCAAGATAGCAATCGTTTATTCTCTGTGGATCTGTAGGCAGCTGACCCTAGCTATCCTATACTTCTAGTTCTCTCCTTTTTCTCATGGCGCCAGTGAATTGACTTTCTTGGGAGCAGTGGGCTAGCCTGGGCACGCTCTTCTGATGGCACCAGTGGAAGCACAAAAGGACGAGGCCAATCACCCAAGGGAACATTTGATCATATCATATCCACTAAGCTTCCATTTGTCCAAACAAGTCACATGGCTGGACCCAAACTGTGGATCAGGAAATGTATTCCTCCTCTTCCCTGGGAGGAATTTCAAAGATACATGGCAAAGAGTATGAATATACGGTGGGGTGAACGATCAGCCCATTAACACGCTCTCAGGGAATGTCTGGATTTAAGATGCTGGTAGGAGAAGGGGATTTCAGGAAGACCCAAGAAAGAGCAGACAGACAGGAAGGTAAGGAACTAGAGTACTGCAGGGCTGGGGAAACCTATGGAGAAGGGAGATTTAAGAGGGGACCCACCAGGTGAGGTCAGAGAAAAGGCTTTGTCAAAGGCAAAGTTGTTAATGATCTTGAGAAACTATCTAACCAGACAGGCCACTTACTTTTTAATAGCCAGGCTGTGCCAGCTGACCTGTTCCTATCTAAAAGCAAATAGAAAGTGTTCATTATCTTTCTTTCATCAAAAGGGACAAAGAAAACTTTGGCCACTTTTAATAATAATAATAGTCCTTTATTAGCATTTTTGTTTGCATTTTTAATGCTTACATGTTTTTCTGTATGAGCTATATTTAATGCAAGAAAAGAAAGATGCTACATAAGCCATTAGAAAGGAGAAAAATGATATTTACTTATTTAGGTTTGGTGGTTTGCTAGCTGTGCGCTTATCTAAAGTGAAGGTGTGCTCTGAAATCCAAGTTTAATGAAGCTGAAAAAATAAGAAAACACAACTGTTGATTAACTGCGAGCGATCCCAGTATACACATCATGCCAAAAAGATATCACTCAGGACCCTGTGCACAAGCGGCATGGTTGCAATCACAGAGCAAATGTGTGTGGGTTGTGAGGATTTGGTAATCAGATTGAGCCGATCAAGGGAAAATGTAATTTCATGCTCGTAGCCTCCTAAATTAGAATTGTAGTTGGCAATTACGCAGCTACTTTTCTTTGCAGTCCCAGAGCTGGGAGAACTTTCTATTTTGATTCAGGACTGAGAGTATCTGACTTGGGAATAAATGCATATCTGCTTTTAGGCTTTGTGACTTCACTGTTATAAGAGGTGTTAAACCTGTTGTGGCTTGATAAGAGAAGTCTTGATAAGACCTTCGTGGGTCTTGGAACCCTGTTTTCTAATGTTCTCTTTAAGACTCTGTGAGTTGTCATAAAATTTGCATTCTCACATCTTGAGTGATTTGCACAAATTTTATCAGAGAGGATAGAAATTGCTCACCAGAATACAAACAAATGGAAGGAAGGTACACCTCAGAAAGAAAACAACACACATGATAAAACACCACTCTGGATAGCAAAAGAGGGCTTGCTGGCTGAGAGAACTCACAGTGTGGGACACGAGTGTCAGGAGGATCTGTTTCACATTAGGTCATTGGCTGAGAGCACCGGGCAGCTCCGAGACCGTGAAAAACAAACCGTGTGTTGTAATGGACTGAGTTTTATATACAGAAGACACATAATGTCAATATACGTATATATACATGTATAAATACATTTCAGAATGTATACCTCTCTAATGCATCCTGTTTTACAAAATTTTTCAAAAAACACATTATTTCAAAGACAAACAGCATTTTAACAAACCATCAGGGTAGATGTATGTAGCTTCCCCCCCACCCCTGCCTTAGGATTCCACAGTTTTGCATTTTCAACTGTCTTGTCCCTGCTGCTAAATTCTTGACTGCTGTGCTGTCAGTTCAAGAGAAGTGCTTGCAGATAAGCTTGTAGAAACAGCCAGACAAGAAGCATTTTAAGTAGGGCAAGTGAGCTGAGTTGTAACAAATCTGGAGAAAAATAACGAAGAACCAACAGCCTCACTTTATGTTTGGGAGATAGCTTTGGGGGAGGGAGATTTAAAGGGAAAAAGTAATCTTGATTTACACAGATCTGCACAAGAAGTACTATGTGTGATATTAAACATGAATATGCCTCTGTCCCTTAAAAATATTTTTTGTTTTTATTTATTTTTTGTTTCCTTTTTGGTTATAAACAGTCAGGTCAGAAAGCTATGGGGACAATACAAAATGAAGGCAATTAGCAAATATGCTGCAAAAACTCATTTAGATTTGTTCCCTCCAGTTCATTTACTATTAGACTCCTCTTCTGTGATAGAATTCAAATGTAAATGAGTATATTTTTGGTGGCTAATGGAAGAGTAATGCAAAGGTTCGGGAAGCTGTCAGGAACAGGCTCCCTCCCTAACTCCTTTACATTCTTGACTCTGCCTCTATTGCCCAAAGTAGCTTATCCCCCCAGCTTAATTAACAGCATGGATGGAACTGGAGAACATTATGCTACATGAAATAAGCCAGGAGGTGAGGGACAGATGCCATATGATCGCACCTGTAACAGGAACTTAATCAACAAAAGAAAAAAGCAGGCAAAATATAACCAGAGACATTGAAATTAACAACAATCTGACAGTAACCAGAAGGGAGGTGGGAGGGGATAATGGGGGAAGGGTTTTCAGGAACAACTCTAAAGGACATATGGACAAAACCTCTGGTGGGGGGTGGGGGGGGGTGGAAGCAAGGGAGGGAGGTGGGTTTGGCTGGGGTGGTGGGGATGTGGTGGAGGGTAAATGCAGATAACTATAATTGAACAATAATAAAATATTTTAAAAAATACTCGTTTTAAAGTCCACACACTTCACTTTAACTCTTACACTAAAGAGTCATAAACAGAGCTAGTAGACAGACCCCGTGTAGCCGCTGACACCACTGCAATCTTCTTTTCCTTCTGGCACTTCGTGGCTATTTCTGAGCCCCGCCACCCACATGCTTGAGGTCCACACAGTCCGAGGCACTGGGTCAGCAGCACCCAACTGTGGAAATACGGCAGTGCCCCCTGCAGGTGACCTCCTTTTATGTTTCTGTTTTCCTTTGGCTTTAGAATAAACTGTTACTTTGAAAAATTCTAACACCATCTTAATGGAATTAAGGCAAAAAGATTCTGGGGCTCCTAAGTCAGGAGAACATGGAGGAAATCAGGGCAAGAGAAGGGAAATGCTGGCTGTCCAGGCTCCTGGCTTAGAGAAGGGAGGCTGGGATGAATGGAGGAGCAGAACTTTGCAGGGAGGGACTAAGAGTGGGGAGAGCTAAGTATCCTGACCCTTCTTCGCATGAAAGTTCCCATCCTGGTTGGTATTTTAATGATGACCTCTCAACACTGGATTTTTCTTTTTTTTTTTTTAAACAACTGTAATAGCATAATCAAGAAAATATACTTTAAAAAAGCTGCTTCTTCAGATTACTTTTCTGTAGCTGGTGTGCATATACAAATAAGGCAGATCGTGTTATTTCTGTATAGGAGAAGATTCGGGTTAATTGAGGCTCCCTGCAGTTACTTTAGTGACTCTGCAGTGTTGCCTCTTAAAACTCTTCATCCATTCTGTATCCGTTTAAGCTTGTCTTCATGTTTGCAGACAAAGTACAATATTTAAGAAGTTAAAAACACAGCATCCATAAAAATATAATAAGCAATGTTTAATTATTTAAGTAATTAATGAGGGCACCGGAAGGATGACAAAGCAGAAACAAAGGCAGACATGAGAATCTGGTGTCTATATTAATAGTTATATATTTATACCTACAACATACATGCACACATAGGTAGTGAGTGGGGAGAGATCACTGAAATAGGACTATGGAAAATTAACACAAAACGGGTGAGTGTCCTGCAGGGTGATAAGCTATAAAGTATGAGGTTGTGGTCTCTACCAGACAGAAACTGTCATTTATCAACCTACAAGTGAACATCTGACTTTACCCAGTCTGGGACTTTGCATAGTGAATGGGGGTTAGAGTTGCATGCCCTTGCCGAAGGCTGGCAAGTTGCCTGAGGATTGTTCTGTGTAGCCTGGGATTACAGCCCTGTCCTGCTTGGCGTTGCCTATGGCTGTTTTCACATTACTGAGGCAGACTTCATCGTTGCTACAGAGGCCATATGTTCTGCAAAGCCAAAAAAGTTTATACTATTTGACTGTCTACAGAAAAAGTTTTCTGACCCCTGGTTTAGAGACTTAGTAAAATGACCCTTAAATCAGTTTGTTAGGACATGTTCTAGAAAGACCCTAAGACCTTATTTTCAAGTCGTGGATAATTTTTCTCAACTACATTATGCACATGTACATAGATGTATGTTTTACTAAAAAAAAAAAAAGCTAAACTATCAATGTATGAATTTTCAAAATAAAAAGAACTGAACAACAGAGTTCCTGGTAAGTCCTATGGCTCTTCAGCAGTGACTTGCTCCAGGAAATAGTGCCCGACCTCCAGTCCCACCTTCTTCGCCACCCAGCCCCATCCCTCCGCCAACGTTGATGTCTGTCTGTCTTAGCACCATTGCCCTTTATGTTTACCTGTGTGTCACTCAGAAATGGCTACATAACTTGTGGGGCCCAGTGCAAAATGAGAATGTTGGCCTCTTGTTAAAAAAATTGTTAAGAATTTCTAGACAGTGACAGCAGAGCATTAAATTGAGTGCAGTGTGCAACTGCGCAGGTCACTCACTCAGGACACCACAGTGACCCCACTCGCTAGAATTTGATCTTCCTGTTGGGTTCACCTTTGTATGCCAAGGACACAGAATATCTGACACATAGAAGGCACTGGACAATTATATTTGTGGAATATTATTCATTTTTCAACAGGTTCTCTAAAAAAGTGACTCCTGATGATTTCATTTTTGAAAATTCTATGTATTTTTGAAAACATAAGTACTGCATAAAATATGTGTATGTACATGTTTAAATGTAAGAGCAGGCTTTGTTGTGTTTTGTGGATTGCATGTGAATGTTCACTGTTTTCATCCCTTTTGCTTTCTGCCCCTCAGTCTTGATTATTTTAACTGTCCTGTCTTCAAGTTGGCTGCTTCTTTCCTCTGCCTGCTCAGATCTGCCCTTGAACCCTTCTACTGGCTACTACCCTTCTGGGTGAGGCAGCAATCTTCATCTCCTGATACCGCTTCCAGCTGTGCACCTTGTGCCCTCATGCGCCATGTTCTTCTGAGTCTGGGCACAGTTACTTTTCCTGGGCTCCTCTGCTTGACCCTGCACCTGCTGTCCCTGAACATCACAGGCTGACACCTGGTGTCTCCCCTGCTTTTGCCAGAAGCTCCCCTCCTACTGGTATAGACACCTCAAGCTTCCCAGTTGGATGGTGTTCTGTGGAGAGGTGGGGAAAGAGACCAGACTTCCTACCATTATATTTGTTAGAAGAGGATCAAAGCTGCACATCTCATATCTTGGTATCTTACAACATTTGGAGGAACGGCATTTGCAGTGTTTACTTTTTTTTTTTTTAACTTTCCCTCCTCACCCACACACTCACATAAAATGCAGGCACAGATTAAGGTTTGGAGGCACATCCTTATAACACAGTGCTACGCTTTTCTGCCAGCTCTAGGTTGTCTCAATGTCCCTTTCGTAAGAGTCCTTTCCTATAAAACTTTTTAGGCTCCGATGAAATGGACTTTTCTGGAAGGCCATGTTCTGCTGCTTTATCAACAGGCTCTACAGCATGAAACATGCTGATGATACACTCCCTGTTGCCATATCTAAGGACATACCTTATTTTCCATTCATTTCCATTGAAGTTTATTCAGACCATCTGGGAGGATCCATTACTCACTCAATACAGTGGAGAACCTGTTTGTATTGTAATTAACCAAACTTATTTAACATGTTTTATGTATCCAAGGTTTCATATGGTTGTCAAGCTTGCTCAGAATCCATATTTAGGAACATAGTATAGCTGTGTATGCATATTTGTCATGTCCTGACGGGTCATATTTGCCAGAATAAGAGGAAGCAGCAGATCATGTTTAGACAAAGATTTGGTTCCAGGCCATCACCCACTGTTGCAGGAAAAACAACCTCATAAATAAGTATAAATAGGTTGTGAGTTTTAATCCATGATGATTAATTCACAGATCTTACATTTAAAAATAAAAAAATACCTCATATCAAAAATAAATTTAAACTAAAACCTCTGTCAGGTTCTTCAAAAGACTTTTGAAAATAAAAGTTAATTCCATCTTACAGCCAACACTGCTCACAGTATATAGCATTTACCATGTGCCAGGCCCTGTTTTAAGCACATTACAAATATAAACTAAATGAACTCACAGAACCACACTATGATGTATGATATTGTTCCTGAGGCCACATCTAGACAGGGCTCTCCTGCTCTTTTGAAAATTTGCAAACCTGTTTAGAGAAATGAGCTATGGCATTTAGTTTTCATTAAAATATGTGTATATTTTCAAAATGTGTCTGCAGATCAGCATGATTTTATCCATCAGTAATTAGCAAATTAACACAATATTCTTGTAATATTAATTGTTAAGCTAATAATTTATATAATAGTTCTCATGTCTGTTAGCAGATTTAAATGATTTTACATTTGTCTTAGAGCAGATTAAACATAAGGATAATCTGTCATTTTGCCAGATTAACTGACCTAATGAAGACAATTGACATCAATCAAATAAACAATTGGAAAGAAAGCAGAATCAACCATGACTCTCAGTTAGTTGACCTCTCAAAAGTGTTCATGTATATTGGCCAGTTGAAAAACGATAGCCATCCCACAGATTCATACATTATTCATATGTATCATTCACTATATATAGCTAATGGCATGTGCATGGTCTGGATTTTCTGGTTCGTTAACTATTCTTCCCTCTTACATATGCCAGGGGCTATTCCACCATGTGGCCTGATTTTTGTTTCGGAAGCTATGGTCACTGTATGATAGAACGAGTGTCCATAACTACTGTTGAGTGTTAGTATAATTGAGGCAAACTAGAATTTCCCCTAGTAATCAATAAGTTGTACTAATTAAAAAAATGGAAACATGAATCAAAATCTCTTTTAAAGCCTAATCCACAAAGCAAAATATTTAGGGTCAGTGTTTCTGAAATAGGATCCTAAGAGAATAGATGGACGATGGTGATGAAAGAAAAGTGGTTAAATGCTTCATGTTCCTGAAGTTTCTGGGAACTTCAGGCAATGTGTACAGGGCTGCTTTCATTTTTAAAAGAAAATTTGGCCCTTTTTGCAGATTCACTTTTTATCATCTTTTGTCATCTTTTTTGGAGGGCAAATATCTTGGCAATTCCATACTTTGGCAAATGTAGCTGAACATGATATAATTATGTTTAACTAAATAAAAATTGAGAGCCCCTTTGCCTCTTATAAAACATTTCATGCATATGCCAGAGCAGAAAGTTTTACATATATATTTGTTTCATAATCAGTAAGAATTATAGCAATATTTTGGCTCAAATAAACTTACAAAAATTCTCAAAAAAATATGGCAGTCTTCCAGCTAAGTCTTGCCTTCGTTATTGTATATTATCGGTTATCCCTGAAGTTCGCATTGCAACTTTACATATGCATCTACATGGTGTTTTGGAGAAGACCTTGTTGAGTTATAACTTGTGAATGAACACTTCACAAAGGTGAAAACATCGAAGGGCTAAAATTCCTTGTAAACTAAAGCATCTTTCATGATCCTTATCTGGATAAAAAATAAATCAAAAGATTACTGCTCATAGAATAGCCAAAGCCAGAATGAATATCACTTAAACTAATTTAATGTTGAAGCAAAATATGGTTAAAATTTTTTTGATAATGTAGAAAAGTAGAAAAAAGAATCTACACAGTTCTAACACTTAAATACAAACATTGTCAATAGTTTGGGGGTATTTTTTCTGTGCATTAGTTTTACTTGTTTGCTTTGATTTTAAACTAAGTAGAGAAGCATATTTCCTGTGAAGGTAATAAAGCTTTAACTTCTGAGTTTCTCATTTGCAAAAACAAAACAAACAAGTACAAAACACAAACCCCCAAATCCTTCAGAGGTCTGGGGAGCCATAACAATGTGTTAACATAGGCATATGTTTTTATAAACTTTTCAAAAGTAAGACCAATTAATTAACTGAAATTCTTAAGACTGCTGCTTCTTTCCTCTCGGACTGCCTTCCATGTACCATGCTTCCTCTCACATCAGGTGGTGGTGAAGTGGCAGTAGGGATTTTTGAGGTTTGGCTAAATGAGGTTGTCAGGTGGATGCATTGAGTTGAGGTTAGATGAGTTATGTTTAAAAGGCCCACAGTCATTTCTGTGGAAGTAACATCCAGAAATTCTTTCTCTGCTGGCCCATCATGTATTTTGACTTTTGCAGGGCTAGACATTGTATTGTCATATGCATGTTGTACTGTAATATGGCACAGGAAGGATGTGAGTAGTGGGAGGGGAACAAAGTTTGATATTTTGGGAGCCAAAAGTTAGTGTGTGGGAAAGTCTTCCAATCAGCAAACAGGAACAATTGTAAGTACATGATTAAATTCTGATGTTAGTCTAAAGGAAGTTCTCTCCTTTCAGAGATGCAATCACTCCTGTAGTGCATGCAATTACAAATGCACCAAAGTTATAATTACACTGAATTTTTAATTAAAAATTCTGCTACTTTCACTTAAAAAATATATCACTAGTATTTTCCATATAGAAATGACCCTTCTATTTCTTTTAAGTACCGCTATATACTCAATTCAAATGACATCGACTCAACACTCTTCATTGCTATCCTATTACATGCAATAAACGTACTTCTGGATCAACTCTAAGGGAACTTTTTTTTCTCAGAGCACCTTCCCATTCTGAATGATTCCTTTTTCCTAGGTTATCATTCCTTTCTGTTTCTTCCTGATGAATTATTGCTCTCTGTCTTTTAAGATCTAGCTCCTCTAATTTTTTTTTTGCGAAGCCTTCTCTGACTTCATGAATAATTAGTGTCCCCATAGCACGAGGGGTTTCCCATAACATACATCTGTGGTTGGGCTTGTGTGGGATGATGGTTTTCATTTACTCGGGTCTTTCACTCCAGTCTGTGAGCACATGAGGGAAAGATGCTTCTTATTTTTCATCCCATTCGTAATGCTGCCTTGCACATTGCCTGAAAAATGAGGTTATAATAAAATTTTATTGAAAGAAAGAGGAGGGGAAGTACAAGTATAAATATAATTACTAGGTTCAAAGACATTAAACAGCAACCTGTCTTTAAAAAAGTAGTCACATTTGTAAGGTACCTTGTTCTTATTTGGATAAAGGTTATTTAATTGCAGTCCATATTTTATTCTATAGTAATTTTAAAGCTTCTTAAAAGGAATATATAATAAGAGTAAAACATATTTTAAAAGAACAAAGATTAATGGGTATATTAATTAGATTTAGATTTGGTTGCAAGTAGCTAGTATTTAAGTTATATAATGATGACTTAGACAAGATAAAGTTTATTTTTTTCTCATCTAAGTCCAGGCAGGACATCCAGTATTGTCGCTGATGCAGGCTCTTTCTACTTTACTGCTTTACACCTGTATGGCTTCCACATCCAAGGTCTGCTTGTGGTCTAAGATGGCCGCTCCTTTTTGAGACATTATGTCTCTTTTCCAGCCAGTAAGAAGGAGAAAAGGGAGAAGAAAGGCTGTCTATTCCTTTAAATGTACTTGCCAATTTTTTTTACATTTCTTCCACTTACATTTTGTTGGCTAGAATTTAAATACATGGCCACACTCAGCTGTAATAAAAGCTAAAAATAATACAGTTTTATTCTAGATGTTCAGCCTAAATTTGGGGATCCTACTACTGAGGAGAAATGGGGGGATGAGTAATGGGGGATAACTAATAATTTGCCCCAACGGGGGAAGGGAACAAATATTCACTGAATTTGTATTATATATATTTCTAACTTGAGCCTCATAGCAAATCTACAAGGTTGTATATATTTCTTCTGTTGTACAGATTAGTAAACAAAGTCTTAAAAAGATTGTCCAGAGTAACTTGTCCAAAGCCACATACTTGATGGAAACAGGAGTCAAAACCAGTTGTATTTGATTATAGAGTTCATGCCTTTGCCAATAAATTACATCTCCTTAAGTAATGTTTGGATTAACACTTGGCAGAATATCTAGTTAAGACAAAAGCTTTTCAAAGGGAAAATGTGTTTGTTTTTACTTATTCACTCTTCCTACTAATAAATCATTATTCCTGACACCTGTACACATTTTTGTGTGCTTTTCCCAATGAGCCAGTTAGATAGCAATAAGGTTATAGCATTGATACAAAATGCTTTTTTAAAAAATGCTTTAGAAAGAGTGGGCAACATGAAGATAAATTTTGGGGGTTTGTGATGACATCCATTTTGGACAATCACTTGTATATTGCTTTTAATCAAACTTCCTCATTGTATAGCTTAGGAAGTTATATATTTTATTTTTATTCTGTAGTAATTATCTTTAAAAGATCTAACCTATATTCTTTACTTAACAAGTCTAAGTAATAATCAATATCTCAATCTTTAAGAATACAAAAGTCTATGACACTTAGATCTAAATTCTCCCCTTACATGTTCCATGTTATTTTCATCTTGTATTTTTTAGTTCAAAGTTGCGGTTAACATCCCACCTGCAATTATCATCATTAGTTATTTGTAAATATGTTTACAAATAAATATATTTGTGATTCATATGTGTGTATGTACACATACACACGCACACACTTTTTCAAGAATGCTTGTTGTATTCCCATTTCTTTCTCAGTTAAAGTTCTTTTTTACTGAGTTATCTTTTAGTACTGTTTCACCCTGGGCCCATGAGTATTAAATTCCCTTTATATTTATATTTCTAAAAATGTTATTATTTTCTCTTCCCTTTCATTAATAGAATTATAGTTTGACAAGTATTTGCCTTTGGCTCTTTTAGTATATTACTCAACTCTTTTCTGTTATATATGGTTGGTGATGAGAGCCCTAAAGTAAGTTTCATTTTTTTAGATTATTTTTTCTTTTTTGGAGCTTCCAAGATTTAAAAAAATGTTTAGGTTCTGTGATTTCACTCTGATGTGTTTACGTGTGGATTTGTGCTTGTTCACCATGCTTGGGACTTGTAGAACATTAAAAATTTTTAATTTTATTTTATAAATTAGTAGAGTTTCTATTCTTTTTTAAAGATTTTTAAATTTGTTTTCTTTTTTGATTTAATCTTTATTGTGTTTTTTCCTTTACCATTTAGTCCCCTTATACCCCCTCCCCCGAGCAATCACCACACTGTTGTCCATGTCCATGAGTCCTTTCTCCTTTTTGCTCAATCCCTCCACCCCCACCTACTCCCCCCACTAGATGTCATCCTGCTCTCCATCTGTGAATCTGTCCCCATTTTCCTTGTTAGTAGACTTTATTTTCTAGAGAAGTTTTAGGTTTACAGAAAAGTCAAGCAGATAGTACCAAGTTCCCCTATTCTCATTCTCTTCCCCACTCATAGTTTCCCCTATTATTTGCAAATTGTATTAGAGTGGTGCATTATTTACAACTAATGAATCAGTATGGATACATTATTAACTAAAGCCCATCATTTAGTATTCACTCTCCTTTTGCACATTCTGTAAGTTAAAAAATATTTTCAATCCTCACTTGAAGATGTGTTTATTGATTTTAGAGAGAGAAGAAGGGAGGGAGGGGGGAGGGGGCGAGAGAGAGAGAGAGAGAGACTGTTGTGGGAGAGAAACATCCATTGGTTACCTCTCATACTGTACTGACCATGGATTGAACCCACAACCTATGTATCTGCCCTGACATGAAAATGAATCTGCAGCATTTTAGTGTATGGGATAACACTCCACCCAACCAACTGAACACTCAGCCAGGGCCATTCTGTGGGTTTTGGTAAATATATAATGTCATGTATCTACCATTACAGTATTATACAGAACAGTTTCACTGCCCTAAAAGTACTAGTCACCTATTGATCCACCTATTCATCTCACCTCCAAGCCCTGATAACTATTGATATTTTACCACCACTATAGTGCTTTTTCCAGAAAGTCATGTAATCATGACATGTAGCCTTTTGAGACTGGCTTTTTTAGACCTAGCAATATGAATTTAAGATTCCTCCATGGCTTTTTATAGCTTAATAGCTAATTTATTTTTAGTACTGAATAATATTCTGTTGTATGGATGTACCACAGTTTGTTTATCCATTTAGCTATTGAAGGACATCTTGGTTGCTTGCAAGTTTTGGCACTTGTAAATAAAGCCACTATAAACATTTGCTTTCAGGTTTTTATGTGGACATATTTTCTACTAATTTAGGTAAATGCCTAAGAGTATAATTGCTGAATTGTATGGTAAGATTATATTTAACTCTGTAAGAAAATGCTAAACTGTCTCCCAAAGTGATTATATTATTTTGCATTACCAGCAGTAATGAGTGAGAATCCCTGCTGTTCCACATCTTCCAGCATTTGATGTTGTCAGGTTTTGGATTTTAGCCATTCTAATAGGTATATAGTGGTATCCCACTGTTGTTTCAATTTGCAGTTCCCTGATGAAACTAATAATGAGCATATTTTCAAGTGCTTATTTGACATCCATACATCTCCTTTCATCAAATGTCTGTTCAGATTTTTTGGCCATTTTTAAGTTAGGTTGTTTGTATTCTTATTGCTGAATTTTAAGTGTTATTGTATATCTTAGATACAAGTCCTTTATTAGGTATATGTTGTGGACATACTTTTTCTTTGTCTGTGGCTCATCTTTTGCTTCTCTTCACAGTGTTTTTTGAAGATTAGATGTCTTAAATTTTAATAAATTCTAACATCAATTTTTTCTTTCATGGACTGCATTTGGTGGTAAGTAAAAACTTAGTATCAAAACCAAGGTCACCTAGATTTTCTTCTACAAGTGTTATAGTAATATGTTTTATATTTAGATTTATGATCCATTTTGAGTCAATTCTTGTGAAGGTATAAGGTCTGTTACTACTATTATTTTTTACATAGGGACATCAGCTGTCCCAGTACCATTTGTTGAAAAGATTATCTTTTCCCATTGAAGGAGAAACTTCAGCAAAATCAGTTGACTATATTTGTGTGGGTGTATTTCTAGACTCTATATTCCGATTCATTTACCTATGTGTGTATTCTTTCATCAATAACACCACTGTTTTAATTACTGTAGCTTTACAGTATGTCTTGAAGTTGAGTTGTGTCAGTCTTCTGACTTTCATTAGTATATATTGTCTATTCTGTTTTTTGACTTCCTATATAAACTTTAAAATAAAAATTTCAATATTTATAAAGTAGATGGCCAAGATTTTTATTGAAATCATGTTGAAATAATAGATCAAGTTGGGAAGAATTGACACAAGTCTTTCAATCAAGGAACACAGAATATTTCTTTTTAATTTAAATCTTTGATTTCTTTGATCAAAGTTTTAGTTTTATGTTTATAAATCTTCTATATATTTGGACAGGTTTATACTTAGATTTTTTTTGTTTCTCATTAGATTTTCTATACATGCATTCCCGTAATCTATGAACAAGGACATCTTTATTTTTTCCTTCCTAACCTGTAGACCTTTTATTTCCTTTTCTTTTTTTTGGTCTATCATACCAGCTCGAACTTCTGGTATGATGTTGAATGAGAGCTGTGAGAGGGGATCTTTTTGCCTTGTTTTACATCTTAATGGGCAAAGCATCAGTTTTTCACTGTTAAGTGTATTAGCTGTAGGTTTTGTATATGTTTTTTTCTCAAGTTAAGTAAGTTCTTCATTACAAGTTTGCACAGAGCTTTAGGCTATTGCTGTGGTAGATTACATTAAATGATTTTCATGTTGAATCAGCCTTACATACCTGGAGTAAATCCCACTTGTCACTGTGTATAATTCTTTCTAGATATTGTTTGATTTAATTTACTGATATTTCATTGAGGTGTTTTGCATGTATATTCATGAGATATGTTGCTCTATAGTTTTCTTATAATGTCCATGTCTGGTTTTGATATTAAGATAATGCTGGCTTTGTAGAATGAGGCTTCTATCCTCTGATTGACATTATAGGGAATTGGTATGATGATGTCTTTTCAAAATTTTTGGTAGAATTCACCATTGATCCCATCTGGGTATGGTGATTTCTGTTTTGTAAGCTTAATTATTGAGTCAATCTCTTTAATAGACATAAGCCTTTTCAGATTGTTAACTTCTTATTTGAGTTTTGTTGCTTTGTGTCTTTCAAGGAATTAGTTCATTTCATCTAAGTTATTGAATCTACAAACATAAGGTTGTTTATAATATTCTTTTAATGCCATTAGAATCAGTAGTGATGACACTTTCATTTCTGATATTAATAGTTTGCCCTCCTTTCTCCTTTTTTTCTTACTAAGGTGGTGAGAGATTTATCAATTTTATTGATCATTTCAAAACACCAGCTTTTGATTTTGCTGATTTTCTAAATTGATATCCAGTTTTCAATTTTTTAAATTTTGACTATAATTTATTAAAGTAGTTTTTTAAGGGTAACTTCAGATGATCAATTTTAGATATTTTTTCTTGTATTAATAAGTGCACTTAATGCTATAAATTTCTCTGTAAGCACTGCTTTCTCTGCATACCTCAAATTTTGTTAAGTTATATTTTAATTTTCATTTAGTTTGAAATATTTTAAAATATCTCTTGAGAGTTCTTCTTTGACTCATGTGTTATTTAGTACTACTGTTTAATCTTCAAATATTTAATCTCCAAAGATGATTTCCAGCTATCTTTTGTTATTGATTTTTAGCTTATTTTCATTGTGGTCTAAGAACATACTTGGTATGATTTCTATTCTTTCAAATTTGCTCGAGCTTTTTATAGCCCAGAATGTGTTCTGTTATGGCAAATGTCCCATGTGAGCTTGAGAATGTGTATTCTTTTGTTATTGGATGAAATATTTTAAATGTCAATTAGAACCAGTTGATTGATGTTACTCTTCAGGTCAGCTCTAGCCTTACTGATTTTCTGCCTTCTTGATCTATCGATTATTGAAAGAAGGTTGTTGAAGTCTCCAGGTGGATTTGTCAGTTTGTCCTTGCAGTTCCATCAGTTTTTGCTTCATGTATCGTGATGCTCTGTTGTTAGATGTATTCACATTAAAGATTGCGATGTCTTCTTGGACAGTTGATCCTTTTATCATTATGCAGTGCTCTTTATTCCTGATCATTTTTTTTGAAGTTCAGGAGTTTGCCAGCCATCATGTCAACATTATTGCGGAGATAAATTGATCACAGTCCTTAAGCAACCAGAAGTACCTCTTTTTTTCACTTGTACCACTTTAAAGGTTAGAATTTTCTCCTTGTAATTAAATCTAGCAAGTCAAAAACTATATTACAGTTGATCAGCAGAGCTAATGCTTTAAGGTGTGTCTAATGTTTAAATCAGAAAAGTCCCGAGACAGTAGAAATAAATGTTCTGCTACTTCATCTTAACAATTTCCCTGCTTTTTTTTCTTCAGGAAAGATTTTCTTTTTCTCCAAAGATTAACTGTAAATAAATATTTAAAAAATTGTTTTAGATGTACCCACATGAAAAGAAATTGTTAGACTAAAATCTGAGTTTTGTCTAAATGATAAAAATTCACATCGAGCAGTTGCTTTTGATATTACCCACTGGCCTATTTAAGCCACTGACCTGAGAATAAGTGCTTCTAAATGTATATCTCTTAGCAATCATCTGAACCACCCAGGCTCTAGGGAATTAAGTAATCTAAAAGTGGCTTATTTTATATTAGCTACTGAGATTTTCATTGACACTCCCACATGATCAATTCATGGTTGTCACCTTGTGTAAGTCGATCAACCTACAACGCACGTGCAGTGTTGTAATTACATTTCTTTTTGACAAGGATGCATTAAGTGTGGCAGTAATATGGGAACTCCTTTCAGCTTTCATTAATTCAATATAAATCCAGAACTTGCAGATTCAGCAGGATTGTCTATAGTGGCTTAATTGGAATTGCTGGTCAAGCGCATTGATTCTGCTTCACTCAGGTAAAGATGAAAGTAACTGCAGCAATAGATTGAGTTTGAAGGTCATTGAGTTGTAGTCAGGCAAGGAGAGCAAGTAGTAAGACACACACAAAGTAATGGAATTTTTATTTGGTATGTAGGAAGCCTTGAGTGGTACAGTATCAATTGACCTTGAAATTTCATACTTTTGTGGCAAATAGCATTTGCTTTTCTGTTCCAAAGAAATATAATGATTCTTTAAAGGGAGATTAATACAGTGAGTTTTAATCTATGGGAAGCCCACACCTGACATTATTTATTTGTAGACTTTATGATAATACGTAAAATCAAGTCCCTAGATGATTCTGATGTAAAGGATAAAAGTCATTCTTTTATTAGTCTTCTATTGATCTCAAATTTATATGTAAATGGCTTTAGCTCCAATTCTTCATTTCCCAAGCACTACCTACAGGAGGCTGTACTCCCCTGGGTGTTCCCTGCTGTACAGTCTCAGGAAATGGCTCATCACACACCCAGTGCCCACCTGGCCATCCCATTTCTACCCTTTGCACAAGTTCAAATATACTCTTTTGAGCACACTTTTCATGGAACACCAAATTTAAGTATCAAAGCTGTTTTAGTTATTTAGGGGAGGAAGAGGCATCAGCTGTTTTTTAGATTCCAGTTTAGGCAAAAAGAGAATTGTCGTGTTTATTGTGTAGTCATTCTTCCGCAAAAGTAACAGTAGTCAGGGAGGAACACAGTGAGTGTCCAGCAATGTAAAAGCAGCCTATAAATGGGAAGATTAAGACCAAAAGCATCCATTACACGCATCTCACCAGAACTCTTTAGCTGGTAGAGAGTAGTCTGTGGAATTGGAACATGAGTCTTTTCTCTCCTTTCTGCCCCATACATTAATGCTGATCTCTGAAACTAATTGTTGTACCCTTTGTGGCAGAGGACTTTATAAGCAGAGGGTTCCCATTACGAAAGCATTTAGAAAAGACAAGTAGAAATTAGCTTTAGCATACTTAATTAGTCTTTGCCCCTCCTTCTGACCCCAAGGGTAACATGAGCATCTTACAACTCATTCTCCTGGGCCTGGCTTATGCTTGCTCCCTTCTCTTTGGCAGTGGCTTTAAATAACTGAGTTCTTATTACAACTCTCAGATTTAAAATTAAGTTCTGATAGCATCTTCTCAGGGCACACCTAAGAGGCGCTGTTATCCCCAGCCAAATCAACTATTTCCCCAAGTGCCCCATCCCTGGAAATGTTATTGTTCCTAATAACCAGCTCAAATATGTATTTTCATTTAATCTTTCCTTTTACCTCCACTTTACATGTGTTGCTGTATGTCACACAATTTCCACAGAATCTGCCATTACATCATTGTGTGAAGTATGAAATGGGGTTTGTTTTAATTAAAAAATTACCTTAACGCAGATGATAGCTGGGCTTGAAAATGTTCTCTATTGCCCTGGATATTTTAGGTCAAGGCTAGCGTGTGTGTGTGTGTGTGTGTGTGTGTGTGTGTGTGTGTGTGTTTTAGAAGCATCTTCTATTTTGTGAGAGAGTCCATTGCTTATTTGTCATCATGTAACACAAACTGGTTTAGAAAAGTGAAGTCAGAGTGGGACAAAGAATTTTCCAAAGGTGTTTTCATCGTGTAAAGGTAAGCAGTCTATCTACCTGGTTACAAAGGGCAAGGATGCAGCAAAGTGACCTCTCCTTGCCCCTCAGACCAACATGCAAGAGTCTAAAATCTGCATTAAACAACAGAGATCAAAGGGCAAGACTGTGGCATCTGCTGGGAGCTCTATACACTACAAGAAGGAACAGGGGTATTTTGTAGTATTTTATAACAATGGGTCCTCTGGTGCTGATTCCAGGTTTTATTACTCCTGTTTTATGTCTTACAAATTGCAACAGACAATTCCCTTTTCTGTACAACACTGTAAGCTACTGGCCTAGGCCAGATGCAACTCTGTACTGCTTTTCCAGCATCATTCTCCCCCTTAACTGCAGGAACTCTGGTTTCTATTATATTTCTGGCCTTTCATATTCCTTGTGGGGCATCTGATTAAAACCAGTAGCCAGGTGTGTGAACATGGTTGAAAAGACCCATGCAGGACCAGCGCGCCTCCCCACAGCATGGGATGATCCCCTCCCAGGATGCTCCACTGTCAGCGGGGCTGGTAGTGAGTAATTTTCCAAACTGAGAGGATGGGTCATATGATCCTTTAGGACTTTTTGTTCTGATCTCTTTTTTAACTAAGTACACACAGTGCATGATCTCTGGCCAGAGTCCCTGGCGAGGACAGAGTTTCCCTGTGTAGATTTTTCCACAGTAGACATTTGCACTGAGCTCTTGGAATAGGCCAAGCACAACCACCATTTTTCCTATTACAATGAGATTATCCAGGCCTAAGCTTCAGAAAACACGTGTGGGATTCTAGAGTAGGGTGGGCAGCCTAATAACACATTCCCTGTCCTGTACCTGACACCGAGCACTGCATCCTATCTTCTCCTGTAACTGCCTCTTCATTGTTTGCTCAGCTATTCTCTTGTATGAGTAGATTGCCCTGTCTGAGAAGCAGCCCCAACAGGTTGAGGATAGTGGCAATCCTTACAAACACATGTAAGTCAATGCCAGAGGCAGATGATTGCGAGACATTTTATTTTTCTTAAAAATAAAGGAACAGGGACTCCTGGCCAAGATGGAGGCGTAGGTGGACACACTGTGCCTCCTCGCACAACCAAAATTAAGGACAACAAAGATTTAGAAACAAGAAAACAACCAGAACTGATAGAAAATTGAACTGTATGGAACCATTCATCCAGACCGTTAAGAGGGGCGGAGTGGAAGCAGGAAAAAGTGGAGGTTGGAGGGCCTGGGGGCACAGGCAGCAGCAGCTGGCAGATATCAGGCACACAGGCAGTGGCTAGCGTACCCAGGGCACAGGGTAGCAATGGTGTAGACCCAGTGAAGCCACACAAGGCAGCTGACTGACCAGACGGTCCCACATTCGATCGTAGATAATCCAGGTGAAGAGGAAGTGGCAGAAGGGACAGGAATCCAAGAGAGAGTGGAGCAAGTGCCATTGTTCCCTCTCAGATCCTGCCCCCACATACAGTGTCACAACCCAGCAACTGGGCTGCCCCGCTCTGGGGAACACCTAAGGCTCCGCCCCTCACTACATAACAGCTGCGACCAGATACCCCCCCAAAAAATCAAACAACCAAAAATGGCTCAAACGGGAGAACAGATCAAAGTCCCAGAGCTAATTCATCTAAACTACCAAGAGATAGCCAACCTACAGATGCACAGTTCAGAGCACTGGTGATCAGGATGCTCACAGAATTGGTTGATTTTGCTCACAAATTAGGTGAACAAATGAAGGCTACAATAAGTGAAATGAAGGAAAAGGCACAGGGAACCAATAGTGATGGAAGGAAAACTGGAACTCAAATCAATGGAATGGACCAGAAGGAAGAAAGAAACAAACAGAAAAGAAGGAAGAAACAAGAATTCAAAAAAAATGAAGAGAGACTTAGAAACCTCCAGTACATCTTTAAACATCCCAACATCAGAATTATAGGGGTACCAGAAGGGGAAGAAGAAGAGCAACAAGTGGAAAATTTATTTGAACAAATAATAAAGGAGAACTTTCCCAATCTGGCAAAGGAAATAGACTTCCAGGAAGTCTAGGAAGCTCAGAGAGTCCCAAAGAAGTTGGACCCAAGGAGGAACACACCAAGGCACATCATAATTACATTAGCCAAGATTGAAATTAAGGAGAGAATTCTAGAAGCAGCAAGGGATAAGGGGACAGTCACCTACAAAGGAGTTCCCATCAGACTGTGAGCCGATTTCTCAAAAGAGATCTTACAGGCAAGAAGGGGCTGGAAAGAAGTGTTCCAAGTCATGAGAGTCAAGGACCTACATCCAAGATTGCTCTATCCAGCAAAGCTGTCATTTAGAATGGAAGGGAAGATAAAGTGCTTCTCAGATAAGGTCAAGTTAAAGGAATTCATCATCACCAAGCCCTTATTGTATGAAATGTTAAAGGGACTTACCTAAGAAAAAGAAGATAAAAAATAGGACAGTAAAAAGATAGGAAACTCACAGATATTAACAACCAGACCTAAAGCAAAAGCAAACAACAAGAACAGGAACAGAACCACAGAAAGGGAGATCACATGGAGGGTTAGCAACAGGGGAGTGGGAGGAGAAGAGGGGGGAAAAGGTACAGAGAATAAGTAGCATAGATGGCAGGTAGAAAATAGACAGGGGGAGGGCAGGATTAGTGTGGGAAAAGTAGAAGCTAAAGAACTTATGACACATGGACATGAACTAAAGTGGGGGAATGTGGGTGGGAGGGGGTGTGCAGGGTGGAGGGGAATGATGGGGGAGAAATGGGACAACTGTAACAGCATAATCAATAAAATATATTAAAAAACAAGGAAACAAACAAACAAAAAAAGGCAAAGAACAATGATGGGGATTCATCACCAAAAAGTATCTTGCAAGTTGAAAATGCTGTATAAACTATACCCATGTATCTGTCCTTTTAGGGGCATATATATAGTTTTGAATGAATTTGCTTGGAAAAATGCATGTTTGGGAAGAAAAAGGTGCTAAGAGTTTTAGGAGCAGTGATATTCATTAACATAAAACATGGAAAGAAAGAAGATTGAACTTGATATGTATCATAATCACAGTCAGAACCAGAGATTTCAAGGTCTGTCCAGCTCTCTGATAGGTGCAGAAATGAATATCATCTTTGAATAGTTTTCCTTGTTTCTTGCTTTAGATTCTTCCCCCCACCTTTAGATCCAGGAGGTTCTCAATGGGAGATAGTTATAAAAATTTATGTGACAGCTGAGTACCCTAAGAAGGGATTTAGGAGAAGAGACAAGAAAACTGACCCTATGTTATGAGCCAGCAAAATCATGGAAAGTTCTGTAGGTTTCCCATTTATTAAGTATCCACCATGATTTTACCTCACTTTTTTCTACCCTTTCAAAAGACCTCATGGAATCTGAGAGGAAGAGCCAGCTTGAAACACTGGCAGGTCCCAGAGAGCCCCCAGCCTGCTCCCAGCAGGTCCACACGTCATCTCTCATCTCTCCGCCTGCTCTCCCACACTGGAGGAATCAGAAACCTGGTTAGAAGTTAGGGATGGAGGGACTGGGGAGAAAGAGGAGTGTGACAGCCCCACCCCTTTCACTGACTGCAGCTATTTTGTTTTGGTTTGTTTTTTAAACAACAGATCTACCTAAAGAAGAGTGAGTTCCTGAAACTCTTAAGGAAGTTGGAAGCATGTACTAGTACATGCATTTGAAATTCTAAGTACAAATCAAAAGTGTGTTTTGCAACTCAAATAACTCTTAGATTTTCTGTTACTTGAGTGACAAAAAAGTCAAGTTTTCATCCAGGGGCAGGGGAAAAGCTAGCCCTCCAGAGTGAGCTTAAAGGACAATGGGAGAAGAAATTAAAGCAGCTTTGTTCTTATGCCCAAGATGTCCATTTGTTCAATTTACCGATTGCAGTAGTTTGAAAGGAAGGCTCTGATATTATTCCGGAGTGGTAAGTAGCAAAAGTTGATTATTGTAAGTGAATGCAGTGCTATCCAGTAGAAATACAATGCAAACTGCATATGCAATTTAAAGTTTTCTGGTAGCCACATTAAAACAGGAAAATAAACAGGTGAAATAAAGGAAAAAGGGCTCATGGACATGGACAACAGTGTGGTGACTGTAGCGGGGGTGTAAGGGGATAAATAGTAATGGAAAAAATACAATAAAAATAAAAAATACAATTAAAAGGTGTAAAAATAAAAACAAAATTGGCAAATAAAAATTAAAAAAATGTAATATTTTATTTACCTAATATATCTAAAATATTATCAACATGTAATGAATATAAAATACTTTAGTGAGATATTTTATATTCCTTTTTTATTTTTGCACTTCTTCTTTGAAGTCTGAGTGTGTCTTGCACTTCCATCACATCTCAATTTGGACTACCCACACTCGCTCAGTAGCCGCATGTGGCTAGTGGCTGACAATCTGACAGTGCAGTTGTAGAGTTTCTGATGGCTGGAAAGTTATTTCAGAGAATGAGAGGACTCTATGCTTGAGAGATGAAGAAGTTGAGGCAGTGTTGCTGAAGAGAGCAAGAAGATGATTTAAGTTTCTGTTTTCACTTAAGTTTTGTGTAATGAGAAAACATCTGGAAGGATATTGGGCAAAGCAGTAATTGGAGATGGAGGAGAGCTGCAAAGATTCCTGCATGATTCCACCATCCACATTGCCAGTGGAAACTGATCTAAATCAGCCAGGAAGAGAGGAAATTGAAAGTCTGATCCAAGGAAGTGAAAATAAATTCAGCACAGTTTTCTGAAGTAATAACTACTGCATTTATGTATACAGTAAAATGAGCACAATATGCCCCCAAAGGGGCTGTTGCTGGTCTGCACAAACCAGCAGTGCTTGTTTGAAATAAAAAGTAACCCCCTGTCTGCTGAGTATTATACAAGGGGTAAGTACAGCTATTGTTC
The DNA here is from genome assembly GCA_004027475.1 of Anoura caudifer. NCBI lineage: Eukaryota > Metazoa > Chordata > Mammalia > Chiroptera > Phyllostomidae > Anoura > Anoura caudifer. The sequence continues at coordinate 241,689 of PVKU01001011.1, read as the reverse complement.
TGGTTTGACTGATGAGAAAGCTGAAACTTAGATAAGAGTTACCCATCAACTTGCTTTTAGAATGTTTTCATTGAGGGAGGCTTGGAAACCACTGGGTACAAGAGTTTTCCTTCACAGATGAGCAATCTGATGCTGGGAGAAGCAAGTTGCTTAAAACCACATGCATAACCAGACAGAAGTCTTCGGGTTCCAAATCCAGTGCTTCTTCCATATATTAATCACATCATGATTTTAGGGGCACAAAAACGGGTCCCCTGTCTCCTAAAAAAAACACTTATAGAGCAGAAATGATGAATAGTTTTTTAAAATGTAAGGCTTTTTATTATAGGGAGAGTAAAAGGTCTTCCTGCAGTGTGACTTGGCTGTGAAGGAAGCTATGATCTGTCACATGCAAGCCAAAACCAAGGAGGTCTTTGATGAAGGAATGGAGCAAGGGTACAGGAGCAGGTGGGTGCAGTGTGGGCAGGAGAAATGGAGGTGTGAGGGAAACAGCAGAAGGCCAAAGGAATTGGAGGACCAGAACACTGACCATTTATTGAGGGCACTGAGAAATTGGTACAGTGTTTATTTTGGTGGCTGGGTAGGGGAGTCTTAGAAGAGAAATAGGTGTGGGTGGAACTTTTTAATATAAGGAGTTAGACTTGAGAAATAATCAAGTTAAAAATACATCATCTGAATATTGTATTGTGTGTTCACCACCCGAGTCAAGTCTCCTTCTATCACCATTTATTTCTCCTTTACCCTCCTCCACCTCTTCCCACAACCCCCTTTTTCCTTTGGTGATCACCATACTGTTATCTATGTCTGTAATTTTTTTCTTTGCTTATCCCTTTACCCTTTTTACCCAGCCTCCAACCCCCTTCTCCTCTGACTGCTATCAGTCTGTTCTCTGTAACTGTAAGTCTGTTTCTATTTTGTTTGTTAGTTTATTTTGTTCATTAGATTCTACATATAAGTGAAATCGTATGGCACTTATCTTTCTCTGACTGGCTTTTTTCACTTAGCATAATATTCTCCAGGTCCATCCATGCTCTTGCAAAAGGTAAGATTTCCTAGAATTGTATACCTGAAACCTATATAATTTTATTAACCAATAAATTATATAAAGTCCAATAAATTCAATAAAATAAAATAAAATTAGTACCAATTTAAGGCAAAAAGAAGAACAAGAAAACGAAACCAATAGTAAAATGACTTCATCTGGAATCAAAACCCAAATATCACCAATGTTGTTTAGAAAGGTAGTTTTTGAGTGTAAGGGATTCCGAGAGCTGGTAGACCAGGACCATCTGCTAGAAACATAATGAAAGCCACATGTGCAATTTAACATTTTCCAGGAGCCACACTTAAAAAAAAATAAAAAGGAATAGGTGAAGTTAATTTTTGATAATATATTTTATTAAAGCAATATGTCTAAAATATTAACATTTCAACAAGTAACCGATATAAAAGTATTAATTAGGTATGTCACATTTCTTTCCTCATACTAAAGGGCATCTTCAAAATCTGGTGTGCATTTTGCACTTCTAGCTCATCTCAGTTTGGACTGATTATATTTCAAGTACTCAACAGCCTCATGTGGTTATTATACCAAACAGTGCACATGTAGACAGCTTCCTTCTGCATCATCACATTTTTGCCCTTCAATAAACTTTAAAAAATGTGTGATTATTTTTATAAAAAAATTTCAAAACAAGCAAAACTAAAAATAATCATTGCTTAGAGATGTATATGTAGGTGATAAAATTAGAATAAAATGAAAGGGGATGATTATCACAAAGGTAAGCATATGCATATTTCCTTTATTCTATGGGAAATATGTGATAGAATTAGAAAAAAATAAGTAAGGGAGATGAAATTTAAAACCTCCAGAAATCCCACCAATGAGAGATGACCATTGTAATTTTGGGGGGTGGAGAGGACATCTTTTTAAGAAAAGAACCTGGAATTGAACGATGAGTGAGCATGGATGCATCCTGGGTGGTATGGGCACAGACTGTGGCATTGTGGGCCTAGGTCATTGCCTGCTGAAGGAAGTTTTCAAAGTCAGGATCCGGAAGGCTGCTGACAAAAGGAAGTGGGTACATGTGGAACATTTGAGGAAGGCAGACCATGCTGAATCCTTGGTCAAGTCTGACAATGTCCATTTCCATAGGAGGACACCCTGAAAGATGAGAGAGCAATTAAGGAAATTGACTTTTTTTCTCTTTAAGACATGAACTTAACCAATTTACTGGAATCTTTAAAAGAGTTTACTAGAAGAAACCCAACAAGCCAATAATCTCACAAAACCATTAGGTACTCAGGGTTTCTGGAAGGGCGGCTGTTAAGTGCACAGTCTATGTCCAATTTGTGCTGTCATCTTGGAATGGGGAGGACATTGGGATGACAAGTTATATTGAAAAGCTGTTAAAAGCTAGGAAAATCATGTCTAATCCATAAATGGAAAACTGTCACTCCCTTATGTTTCATATGACTCCATTTGATGGTAATTCAAGCAAATCTTCTGAGTTTTCAACTAGCCCTAAAGGCAAAAAAAAAAAAAAAAAGGAAAGAAAGAAAGAAACCATTCAGAGAAACAGAGTCAGTAGGTAAGTGTCTGTGGAGAGGAAATTTGAATAATACAATTTATCAAGTAGGAGATAAAATCTGAACAAAGCGATGGTGTGTAGCTGCAAATGTGAAACTTGGCTAGTCGTTTAGGAGGTGAAACCCCCTTGATTTAGGACCATGGTCGTCAATGACCTTGCTCTGGCCAATGGACTGAAATATATATCCACAGATACAAAAACTCCCGTGAAAGTTTAAAGGGGACCCTACTTATCACCCAGTTCCCTCTTTCTAGCCCATTCTGCTCAGTCATCAAGAGGTTGTGTCTGCATCGTTGGTCTCCTCAGCTAAGAGAGCTGCTTTAAAGCTGGGGTTTCCAGGACTTTCCTTTCTCTCTGCTGAGATCTGGGAACCCCTATGAAGTCTAAATAGCAGCTGGAAGTTGTTGGTTACATTAGGGGAAAATCCTCTGAGAAATACATAACGTGTAAAAGCCACCACAGCATGGATGCCTGCGGGTCCTCTCTGATTCTGGGCTCCAGCACCATGGTAGCCCTGCTGTTATGCCATAAAAACAACTGCAAACAGCAAGCCTGGGGACACAGATGTGCATCGCCAACTCACAGCAGTCTTAGGAGCATGGCTTTTGATATTTTGGGAAGTGCTTTTTGCTGAGCCATTTCAAGTGCTACCCCAGGTAGATCAGAGAGCTGTTTTCTTCTCCATTTATCTCAATGCAGCCTTGATCGTGGAGCTGGGGATTGTTAGATCCTCAGAAATTAGGCCTGCGCCATTGAGTTGACTGAGGCTGTGTGCCGTTGATCCTCCCCGCTGGCCATCCTGGCTTCTTTTATTGCTGCCCATGTGTCGGTGGGCTCAGAAGACATACACACTTGCCTGCTGCAAAGATATTCATGGCTGCCCCCCAAACAAGCCAAAATACCATACAGTGGTGACACTGAAAAGAGCATTGGCAGGGGATTCAGAGCCTAGCCTGTTGCCTTAGTTGTGCCGAGACTGACCTAAGTTGCCTTGGAGAAGTCTAGTCACTTCTTGGGGGTTCAGAGACACTGGGGTGAGCTAACACTTATGGCTTTAAACTCAGGATCTGGGGAGCCTGCTCAGTTGCTCTTAGAAGTGGACACAGGAAGAGGAGCAGGGGCCTTCTAACATCTTCCACCCACCCCAACTGGAACAGGTCGACTTTTATCTGTTGACTATTTTACCTACTGGGATCACCTAGAAGCATAAGTTGAAAGAAAGGGCTGACAAGGCTTAAAAATATTCAAACCCACTTAACTAGATGGTCTCTCACTTATAAAATTCTAATTTTGTTATTTTTCCAATGTTTGTTGGATTTGGGACATTTTGCGAAATGTTTGTTGATGGCTGATACAGCAGATTCCTTGTTGACTTTTGTATTATTGCATGGAGTATATTAAAGACTATACAGAGACCTATGATAATTTTTTGTTATTTCTTCTAGAGGGAAGGCTGTTACCTTAATGATTATAGCAGTGGCTGCTTTTGATAATGGTCAGAACATATAATTAGAGCTAGAGAACCTGGTTCTAGTTACGACCATACCTCTATCCATGGCCTTGAACACGTCCGTAGCTCTCCTGGAAAGGAGGCAGTATACTGTGTGACAAGAAGCTTGAGATGTGTAGTCAGAGTGTCTGGCTCAAATTTCAGCTCTACCAATTACTAGCAAAATGGTTTTGGGTAAATTATTTCACCTGTCTGTGCTTCGGTGTTGCCATCTCTAAAATGGGGATAAAAATACTACCTACCTCATTTGGCTGTTATGAATGTTAAGTAAGTTAATTCATGCAAAGTACTTAGACACAAGCCTTGCACAAATTATATTTCCAATAAAAATTAACCATGGTTGTCCTTTGGGTCTTATTTTTCCCTGTGTGTAATATGAAGCAGTGTGATGGGGGATGGATATAGTCATCAACTATTTTATTAGACTGTATACCCTTGGGGCCTAAAACAGTGATTGGCACATGATAGGTATTCGATATATGCTTGTTGACTGAATGTTTAAGAATCTGAATTTTTTTGTTATAAGAACAAACATTTTGCTGAAATATTACCACATAAAGTTAAAAATTCAGAGTGTTAAGATGAATAAATTAAGAACATCAACCCTTTATGGTGAACTTACTCTTCTGGTCAGAGTTCAGTCAGAAAAATGATTGAGCTCAAGCCAAATCACTCAATCAGGTCATTGGACATGGGGAACTAATTACGTAGAGGCCAGGAGAGCTAGAAAGCCAGCAGGGGATGGTGAGGCAGCCCACAGATTAGCCACTACTACTGCTAGTTGAGTGGAGGAAAACTGAGGCATGACAAAAGTGGAGCCCAGATGCCATGGCATCCAGCAGGAGAAGGAAATTGGGACAGCTGCATAGAGAGCTCCCCACCTCCAATTCCCACCTATGTCTCCTATTGGTCAGATCCATCAGAAGCCAGCTGGCAAAGGAGGATGGGAATTGTAGTTTGCAGAGGAACACACAAAGACTGCAAATGGATTTAAGGGCAAAAAGGTCCAGGTCCAGCAAGTCAACCAAACTGTGAACCAGATGCATTCTAGATGAGGGGCTGGCAAACTATGGCCCACAGGTCAAATTCATAGGTCATAGGTCAAATGCCTGATTTTGTAAATAAGGTTTTATTGGAACACAGCCACACCCACTCACTAATGTATTGTCTGGGGCTGCTTTCTCACTACACGGGTAGAGTTGAGTCGTTGGGATAGAGACCAATATGGCCTGCAAAACCTGTAATGTTTATTACCTGGCCTTTTAAAGAAAAGTTTGACGATTTTTGTTTTAGATTATGCCTAACCTTCAGAACCACCTGCAGGGTATTTCTATCCTTCTTTTAAAAATGGAGAAACAAGCACAGAAAATGTACGTGACTTGCCTGGGGATAAGAATGCCAGGCCTGAGTGAAACTGGCATTGGACCTCCATCCCATCAATTACTAAAGTCAAAGTGCTTTCATTGCACCCATCTGCCTTCTTAATCTAGCAAGGGCACTGCCATAGGTGCCCCTATGCCCTGTTGAGCTTCCTGAGCCTCTGCTGAAGCAAAAGCATGCCTTGGTTTGATATCTTTCCATGGTGTATCTCTGTTTGTCTTTGCCTCACTGTGAAGTGCATGGTAGCTGAGGAGTCAGAGGTTGTGAGTGTTGAAATGGACCATAGGTCATTTCATGGGAGAGAATCAGAAACATTCTGCAACTTGAAGTTTCCTGTTAGACTGTCCTTTCCAGGTAGGAAGCTGACTCTTAAGAAGCTCACTCTACCCCTCTCTCCTAGTTTGCACAATCATCACAGCTAAGCAGCCAGAGCAAAAGATTTGGGCAAATGTCTCTGACCTAATGGAAATCAATGTTAAAACAAGACTCACTCTCCAAAATTTACAGTATAGCCAACTCTTTAGGAATGCACATCTTGTAAACCTAAGCACACCTGTCTGATGAAAAAAGAAAACAACTCTTAAAATGGAATATTATTGCCAACATTTTTCTGCATTGCTGGAGAGTCATCTTAGGTAATAGCATTTATAAGTCAAGCTTATAAATACTGTTTTTGTGTCTCCCTAAAAAAACCCAGCAGGAAGAAGCTCCTGAAATACATGTGAATTTATATTTGCTGGGAATTCCAAGTGATTGTGTGGTAGACACTGCTTGCATTTGCTTTGCTCATACCCATGGCAAGAGATTGCATGTCTGGGAAAAACTTAAAGAATAAGCCAAATGCACATGAAATTAATGAAATTCAGATTTACACGTGATGACACACAAAAAGGACAGAGCCATGGCCATGTTATTATTTGACTAAGCATTTAGCCAACACAGGTGTTTTGATAATGTAATAAGTGTGTTCTTCTGTCTCCATAAACTATACTACTGATCCAGTCCTCGTAGGGTAACTGACATCAGTTGTGTTTATAAAGCCATGATGAAGCTCTGCTGCCTACCCGAACCCTCCTCCTGCCTGACTTTACTCTGGGAGCTAGCAGAGCGCTGTAGGCAAAGGAGGTATTGCTGGTGTCCTTGTCATCCTTGGTGTGGGTAGTAGACACTTGCTTCAAAGAGGCTCTGGAGCTCAGGAGGCTATTTTTATCTTGGAGATCCTGGGCAAATTTGTAACCCTCTAAATCAAGAAGTCGACTACTACTTCATGAGAGGCAATACAATGGCGTAGGGGAAGCTTGGGTGTCAGAGGCTAAAACACTTGGGTTTAAATTCTTCTATTTATTAGCCAGAATCTGATCCCTTGTCCAGTCCTGAGAAGGAGGTGGGGATGTCTCTGTGGCAGGCTGAATAATGGTCCCCAAAGACTTCCAGGTCCCAATCCTTGACCCTTGGAATCCTGGGAATGTTACCTGATGTGGAAAGCAGGTCTGTGCAGATATGATTAAATTCAGAGTCTCCAGATGGGGAGATTATCTTGGGTCATCTGGGTGGACCCTAAATGCAATCACAAGTGCCCCTGTTAGTGTAGCATAGAGATGAAGAAGGTAATGTGATAATAATGGAAGCAGAAGATTTGAAGAGGCTACATTACTGGCTTTGAGGATGGGGGAAGGGACCATGAGCCAAGGAACCCGGAGACTGCTGGAAGCCACCAGAAGTTAGAAAATGCAGAGAAATGAATTATCTCCTAGAGCCTCTGAAGGGAGCATGACGCTGGTGACACCTTAATTTTAGGCCAGTGAGACTGGTTTTGGCCTTCTGGTCTCTACAACCATAAGAAAATAAATGTGTGTGGGTTTTTATTTTTATTTTTTTGCCACCTAGTTTGGGGCATTTGCTACAGTAGCCATAGGAGATTAATATAGTCTTCCAGTACAATTATGGTGTGTAAGAATCATGCTTGAGAAAGAATGCCAAATAAAGTCAGAAAGTCATGTCCAAAGCAAATGGGCATGATAAAAACAGCAGGAAGAAGCTCCTGAAATACATGTGAGTTATAAGCTGGCAGTATTTTAGGTGACTTGGGGCAAAGTGCAGTAACTATGAGGATATACACATTCGCTGTACCAAGCTTAGGCTGCAGTGTAAGAAGTTGATCCTGACTACGGTCTCTGACATGACTTTGGCCCACCATCCTCTGGGACTCCCACCTCTGTTCCCCTCTCACCCCATCTCTATTTTTTCTTTGGCATTCTGCCCACCTGATTCACAGCCATGTCACTCATGTCAACCTGGAACTCAGGTTCTGGGATGGTGGTGAGGGACACCTCTTCTGGATCTCATGTCCCTGATCAGGAACTGTCCCTCGCCCAGTCTTCCTTTTCCCTGCTGGAGAGTATTGGTCAGAGCTGGTGAGGGGGAAATGGCTGGATGATTTTCAGGGAGGAGGTCCATCAAAGGAATCTGAGGACCCAGGGAGAGGAAGAAGCTGTGGTGGAGGAAAAGGCTACATGGCCAGCTCATTTGGCCTCAAACTCAGGCTATTGTGTTTGAGCTTAAGAGATCTACTGCTCTCCTCCTCATCCCGGGGCTCCAATTGTGTTTCCACAGGATTCAGGGGAGCCTTGACTAAGAGAACGGCTCTGCTGCCTAAAGGAGCAAGTGGGCAGGTGAGACACCCTGATGGGGGCTTCAGATGCCCATATGGATGATCTAGACAAATGGTCAACATAAAGACTGACTTACAGAGTTCTTAGGACATTGGAGGCAGGTCACACACACTCTTTCTTACACACACACACACACACACACACATCTCTCAGGACTGCTTAGTGCAGGAACTTCAGTATCCCTGGGAGCAGAGTCCCAGACAATCATCAGCACAATTAAAAACAGTAGTCACCAAAGCAGCAATAATCACAACAAAACTTTCATTTTTCTACCTTCAAAGAAATGTAGGAATTAAAACCTTTGCAAGGAACTTCAAAAAGACTTACTCGTATGCTCAAGGCCTCTGGTCATCTGTTTGCATCTCTGGAGAGAAGGCAGCCCAAAGTCAAGAGCAATCAGGTGGACAATCAGACCCAGAACTTGGAGCCAGTCTAAGAGTAGCACGGTGTTGCAGCCCAGTTGTCTCCTGGCCTAGTGTGGAAGTGGGAGCTGGGGGAAGGATGAGTTAGGATGAATGGCACCCTGCCTGCTGCTGTCCTATAGAATCAAAACCAGTGTCGCTTCTCCAGGAGTCCAGAAAGATCCATAATAGCTGGCTTAGTGGTTCTTCTAAGTCTGAGCCAGGGCAGTACCAACTGGTCCTCAGCCCAAGGGTGAAAAAGTTTACAAATAGTCAGAGCCTTGCCGTTAGGGCAATGAGCTCTCTTATCCAGCTGGACAGTTCTGAATCTGAGAACAATTATGCTCCCCTCGGTGACATGAGCAAGTGAGGAACTCAGAGACAGCTTTTATTGGTGGGAGATGGAACTGAAATTAAGCAATCACTTCCTTTGTCCTGACCCCATGGCCTGAGCTCACAGATGTCCTCTCTGGATTCAGTGACAGAGCAGGGAAAGGCCCCATGAATTCTCAGTTTGTAAGATGGTAGCAAGAATGACCGAGGAGGGGTAGAGAATTCCAAGGAAGTGGATCCCAGATGTGGAGGAGGCTTGGAAGAGGACTTCACAGAAGATTGGGGGGTTAGCCAGAAACCAGGAAAGAGGGTTGCCAGCCTTGGACACCTCCTTTAGACGGTCTCAAGCTAGGAGGCCTTCCTCTGGGCCTTCCAAAATAATAGGAAGTTCAATAAAATCCCAGTGTTTGTTCTTCCCACTGTGAGACCTGTTAGATTCTTTAATAAAAAAAATGCCATATGCTTGCACATGATTGGTCCAGATAAGTTGGGTGAAGCTGAGGTAAGGGACAGCAATGACAGCCCATATTCTTTAGAGTTCTGGCTGGACAGGGCTGGAGATGGAAATTTGGCGGACCAGGAGAAACAGAGAAAGACTGAATTCCTTGAATATTACCTGGCTTAGTAAAGCAGAAGTGTGCTGGCTTATGACATGTTGGCTGCTACCATTTCACCGAAAATGCTACAAAACCACAAGCATATTCCCATGCTTAGCCAGGAGGCCATGCCATGCAGTGGTTAGGCCCAATGGCGCTGAGTTAAGATGGACTGAGTATGGAGCCTCATTCCTCTATTCAATACCTGTGGGACTGTTGACACAATCTTTCCATAACTCAGTTTCCTAACTTAAAAAGTGGTGCCACTCATCATGTCCCTGGGGGGGATTAATGAGATAATGCATATACAGCATGTGGCTGTATTAGTTTCCATTAGCTGCTATAACAAATCACCACAAACTTGGCTTAAAACAACACAATTTATTATCTTACAGTTCTGAAGGTCAGGAGTTTGAATTGGGTATCATTGATCTAAAAATCATGGTGCCAGGAGGGTTGCATTTTTTCTGGAGGCTCTAGGATTGAAGTCATTTCCTTGCTTTTTGCAGCATCAAGAGTCCCCTGCTTTCCTTGGCTTGTGCCTCCTTTCTCCATCTTCAAAGCCAGAAACGTCTTCATGTCTCTCTATGACCCAACTTCATCCTCACTTATAAGGACTCTTTTGATTACTTTGGGCTCACCCAGATAATCCAGGATAATGTCTTCATTTTAGGATCCTTAATTTAATCACAACTTCAAAGTCCCTTTTGCCACGTAGGGGAACATATTCACAGGTTTTGGGAATTAGGATGGAAATGCCTTCAGTGGAGGAAGGTGGTTTATTGTTTGACTAGCACCTTGGCTTAAGTTGAAAGCTTAATATATATTGGCTACTATACTTTTCTTATACCTCTACCAAATATGAAACCACAACTAGAGAAAAGAATGCCTTCTCCTTCGACCTGGACACCACTAAACTTTGGTGCACTGAGGCTAAGAATACATCACAGAGGCAGCAGAAAGGGCGCTCTGTTGAGTTTGCTGGTCTCCAGCGGAGGTGTCCATGGTGCTTCCCATGGGTAGTGTTATTCCTCAAGTAGGGGGCAGAAATAGTCTCTGTTAGAAACAGTGATACCTAGCAGGTGTACCAGAGATGGCAATGCTTATTGATACCTGGCAGAAGCAGCCATGATGCCTGGTGGGAGGAATGGGTGTATGTTGCCCTTGTCTTTCCATAGTTTTACAGGCTTTTAGAGCTCCAGAATTAAAGCAAGAGAGGAAGAAAATGGCAATTGCTAAGTGGTGAATTTCCAGACTTGTTGCCAAGCACATGTGTAACCTCACTGGGCATGCCAAAGATAATGTGAAAGTCTTTGCAGGGGCTGAAACTCCTGCAGTAGCAGGTAGGGGCAAGGACAGTTAAATGCAGATTCTTTCTCTTGGTATATGTATTGAGCATGTTTTTACTTAGATGCTTTGACTCTTGGGACTTTGCTGACACTGAAAGAGACTGCCCATCCCAGGGTTAGCTAATTCCCAGGAATAGCAAGCAACTCATCAGGGAGGGTACCTTTTCTATGCAAACTAACCAATCTGAAGCCCAGACCCCAACCACATCCTTCATCAGGCTCTCACAGGGCTATCAACTAAAGCAACTATCCTCCTGCCCTAATCACCCCAGGGCTGGGTACCAGGCAACTCAGGGCACTCCCTATCCCCCAGAGCCCACTGAAAGTATTCTGGGTAAATCCTGCCTCACTCCTTTTATGGTGGAAGCCATAAAAAAGACTCTTGCTCATCATCTCCCTGAACTCCTTCTGCCTCCTGACTGATCCTGGTGTTTCCCAGGTGGTATGCCCCCTCCTCTTGGGAGCTATGAGCAGCAAGCTCTCGTTTCAGTGGCAGTCATCTCATAATATGTTGGCCTCACCATACCTGAATAATAATAAAACCTACATTTAGGAACAGTATGTACCCATATTTAACCCTGGACTGGTGTGGCTGAGGAAATCCAAGTTATATAAGCCAAGCTCTTAGCCCAGTGTCAAGCACCTTGGGGAGCTCTGGAAATGCCTGACCTCGTTGCTCCCTCTCTCCCCCTTTCCTTGACTGTGACCTCATTGACTTGCTCTAGATGCTCTAATCTTTCCCAGCAGCCTCATTGCTTACACCTCTCAGTTGATGCTGGCATCGTTCCTCTGCCCAGAATGCTGCTTAAGCACTCCGCTCCTCTTGCTGCCCCACTTTGAGAGGCTGAGGGTGATGTCAGAGTGTGGCAGGTGCATCAGCATTTGCATTGCTCAAGCAGTGCTGTCAGAGCCTGAGCTTGCACTCACAGTCAACAATCTGTCGATACTCTCATCTTGGAAGCTGCCTGTTCCTCCTCTTGAACTTGATCCAGATGTTACACAGATGAACTCTTATAGCCCAATTCATTAACCCTTCACTAGGAGGACTCTGTAGTTGATTGTTCAATTTCATGCATTTGGTTATCTCTTCCTACTCCACCTCTGTGCAGTCTAGAACTTACTTCTTGGATTGGTCACTCCTTATTAGCACCTCCTCCAGATAAGTGCCCTGGAGAGAGGGTTGTCTTAATTGGTTTCCCTTAAAAGAAGAGCCTGAGACAGGTAGTTCATTTGGGAGTGATTCTTAGAAGCTGGAGTATGGGAGTGAGGAGTGAAATAGAGGAGAAAAAGCCAGCAGAGAACATGCCATTGCGGGCAGCTGAGGCTCAGTACCCTGGGGACCTCTGAGGAACTGTGTAGAAGGCCCCTCAGGATTGTCCTTCTACATGTCAGGAGCCTGTGACATTTATCCACCAGCTCCTGTGACTGAGTTGCAGAGGGTTTTCCTGAGGTGATTCCTCTTCCCTGTTTCTGGGATGAGCCCAGACCTAGGCTGAGGGGTCCTCCAGAGCTAGGAGAAGGGCTGCTGGCAGAAGAGCAGGGAGGCCCTTGAGATGGAAAGATGGCATCATGCCCACCTCAGGTGTGCTCAAATCAAGCAGGCTTCTAAAAGGTGTTCCATGGAGGGTGGAATGTAAATCAGTCAGCAGTAGAGAAAGATTTGGAATACAGGAGTTTAAAAGTGATGACCTAAATTGATGGTTTCAAAATTACCCATAGCTCTTATCTGCCTGCATTATTCTTTCTCCTATGTCGAAGGACGACCTGTTTATACTAATGATTCATTTAGGATAGATGATTAACACTCTATTGGTTACTTAGACTCCCTCTGCCTAGATACCCTTGCACTGTTATTATTCCTTCTCTAATTTGATCAATGAATTAATTAACATATTCATCCCCAAAGTGAATATTTAGAGATGGGAAGCCATATGACTTCCCTCCTTTGCTTTTCTCCCAGCAGCGCAGGTCCTGGGCGTACTTTATTGTCTCAAAAAAGATTTCCCTTAGGGTTGAACAAGTGGAAGCCGGCAAGGATTTCTGGCTTTTGTTGTCTAAAAGTCTAAGCCCTTGGGATGTTAGAGGTTAGAGTGTTTGCAGCAGCAAAAAAGTTAACTTGGTGATTAGACAGTCTGTCTTGGAGAAACCCTCCTATGCCCCAAAGAGAAGGAAATGGCCCTTGGCTGGAGGGAGGAAGAGGTGAGGAAGAGAGAGCCCCAGAAGTGGTGGGGATCCAGATCCTGCTCCCTGTAAGGGCTCCCAGGATGGTATAAGTCTCCAGAATGGAACGGTTGAGTGATACATCTAATTCCTATGTCCCAACCTGGTGCACAGGTACCAGAAGGGGCTGTAAACAGAGACAATGAGTACCTTAGCAGCAACCTGTTCAGACAGGTGATGAATCCCCCTACCCGTAATGCTCTTACACAAGACTGTAAGATCTTGGGTTTTTGGTATGACCTTTAGTAAGGGGAGAGGAAAACTAAGGAAGGACTGAGGATAAGTTTCCTGCCATCCTAGGGAAGGGGGTGGGGCTTGAAATTGGTATTATATTGATTTATTCAAAACAAGGAGTTTTTGGACTTAGATGCATACCCACCACACAAACATTTATTGAGTATTCACTTTGTATTAGGCATCATGTTTGACATTGAAAGTATAAATATGACTAAGACCTAGCCCCCTGTTTCCAAGGTGCACACATCCAGTCAAAGAAGCAGACATCTAAGATGGTGATTCAAATGTATGTGTTATATATATACAATAATAGATGTCTATAGGTATTATGGAGCCCAAGGAGAGGGGTAGAGGGGAAAATTAAGAGAAAGGTTCTTGAAAGAGGTGATGTTGAAAGTGAGCGTTAGAAGGGGAGTAGGAACTACCCATGTGGAGAATGGGTGGGAGTGGTAGGAGGCTGTACAGGCAGTGCGAACAGTGTAAGGAGCGAGTTAGAGAGTGTGTGTGAGTTTTCTACTGCTGCATAGCAAATCATCCCACATTTAGCAGCTTAAAATGACACATATATTTATTATCTCACAGTTTTTGTGGGTCAGGACTCAAGGCACTACTTAGACTCTGTTTCAAGGTGTCACCCTGTGCGAAACACAATAATACAGTTTTCATGGTTGGATGGTGAGACTACAGTTAAGAAAAAGAATTCCCCTATAATGCATAATCTCTGTAGTCCATCTCAATTAATATGCTGGTAAACTTATTCCTTTCATCCTACCACCAGAAACTGTGGTTCAATGTCACTTTGTGTTTTGGAAGGAGGTGAACTTTTACTGAAATGCATGACTCTGACCTTGGAGACTGCATTATCATTAATTTCACCTTTTCACGAGTTTTTAAATGTATCCATCCGAACAGTAATTGTGTGAGCACGATGTTGGTATTTTCCCAAGAAATGGCCGATAGCAACAATAGCTCAGGAATGTGATTTTGACAAGGCTGGATTTGACAATTTGCACATTTTGAGAAACTGTAGGAATTTCCAAGTGAGGCATTGTAACGAAGGGGGCCCAGGCTCCTGGATTTACCTGAAGCTTATTATAACCTGTTCAGCATACTGATTCCAAAGGTACTCAGCATTCTCATAGGTTGTTTTCTTCTCAGCATCTTTCAATTAACCTGCTCCCAAACCAGCTTCCGAATCCAGGGCTCCCAGTAGGATTCAATGTGATATGTAATCTTAGGTCTGATTATCCTGATATTGGGTTTACACAGTGTTTAAAAGAAGAGTGTTGGGGTCACTGCTCTTTGGGAGCTGTTTACTTTGGATTTCCCTGAAACATTTGTGCATTTTTTGGCCCCAGAAGTCGCTGTCCTTGGGATGAAAGTTCAATTCTGAAAGAGGACCTTTAATCACAGTCCCCAGTTCCTCTGTTATAACTGCTCTAATCAAGTTTTCTATTGAAATTTTACAGAAAATTATCTATTTTACCTAAATTTTCAAATTCATTGCCATCATTCATTTTGCATAGAACATTCTCTTATGATTATTTCAGTCTCTTCTGTACTGTGGTTATGTCTCATTTCTCATTCCTGACTTTAAATACTTTGTTTTACTGTCTTGAATCAGGCTTCTCAGGGCTCATCTTTATTATTGCTCTTTTTAAAAGAGTAAGACTTCAGTTTTATTTATCTTTTCTCCTTTCTTTTATATTTCTTATCTCTCTTTCTAGCTCTGGTTAATTGAATTGCTCTGTTTCTAATTTATTAAGATGAACCCTAAGTATCTTTAATTTTAGCCTCTGAAGCCATTTAAAACTATATATTTTTTCTAAGTACAGCTTTTGCTGTGTCCTACAGATTTTGTTATAAAGTGGTCTCATTTAATAGCCTTCTAGATTGTTTGAAATTTCAGTTTTAATTCTTCTTTGATGCAAAGATTGGATAGGAGTGTTTCTTAATTTACAGGTAGTTGAGATTATTATTATTTGTAATATTATTATTAAGCTTATACTTGAGCATGTGGCTTCTAAAGCTCTTACTTTTTAACATTTATAAAGGTTTTCTTTGTGGCCAAGTATTTTATTTATTTTGGACATACAAATAAACATATTTTTAAATTCAGGGATGTAAGTTCTTATATGTGTATTAATTATTCTTCATCCTAACTTATTTTTTCCCTTCAGTATGTGCCCTAAAAGAGGTAGTTCAAATATCTCAGTATTTGCATTTCTGGTAGTTTCTTACTTATATATGTAGCTAATATGTTATTGTGCAATCTGAAAAAGTTCAAATGAATAACTTATATAAGCCAAGGCCATGAATTTATTATAATTCAAGATGCCTGACTAAAGCAAATGTAAATCTCTGGGCTAATTTAGCTTCAGCCTAGGCCTCCAAGAATTCACATATATAACTCCAAGGGACTTGAGCCCAAGGAATAAGGCATCATAAATAGAAGTGGGAAGCAAGATTATTGAACACAACACAGGAAGTAAATGTTTTTAATATTATTTATTCACAAATACTTTCTGTGTCCTCTGAGTGTTAAATACTATTTTAGGTACTGGAGATATGGCAATAAAAAAACAGGAAGTAGCTCTGCCTTTAAACATTTACATTCAAATTAGATATATGAACTGTATAATATTTGAAAGTTAAAAGTGCTACAGAGAAAAATAAAGGAGGAAGTGTGGGTAAGGAGTATGTATGAGAAGGTGATGTTTGAACAACACTGAAGGAAGTGAAGACTAAGGCATGTACGTTTCGTTGAGTCAGGTGTGAACAAGCTACAGAGAGGTCAGTCAGAGCAGAGGTGGGAGTGTGCTGGGCTCAGGATGAGTCAAGTAGGAGAAGTAGAATATAAGGTCAGAAAGAATAAAAGGAGTTTGAAAAGGGAATGAAATATGATTATGGAAAAAGAGACTATTAAAATCACTAAACAGATATTAAAGTGAGCCAAATGAAACTTCTAAGACTGAAAAAATGTTACAGTTGATATTTAAGAGGCCTTGGATATTTAAATATCAGATGAGACACAGCTGAAGAGCGAATAAATGACCTGAAAGACAGAGATGAAGAAATTCCATAGAATGCAGGGGAAAAAAAAAGACAAAGTGATGGAAAAAAATGAAACAGTTTTAATATACAGGGTGGGGTAAAAGTAAGTTTACAGTTGTTAGTATGCAAAACACAAACTTTATTGTTGTATTATTAATTAATGTATTATTTTCCATAAGAACAACTGTAAACCTATATTTGCCCACCTGTATGTTTAATGGGAATACTAGAAGGATAGAGAGTAAATGAGGGTGAAGCAATGTTCAAAGCCAAAATGACCTAGTGTTTCAAGAACTGAAAACACCAATTCTCAGTTTCAGGAAGCCCTATATATCCCAAATGGGATAAATAAAGAAAAATCCATATCTAGAAACAACATAGTGAAACCTCAGGACACCGTAGTCAAATAAAAAAATCAAAACAAGGTAGAGAGCAGAGGCAAATCATTTACAAAAGACAGACAATTAGACTTACAGGTGACCTTGTAACAGAGTCAATGGAAGCCAAAATTCTTAAAATAATATTTGTAAGTATTAAATCTGGGAATATGTAGTCACTGTATTTTGTATCTATTGAAGATGTCTTTTGAAGTTAAAGATATATTCAGAAAAACAAAAATTGTGTTTATTTTTTAAAGGAAATTTGGAAGTGTCTATTGGATTTTCCATAGTGGAAAGTTACAAAGATCCCAGGCAGAAGATCTGAGGTGCAGGAGGAAGGGGAACCATATGAAGTGGTAAACATAAGGCACTATAACACAGTGATTGGGTAAACACTGAGAATGGTGTCTGATTTGTGAAGAAAGATAGCAGAACATAAATACTGAGGAAGAATGCCGTAAATCACACTGAAGTTGAGAGGAATGGTAGAGATGGGTGACTTATGTTGAGTACAGGTTTAGTGTGGACTATAAATATTGCGAGTCAGGTATAAAGTGATGTCATGCTAGGAAAGCTAGGCCAACCCATACCAGCTCCCTCAAAGCTTGGTATGAATTTCTCAATAGCTAAATAAGAAAACAACAGCAAGCAATTGTTTATTAACACCGACCATACGCCAAACCTTTGAAGAAGCCACTGGTTTTATCAGTTGAGATTCTTGTTGCAAGCAAGAGAACTCAGATGGTTCAACCACAAGGGAACTTGTTGTTTCACGTAACTCAAGTTGTGAGAGTGGTGGGTGGGGGGCTGGTTTGTTCCCCAGGCTCAGGCCATCACCAGGGCCTGGTTTCTCTGTAGTTCCCTCAGTTGTCCCTCCTCTGGGTGACTGCTTCATCCTCAGGCTGGCAGCCCAAGTTGTTTGTCATCAGTTCCAGGGCCAAGTTCCCTCATCCACAGCTTCTCTTTCCTCTGATTGCGGAACAAATGCCTTCTTAGGACACCAGTTCTCCCTGAATCAATCAGTATGATGGGGGTGATACATCCTGGGATTGGCCAAGCCTGGGATGTGTGCCCATCGCTGAACTAGTCACCATGGTGGGGGTGGGGGTGCTGAGGCAGAACCACCTGAAGCCTGAACTTGGAGCCAGGGTAGAGACAATCCCTCCCAGTCCCTACGGCCTCTCCACAGAGGGTGGGCTAAGTGCTGGGGAGTCACTGTGATACCCACAATGCCACAGCAGCTTGGTTGAAGGAACTGTGTTGTATGGAGGTCTCGCCATTTGAGGCTGATTAAAAGAGCTGGCACACTGTGGTCACACAGCGCTGGTGATGTCTCCTCTGGGTCCACGGCTCCGAATCCCACTGTGTGGTTCCAGAATCCTCCCAGCATCCTCCCAGCATCCCTGCCCCATGGGTCCTGGCACCACTTCATCTTCCCTCTGTCTCTCCAGCCAAGGTGTGGCGACAGCTGCCCACGGTTGCCAGTCTCTGGGTTGTGCCATGGTCTCCCAGTGGCTTCTCAGAATTTCAGTTCCATCTCCCATGTCACCATTTCCCAGCATTAAATCCCCTCTGGTTTAAATACATAGAGGGGTTTCTCTTTTCTAGGTTGCTCCTAATCCAAGCTTTGGACTATATTTTCAGCCCACTGTGGCCTACAGAAGCAAGTGTCACATATTGAACCAAATTAAGCTGAGACCTCCGGGGTGTTACTGACCTAACCTCCACACTTCAGTGAGCAGCTCTCTGTTTGCAATCAAACTGCATCTCTGTTCTTTACCCCCATCTCTGGAGTCAGGGGTGGAGGCAATGGCATCCTTGGGGATGAAGTATTGTGATTGTCAATATCAGTAATGACAACTGATGGAACGTTTAGGTCTGATTTACAAGTAATGCTGGATTTGCATTAGTGTAGTAGGTTTAAAATAACATCCTTGCATTAGATGATATTCAGATTTAATGGAAAAATAATGACTGCATTAAATCAGGTTTTATTGTTATGGAGGGTTTTAATTTGGCAGGACCACTTTCCTTTTGTGATCTAGAAAGGGCTCAATTGAGGAAGGTGGGGCTTTCATGCTGATTCCTGACCTATATCTATTCTGCACTCACCCAGAAATGATTGCGCCTCTCACACAGGTTAACCTTTTTTCTTTTCTTTCTTTTTCCCCTCAAGAGGTGGTTTGCACTTCTTAAAACCTTGTAGATTAATTTAAAGTAATAAAAATTAAACAGAAGTCATTGTTCTTTCTTGCTTTATGAAATGGAGTTTCCATTGTGGGCTTTTTTAAAAGAGGAAATGCATCATTAAAGTTGTTGCATTATTTATCAGAGAAGCTAATGAAATCATAACTGCAGTAACTAAATACATGCAGCACAGCGCTGGCTTGAGACATGCCTGGAAAACCCCAGTTCATCACCGTGGGACCAGAGCCTTTTATACTTCAGCTTGTGAAACCAAAATCATTACAGTGTTTGTGTAAAGGCCTCCGAATTCTTGACTCTCAACAAGGTAAGAAAGTCACAGTTATGGGCTGATGAGGAAATTTGGTCAGAACTTGCTAGAGAGGCAGGAGCAACAGATTTTAATGCAACCTCAAAAGATTTTTAAAAGATTGCCTCCCATCTTGCTGGTTGCTTGCTGCAGTGTTACTTGCTAATTTATTACTCTTTCTACCTGCCAAGCTCAGCTGTTAACACAGGGATAAAAGCTGTAACTGTGGTGAGAGAAGAAACCATGTGAATACACAGAGCAGTCTTTAATTTCACACAGAGGGAAGTCAAAGCTAAGTGTGTAAGTGACTTAGAGCCAAACACAGGACAAAAATCCAGATCCTTCCTGGTTACTTCACTACCTCATGGCAGTGTGGCCTGCCTTGGGGCCTGAGCTTGGAGGTTCTGAAAAGGTCTGGGAGGCACAAGCTACAGAAAACCTAAAGAGGTGATCTGTTCCTGGGCCAGCAGCCAGTCCACCCTCTCTGTTTTCCATGCCAACACCCCACTGTCTACACTGGCCTCCCCATCCATGTCCTTGCAACTGTTGTTGCCTCTCTTCTTGACCAACCATGTCTTTTCTTGATATTTTTGCAGACTGAGGAACATGAGACCTGGCAGGGTGGCTCTTACAGGCATGCATGGAAACCCCAAGTATCTGGGAAGACCCCTTAAGTGAGTACTGCAGGGTTCTCCAGCTTCCCCTGAGGCTGCCAGTCACCTTGACTGGGGAGCAGGTTGAGTCTTTGCGCTCCTCACCTAGCAAACTGGTTGTTTTATAGGGGTGACAGGGGCAAGTTCAAGCTGTTGGCATTTCTTTATTCTGTCTAACATGACCAGAATATTAGGCTAACACACACACAACCCTACATAGTCTGTAGCCTTTGTTTCATCCATTCATCTTTGTTTACTCCTTTAATCAACCTTTGACCTTGGGGATTGTGCACCCAGAAACATCCCCACACTGTCTCCCTCTTTCATGTTTTCTGGGTAACAATGTCCTGTTGTCCTGGGGTAGACACCTGATTTTAGCTGGGCCAAAGAGGACCTTCCTAGTGATTTGGACTTAAGGCTCATTTTAGGGTCTGTCTCTCTCCAGGTGGTAAACCGTAGGGATAACATTTGAGAGCTGTTGGAGACCTTGTCTTGTAGAGAATTTTTAAAAAAAGGAAGAAAGGAAAAGAAAAAGGAAAACATGAAGCGGCTGTGTAGAGACATAGAGCTGAGAGGTGATCAGAATGTGTTTGTTTCCCTCTGCTCCTGAGGCCCAGCTACAAACACCTGTCCTGAGTGCAGCCCTAGGGGGTGCGGCTCCCCCTAGATTCTGCACTGAGGCCCAATATATTTCCGTGTAGGCTGCAGAGTTAAACCTGTCACTGCAGCTGCAAAGAACCCTAACTTGTATGCCTCCATCAAGTTGATTGATCACTTCATTTATTCACAGGTGTAAGTGCACATTCAGAAATGCTTACAAGAACTCACCAAGTGTCTCCCTTTTATGGGCACTCCCTTCTTTATTTTTCTCATGTTATCCACCCATCCTGCATATCTCCCTCTTTCCTGTATAGCTTTGTCCATGTCATATAGACAGGACAATTTTTTGAATAGCTATTTTAGTTTACATAGATTGTAATAAAGGGTTGGTGGGGAGGGTTCTGGGGTACGCGTCTATGACAGGCTCCAGGAGGCAGGACTCCGCTGTGGCTTCACGAACGTGGGACTAAGTAATCCATCACCAAGCTTCATAACATTTTTATTATTTGCTGAAAACTACCAAAGAAAGAGAAGACATACTCCTTATTCTTGAGGTGCTTACAGTGAGGCAAGCAGGAAAAGATCAAGATAAATGTGAAGTATAATGGAAATAAGGAAGGGGAGATCTATGTCAGGGGAAGTAACTGGGACTGCTTAACACATAAGGAATGCTGCCCTGCTCTTGCTAAGATCAATTTGCACTTTTATAGCACTTCTCATTCAGAGATCTCAAGGTTGATGATAAATGCTAGCATACCATGGCTCACCATCCCTGTGGGTAACAGAGATTCAGAATAGGGAATAACCAGGGGCCAGAAAGGATGGAAAACATACTTCATAGATGTTCCAAGGGGAGTTAGATAAGTGAATGTAATTACTTGTACTGGATTCGGGCCAGAATACCAGAAATGAATGAGCTATCAGACTTTTGATCCAGGGTGATGATGATATCACTCTGTCAGCTCCAATACAAGGCAGTATTGAGGTTAGTTTCATTACCCAACTCATCATGTATATTTCTTATACCATGATACATGTAAATGTTTTCCCTGTGAATTTCTCAGTCACTATTTCCAAGCTACACACTTCCTGCAAAGCCTGCCTCCAGCCCAGTTCTCCCACACCATCTGCAGCCATCTCTTCACTTACTCCTACCTCCTGACCTTTCTCTCTTATGCTGCCCCAGAGC
Source organism: Anoura caudifer (assembly GCA_004027475.1). Taxonomy (NCBI): domain Eukaryota; kingdom Metazoa; phylum Chordata; class Mammalia; order Chiroptera; family Phyllostomidae; genus Anoura; species Anoura caudifer. The sequence continues at coordinate 220,030 of PVKU01001011.1, read as the reverse complement.
CTGCATTAGTGATGAGCAAGGGAGTCTGTCCCCGTTGGGACTTCAGAGAAGACAGATGATGATGCATTCTTCTTTGCATTCTTCCCACTTCCTTTCTTCCCTCATTTCCGACTTGGCCTTCTCATAACTTTTCCAGGTGCTGCCTTGTTCCACAACGTCTTTCCCCATCTCTCTTCTTTTCCCATTTCCGCAATCTCTGAAGACTGAGAAGTTGAGGTTGATGAGAAAGGCTGGTTCTGATAGGATTGCACTCAGGCCTAACTTCTTTAAGTAAATCTGAGTAAAATGGGTACTGATTTCACAATTCTCAAGTTCAGATGTGTAGAGTAATTTCTTTTGGTAGTATTTTATTTCAGTCTTTAAACTTCCACTTTTCTTAATACACAAAATAGGATCTTGTTACTTTCAGGTACACTCAGTCAACTTTCATAATTTCTCATTCATGTCAGGTTACACATTTAGTTATATTTGGGATTTTTACCCTTTTTCTTTTTATAAACTTATTGCTGCTTAGGTTGGTGTCAAGCTTTAGGAAGGGGCCGTTTACTCAGATGTGATTTGCCCTCTCCTTTGTCTCTATCTGATAATGTTCTCCACCAACATCCCTTGAGATGTGCCTCGTGTTACTTGGCCCTTAGAATTGGCCACTTCTTCCTGGTGGCCTGCAGAGCTGTAGCCTTGTGCTCGTCAGATCTGTGGTGGGTGCTTGAAAAGACTTCAGTTCTGACTCACAAATCTACTTTCTAACTCTCTTTTTGAAGTACCTGAGCCACTACCTTTTGAGCTTTACACTTAAGAATTGTGTGTGTTGGTTTGTTCCCTTTCTGACCCTCTAAACCCTCCTTCCACCAACCCTAGAAGAATGACAGGTTTATGTTTGTAGCCTGAGGATGGATGGTGAAGGAGAAAGAACATGCTAGTTAATATCTCAAAGTGTCATCTCTTTAATTTAGGTGAATTATTTGGTCACATATACAAAAACTAAGAACTTGCCAGAATTCTTTTGTTTTTGTCAAAGTTTTTAAAAAGGCTCATATAGAACTTCCCATTTCCTTAGAAGAACCATTAGGAAATGCATGTTGGGGGGACAGGTGGGTAAGCTGACATCACCAAATATGTATTGATAATAAGGGCGTGCTGAGAAATCAAGGTTTTCCTTAGTAACAAGCAGAAAATCCCACTTTATCCATTATCAGTCCATTATCACAAGGGGAATGCTAGATCAAGATGACAAAATTAACATTATAGAAAGTAATCAGATTTGATGATGGGGTACTTGAAACAAAGGTCCAGAAGTCTCCCACTGCAGGGAGAAATATGTCAAGTTTACCATCACCATATAACATTATTAGGTATGAATATAAGACTTTTTACCTAACAAGGGAGAAAAAAATAACATCTCAAGTGCTAACATTTATATTTACCTGTATGCTTATATCCCTCAGCCCCTTTTAGTGACATTGGAGGATTACAACTCTGCTGCTACTCAGGGGGTCCAGTTTAATTTGGGTCTTGTTCCTAGAAAACTTTGTTTGAAATACATTGCTGTCAATTTTAGCATTTAAAAAAAATTCCAATAGCTTAAAATCTTCTGTTGAATGAAACATCTCTTGCACAATTATCATTTCTTTTTAAAGGGTTATGCAGCCTACATAATCAGAACAAAACTCACACTAGCACTAAGATAGGGGGTAGATTATATTTAAGGATAAAAAGTGGTTCATACTAAATAATTGTGGTATGAGAGAGGGTCAGGGAGGAGGGTTTATGTTCCAATCAGATGAAGTGGGGTGGAGCCTACAAGAGACCTATTAAATGATCTGGAGTTGAGATCAGAGGTGAAATTCTGATACTTTTTTTTTTTTTTAATGAACTGCATACTTAGTAGTTAATCTCTTTGGGAAATTGTATCACTCTCTAGTCACCAATGTAGTAAAGGCCTATTGATTTACTATACGATCATCACAGTATTCAACATAGTAGGTGGGTCCTAGTGCATGAGAATGCAGCATGTTCAAAAGTAGTTCTGCTAAATACCAGATATTAAGGGACAAGTAAGAGCAACATTCTGATTTATAGGCAATAGAGTCTGACCCTGAGTGACTTAAAAAGGAAGAATAATTGACTTCACAGTCATGATGGGAGATGAGAACAGGTTGAGAAAATGTTCAGGAGCCAAGGCAAAAGGCCTTTATCCCAGGCCTTTATCTCCCATGCGGGGGGGACAGCTGGTGGGGACACCATTGCTATCTCCTGTAGACACTTAACACTTTTCTTGCCCCACCAGTGGCTCTGAACTCTAAAACCTGTGCCTGTCACAGCCACCAGAATGAGTCTCCAGTGCTCTGGTTTCTCTGCTGCTTACTTCAGAGTCAGAGTTCCAGCAGGGAGCAGCCAACTGGCCCTGATGGGCCCTGGCCTTGATGTGATGCCCTGGTTCCCAGGAAGTGAGGCTGGGTGACTATCTGCTTTTACCTTCTGTGGGGGGAGTTGGGCTTTGCCTTCCAGGGAAGCTCACACGGTTGGGAATTCCCTAAACATAGGAAGCTGCTTCAGATGCTTGGCAGCCAAAAAAATGATAACTGACGATAGGATGTTACAAAGGAAAAGGTTCCGTAGCCATTTCGTTTTGGGAAATGCTAAGTTTACCAGATTCCCTTATCACCAGGCTTTTAATGAGATCGCATGTGTGGTGAATCTCCTTGGAGAATTCAAGGACCCCCTGGCTTTTCATCCTATGTGACTGCTCCGTGGAGTGTATTTTGTGAATCACTACTTAAAGCAACAAGCAACACCATTTTTTCTCACCCGTACCCTCAGCAATTGAGTCTCTTTAGTGACACATGCCGCATTTGTAGGCATGCGCATTAGAACCACAATTTTGGAAATGTTAATGGGTGTATGGCTGCCTCAAGGCTGGTTTATTTTCCACAATGAAGGTTATTGTATTGTTAACAGCACCCACCAGGGATTTCCCTCCTCAGATGTGCAGGCTTGGGTTTAGTCTTCTGGATATATCACCACTGTGCACTTTCCTTACTGAAGCATCTCCATCGGTCTTGCACATCGTCCAACTTGCCTGAAGCAGTTAATGTAGCTTTAGAAAATGTCTAAGAGAGTTGCTTATGTCTGAAAGACCCTGGCTGTACATATAGCAGAGATGGAAGCTGCCAAGATTCAAATTCTCTGATAACTCAAAACAAATGTCCTGCTGATTTTTGCAGTGCAACAATGTAAGAACACATAATTCAACAGCCAAACAACGGATGACCTTTAAGCCATGTTCAGCATAGGAAATTGCTCCTATCTGTATTCATAGAAGATGTCCAAACTTTAGGTCAGAGTCATATTTTATTTGAAGACGAGTAAGCTGAAGATCATATCTTCACATGCAAACCCAAGCCTTAGCTGTCTAGGCAGTAAAGGTAAATACAAGTTATGTGCTTGAACTAAGTCAGCACTGTAAGTTGAGTTTAAAAAAAAATTCCATCATTTAGTGTTCATTTTTCAAACCTCCATGCTTACTACTTTCGTCTTAGCCGTCCGTTCCGAAGCAGCCTATCCTTCTGTTTTTATCTGTCAGACGCTCCTATGTATCTCCCTCATGCTGTTAACCACAGCCCACAAATGCTCACTTGTTTACTGTCTGCTTTGCCTACTAGAATGCAAGCTCTGTGGGGGAGGGCTTTGTGTGTGGCCCGTCTGTAGCCTTGGCCTTTAATACAGTGTCCAGTTGGGGCTCAGTACATACTTGGATGGAAAGGAGGTACTGAGTGTGCTACATAGGAAGGAGCAGGAAGTTAGATCAGAAATGAGGACAAACCCTGGGACACTCATTGAGGGAAACTGTGGCTCATTTTGAGTTTTCCAGACATTTCCTGAGCTCTGCCCTAAAACAAGACATGGAAAACAACACCCGTGTCTTTTTATATAGTCTTTGGAAAGTTTGAAATCCCCTTGTTAAGGCTCCTTTTAGAATAAGTTATGCAAATATTTGAGACATTCCAAGTGTGAATACTTACAGGGGGGTTTAAAATACTTTTCTGATTAAGTGTTTTATGAGATGTCTTTACTTTATGTTCAACTTTTCCAATTAGCTTTTCATTAACACCTTACATAACTCTTCCATTTGACTTGCCTTTGAAAGCTGGTTAATACTGACTCTAAAATTGGGTTTCACTGGACATTGTGAAATATGAGGAGATTGCCTCATGGTCTTCAGGGTCCAAGAGGGGCCATGGGGCTCCCCCTGTCCCCTATCATAGCACCCTTCTATTTTTCTAGAATGGAAAATTCCTGGTGCCCCTGCTCCTGGCCATGGCTTCTCACTTAGGTTCTGGGGTCTACCATGCTGGGGAGAGAGGGTGAGTTCCTGTCTCAAGACTGAATGCTACCCCACCTCTAATGCAATCCTGCCACAGTGTGGGAGTATCGTTCCACCCTCAGAATATTTTGTGAGTGACACAAAGGTAAAGATCCTTGCTGGTTTAGCCCACCAGTTGTTGATTAAGCCCACAGGCTATGGAGTCAAACTTCCTGGGTTTGAATTGAAGCTCTTATACTTGCCCTCAGGGTGATTTAGCAGATTACTCAACCTGCCTGTGTCTTGATTTTCTCACCTGATAAAAGGGGGAAAATGATTATTATACCTACTTCAAGGAGCTGTGTTTTGAAGATTATATATAATATACATTAAGCCCTGAGAAAAGTTTCTGGCACATAGTAAGTACTTAATAAATGTTACCAATTATTTTTGCTATTGTAGGTTGAATATATGAGTGTCTTTGTGCCCACACAACCCTTTAAACTGAGCTCTTTTCCTCCACTAAAACCCAAGTTTTGGCAGTCAGCATTCAGATTTTACTCAGGTCCTATTGATCTGCTCACTTCTCTTCTCTTTCCTCTGAACTGGCTGTTTAACCTACCTTCATTTCAGTTCCACATCCTGCTCTTGACTGATGACTTCACTTACCTGGCTTTCTTGCCCATGACCTCGAATGGTCTTTCTGGGATATGACTTTTTACATCACAATTAAGAGGCACCACACTTCCACAACTCTCCCTGACTCATGAGGAGTGATGATAGAAGACATTGGTCCTCTGCCCTACGAATGGGCTTTTCTCAGCTCCTAAATCTTTAGTATAGAGCTGAAAAAAAAAAAAAAAATGGTGGTGGCACCATATGTCTGTGGGAAAATAACATGGACTATCTAGAAGAGGGTACCCAGCCGTCCAGGTAAGAAAGGGGATCAGATTTTTTTGACACAGCCCCTTATGGTCTTAGCACCCTCCTCTCTTTTCAAGACTCCTTCTGCCTCACTGTTGACAGGATTTGGGTGGTGGCCTGTCTGGGGCTAACTCATTAAGTACTTACCCATAATTGGAACCAGGCATAAGTATAGATTCTTGGCCCTTGGTTGAAAATACAGCACATGATCCTGTGTTCACGCTGTGTTGCCATAATCCAGAAAATAATCAGCATTTCCTGGTGTACTGGAGAGTAATTTGTCTGGTCTTCTCTCAGGCAGTTATTCAGTACTTTGCGGGTGAGATGGTCTTCATTGTTTCTCATTAATCTTAAAGCATCCTCATTCCATTCTGTGTTTCCATTTAAAACTTCACATTTTCCAGGAGGGTAACCAACCCTCCACCCATTGTTTGGGTTGTCAGAGGCTGGGATGAAGCATCGCTGGTGATAAACTAACACAGCTGAAGCTCCTAGAGAATTTTTCATGTGGTGTTTCCTGCATGTTGGGATTTACAGAACAATGTGTTGCTCTTCTTTAATAAATGGGATGCTCTGTGCTGCGGACTCACCATGAATGAAGAATTGCTGACGCTCCTGAGCTTTGTCAGCAATGTCATTGCTCCCTCTGCACAGGTAGTTGGAAGGTATGAGATTGGGGAGAGTGAGCTGCATCTACCTGAGGCTCTGCACAGTGTGCTCAGATGGTAGGTCCCTGGTAATTTTCTCACTCTGGCTCAGGGAATGCTCTTAGCTGCAAGCTGCCACGCTTCTTTTCAAAATTCCCTGGCAGTCCTGGAAGCCAGGAAAGATTTACTTTCAAACAAGAATGTTGGTGTTTGTATCACTGAGTCCTTTATTTAATTACAATAACACATTGTTTAAGTTAACTTTCCTGTGGAATAAAATAAGAGATTAAATGAAAGGGAAAACATTATGTCAAACTGGACAAAGTTTTGAGAGATGGAAAACTTTTTTTTTTTAAATTCTAACCCTCTTCCCCACTAGTCACTTTGCTCACACCGTAGCCTTCATCTATAGGAAGCTCTCAGCCCTGTCACCTGAGTTAGGCCTGAAAGAGATAGATTTTCATAAAGCCAAGCCAGGCCTCAAATTAGGGTCCTACAGGGCTCTGACCAGGCGCCAAAATTGAGTTTTTAACTTTATAACCAGAGGGTGTCAGTTTCCTTACTTCAAAAAACACCAGTTTTAGCTGGATATATGTATCGTTATAGTCAGATTGAAAATTGGTAGCAGTTAGTTGTAACCCATTAAATGACAGACAAATAGATCCTCCCTCCATCTCTCCCTCCCTCCCGCCCTTCCTTCCCTCCACGTTAGAAATCTTTCTCAGGATGGGAGGAGTTGGCAGATTTTGGGAGTAAAAGGCAAAAACACTTTCTTTTTCTCTCAGAATACTTCAGACACCAAAATACATCACTTTTTTCACCTCAAGCAATGCTCCAATTCTCTGTAGACACCGACTAGGTACAATTTAACTTATTTCTGACCCTAACTGTGGGGAGTTAGCACACAGGTTAAGGACTCGGTCCACAAGACTCCCCTCTCTTCAGATGCCAGTCTCAGGTCCCAGGTTGTCCCTTCTACTTCTGACACTGGTTCTAAGGTGGAGGTTCCCACAACTCTCTCCTCAGGTTTGATAATTTGCTGGAATGGCTCACAAAACTCAGGGAAACATTAATTTACATTCATTCTAAAGGATGTTATAAAGGCTATAGATGAAGAGCGGATGGAACAGTTCATGGGACAAGGTCTGAGGAGGGGCCCGGAGCTTCCATGCCTCCTTAGGTGTGTCACTGTGCCACCCTCCAGCATGTCCACATGTTCACCAACGCAGAAGCTCTCTGAACCTGCAGTCTAGGGCGGTTTTATGGAGGCTTCATCATGTAAGCACGGATGATTATTAATTCAACCTCTGGCCCGTCTCCCCTGTCAGGAGGACAGGAGGGGTGGGGCTGAAAGTTTCAAGTTTCTAGTCATGTTTGATCTTGTCAATGATTAGCCCTCATTCAGGACCCATCCAGGAGTCACCTCACCAGCACAAAAAGCACTCCTATCACCCAGGAACTTAGAAGAGTTTTAGAAGCTTTGTGTCAGCAACCAAAGACCAAAGATTAGAACAAAAGATGTTCTTAACACTCTTATCAGTCAGAAAATTAGAAGTGTTTTGGGAGTTCTGTTACAGGAACCTGGGGCAGAGACATATTATTATATCACGGAAACTGAAGGCTAAACTTTATTTTTAACAATTCTCTTTGTTCACATAACACTAAGGAAGGGCGATAGAAATGTGTTGCCGTTGTCCTCAACGTCTGGGTCAATGCCAAGCTTGATTTATTCATGCTCCACTGTGGCCACCTGAGAGGGTGGCTTGTGCCAAGCCAAGGTGCTGCCAAATGTGGTTCAGAGAGCTGGGCAAGTCCCCCTCTGAGTTCTCCGGCCATACCCCATGTCCCGCCCTCCTGCGCCCCTCTTCACCCCCGCAAAAAAGGTGGCAATGAAAGCCAGCTGAGCAGACAAGGCAGAATTTAAAGGTGTACCTGGGACCATGAGTTGCGGGCGGGGGGGAGTCCCTGGCACACAGGGAAAGCGAGAGAGTGAGAGAAATGGGAGCAGCCCGGTTTGACCACCGTCTTCGTGCAGAGAGGAAAATTGGAGGTGGGGGGAGGGGCGTGGAGACTGTCCAGTGAAGGGGTTGAAGTAACACGAATGCAAGGGAAGTAATTTGGGTAATTTGGGCAGAATGGAAAGGTGGATTTGTGTTGTGTTGGCTGGGTTTGTGTTCTTACAAAAAACCTTTCAAGTCCACCTTGTGGAAAAGCAAAAATGCCTACTCAGGTAGTCTCTTATTGTGGCCATCTGCTTTTTGTGTTTGGCCAGTTGCCTCTCTTGCACAAGCCAAGCCCTTCTCATCCTGTTGTAACTACCATGTTCAACACTGTGTTTGTGACATTGCATTGAAAGAATAACAGCTCCCAGTGGCTGAGAATCTGTCACCTGCGAGGCACTGTGGGAGTTTGTTACAAGTCTTGTTTTAATTTTCTTTAAAACGTGATGTAGTAAATGTTTTCCTTACTTTTCAGAAAAGAAAACTGAGTGCCAGTGTGGCTACCTGTGTCCTAAGATTATCCAGCCTACAAGTGGCAAAAAAAAAAAAAATGATTTGTTTTAGTTTTTACTCCATTTGTTCTTGTACCCAAACATTCAGACAGAGCTTTTAATGTTGATAAATAATAACAGCGATGATGGGTATGCTTATCATCATGCATGAACTTGCAAAAATAACGTAAGGAGAGTCCTGTTGCTATTATCCCATTACAAATGTGGAAACTGTCTTAAAAGATTCGTATAGTTTGCTCAAGGTCATAATACCACCAGATGACAAAAGTTGAGATTTGAACCCAGGCTCAAAGCAATGGTCATAGTTACTTGGCTGCAATAAATTATTAGCCCTGTTAGTGCAGGGACCAGGGTCTAGCATAGTGCTGGGCATGTAGTGACCACTTAACATGTTTTTGAATGTTTTATGAATGAATTAAATAAATGAATGAGTGAATCAGTGAAATGAAAAATGAATGAGTGAGTCATGTGTATGACACCAAGCCTGAGTTCTTAATTGCTTCCTAAGCACTACGCTAGGACTTTGGGGGGTCACACCAAGGGGATGAGTGACAGAACCTGGACTGTGTGGTCCCAACAAGTAGGCACCCCACAGCCAAGGAAATGGGGTCAACTGCTGGACAGCACACTTTTCAGTCAATTGGACTTTGTCTATAGAAATGGATAATCTATACCATTTCCTAGTGCTAAACTAGCATGTAGGGTTCTTTAATAGTAATGATTCAGTTAGGAGTAATATGTAAATAATCACAAGTACATAGGGACATTTTGGTAGTTATTTTTAAACTAAACTTTACTTCTTCTCAGTTACTACTACTGAACTTTAAAAAATGACTTTTTATTTTAGAATAGTTTTACATTTATAGAAACCCACAAAGCCAGTAGAGAGAGTTTTCAAATGCCTGTCACCCTGGTTTCCCTCTTGTCAGCAGCTGACATCACAGTGACACACCTGTCATAACTAAGGAACCCACATCAACAGGTAACTAGTTTTTTGAGTTTTCCTTGCAATTTGCTTTATTTGAATTTTACTAGTTTCCCTCAATGTCCTTTTTCTGTTCCAGGATTCCATCCAGCATGCCACCTTAGGTTTGGTTGTCAGGTCTCCTTGGGCTCCTTTGGCCTGCATTGGTTTCTCAGACTCTCCTTGTTTTCATGACCTTGACAACCCTGAGGAATGCTGGGCAGGTAGCTTGTAGAATGTCCCTCAGTTTGGGCTCATTTGATGTTTTTCTTGTAGCCTGAGGTTATGGATTTTGGGAGAAAGACCACAGAGGTGAAGGGCCATTTTTGTTGTATTGTATCAAGACTTCCATTACAATTTTAAATATTTAATTCTTCTACTTTTGGTGTCAGTAGCTCCATATTCTTTCTTCTACACTTTTGCTGACAGCTTTAGCTGATTCTCGTTGGACAGAGCAAACTTTCCTGCCATCTTTCCGGGGCCTACCTCAGCCCTGAGTAGCAAAACATTTTGCGAGGGGTTCTGCTCCCGCAGTTTTGCCTAAGGCCGCCTTGGCTGTCCTGGTCAGGTGAGTTTCACCCAGCTGAGATGCTGAGCGCTTTTTCCATGACTGCTGACAGATGAAGGGAGCCATTTCTAGTTCTTAAAGGGCTCTCTCCCAAGATCTTTGTGGATGCCATGAGAAAACACTAATCTTTAAAAAAAATTTTATGTTTCAATCACAGTTTTCATTCAACACTATTTTGTATCAGTTTCAGGTATACAGCATAGTGGTTAGATGATCATATACTTACACAGTGATCCTCTGATACTTCAAGTACCCACCTGACATCATATATAGTTATTACAAATACCTTGTGGATGGGATAGGTGAAACTGAGCTTATAAGGGCAGGACCATAGGAGAAAATATAAATGTGTCCACAGTCATGTTTTTGACAGATGGCCCCCAAAGTCCATGCACCATTCTGTGGGCACAGAAACCAGACTCTCTTTCCTGGGAGGCTCCAACGAAGATGTGCTCTGGCTTAAGAACCTATGTCCTTTCACTCCGTTTAAAACTGCTTTGCCTTTGTGTTTCTACATTTTATCCACGTCTGTTAAATAGGAAAGTCAGCAAGTTTGGGATAAAGAGAAAGCATTAAGGCAGTTTTCAAAAGACAACAATCCTTATTTCCCTTCAGGAGGCAAAATGGAGCAGATCTGCTCTGGAGTTTGTCTCACTGAATTTTATTTTGTTATTTATTTTATTTATTTATTACTTTTGGTGCATGTCTCTGCACTTTAAAACAAAACAGCACTCCTGCAGGGCAAGATGGCATCAGACTGTTTATTGTAGATCTTGGCTTAACGTGTGGATGTTTTGGCTCAGTTAATAATAAAACATTCTTTAACCTATTTTTAATTTTAGTTCATGAAGTAATAGGAAAACACAGCAACTTTTTGAATGTGCTATATTTGAGAGAGAGAGAGAAAGAGAGAGAGAGAGACTGAGAGAGAGAGAGAGAACTTTTCCGAAGGTAGATAGTAGGTGGTTCTGACTCATGGGCAGACATTGCCACAAAATGTCCTTCTTCCCCTTTCCCATCATGACTGCCTGTCCTGACTTTCACCATTTCCTCTCTCATTCCTTTAATTCCTTTCCCTGGTGTGAATCCTGCTCAAGTCTGGGATGTACTTTTTGGCTGGTATCTACATCCTCCTCTAGAATGTCCGGCCTTAGGGTGACAGATCCCCCACGTCTCTTCCTGCCTGGCTACTCCTGCTAGAGCTCCGAAGACTTCGAGCTTAGTACTAACCTTCCAGGTCAAGAAATATCCACTTTCCAGAGTGTGAATTGCTTGCTCTGATTCATGGAAATGCTCATTAACAGACTCCTTGAGCAGGAGGATGGGCCTGTGGATGGGAACCATGCCATCCTGACCCCAGGCCCAACCAGAGTAGCGCCTTTGCTCACACTTGTGTCTGAGCAGGTGAGAGTCAGGGCAGGGAGGGGGAAGGTTTGGGGGCAGCCGCAGGAGTCTACCAATGAGTGAGTGTGTCCTTACCTACTTCCTATAGATGCAGCCACACAAACCATTTGCTTCTCTTTACCTTATGAATCAATTAACCACATGCACTGTCTCCAATCGGGCTTCTCATTATTGCATGTGGTTGCCAAATGTGTTTGAGAGTAGAAAATGATGATGATGATGATGATGATGATACTAATGATAATATCATATATTTAGTACCTAAGTGATAATTGTGCTGAGCATTTTAAAACATCATCTCATTTAATCCCTACAATTCCATCAGAGAGGGATCTTTGTTATTCTCATTTAATATTATAGAACCAAGGTTGGTTCAAAGAAGTTAAATAACGTGTTCAAGATCACAAAGCTAGAAAAAGTTGGGACCAGGTTTCAAACTAGTTTGTTCTGAGTTTTGAGCCTCTTTTTATAACTCTGCTATATTGTTAAAAACAAACAAACAAACAAACCTAATGTCCAGTGGTGAGGGATGTAAGTATGAGCATGTATTTTTGTGAGTGTATCTGTGCATGCCTATGTCTTTGTGTTCATGTGTAAGGTGCACGAGGCCTGTCCAGAAAGTATACAGCCATGTAATAAGAAAAATAGAAATATTTATAGAAGAAGACACAAGGTACAAGAAACATTGTACATAGGACAGTGACACCTTAGTTCCCTTCAAAGTGGGCACCTTGGGACCTCACACAGTTCTCCCAATCACCTTCAGCTGCCCCATCATATTTTCCTGAATCTCATCAACAGTATGAAATCTCTTCCCTTTCAAAAGTGACTTTAGCTTTGGAAAAAGCCAGAAGTCACAAGGAACAAAATCTGGGTTGTAGCAGGGCTGAGTCACCTGGGTGGTTTGATGTTTTGCCCAAAAACTCTGCACAAGATGTGATGCATGAGTGGGTGCATTGTTGTGATGAAGCTGCCCATAGCTGAAGCCTCTGAATCATCCCAATAATTTCCAAGGAGGAATGTTCAAGATTAACACAATTTTGATGCAGATTCATTGCTCTACTGCCTCATTTTGAATGTGACAGCCATACAATATACATGCTCACTCAAGGGCATCTACTGCCCCCACTGACTAGTACTGTAAAGTCATCATTTTTCACATACATGCATTTTAATCCACTCCCTTTGGCTACCAGGCTATATCGATGTCATGCAGTCTGTTCTTGTTATATTAATAATGGCTGGTTTTTTTCTGGACAAACCTTGTATGTGCATTGCTTGTGCATACAAGTGCCTTTGCCCATGTGTGTATGTTTATGTGTGCTGTGTGTTTGCACACATCTGTTCATTTGTGTGCATATCTGTACATTCATGTGTTTATTTGTAGAAGCATATGTTTTTGTGTTCAGGTACTGCATACGCATAAATGTGCACATGTGCATGAGTGCATGTTTGTTGGGAATGCCCTGCCTGGTTTCAGAACCTGTAACCCCCCCTATGGCTAAGGCTGAGTGAGTGACCTTTAGACCATAAGCCACTGAGGAGACAAAGCTTATCTCCCTGGCAGGGGTGCTGCCTCTGCTCCTTTTACTTTACCCTGCCTTGCCCCCAGTGCTTGATTGGTTAGCCAATGATGGGTAAGATTCCCCAAGGGGGAAAGACCTAAGACAGGCATGATCATGGGAAACCCCAGGGAAGGACTTGGGGGGCTATAGGAAAAGGGGGTGATGGACCCTCGCCCCTGGGCTTTGACATAGCCTGAGTCCTCATTCTGTCTGCAATAATTCTCCTGATCTCTTGGCTGCCTCACTTACCCTGCCTGACTTAAGCCTGAAACAATAGTGGAGGTGGTGTCACCCCGTGCTGGAAAGGGTGGGTTCCCTAGGGCAATCAGGCCTAAGAAAGAATGCATAAAATCCTATGAAACCTACTTTGCTAATACCCTCAATTTAAATGGTAAGGGTCCAAGCAGGAAGTGAGTTTGTTCCCCAAAGTTTTATGGCCCTTTAACTACCTGACCCTAACTCAAAATAAGTCCTCAGAGTTCTTTGAATGTTATCTATTGTTTAATCATTTCTGCCTGACAATGATTGATGAAATTTATTCCTGTGCAAATTGAACCCAATAAAAGCTTATCAAGGCAAGGATCAGGGCGCTCTCCTCCTGAGAGAGTGGCTGTACCGTCCCTTTTCCTCCACGGGGCTCAATAGTCCATGTGAATTTGTCTCATATCTCATCCACAGTGTCACAGATCCCAGTGTGGTCTGTGTCACGTGTGTGTGATTTTATAGCCAAGTGAAATGTAGCTAAGAAAGAACCTTGGTAAAAATTAAAGCTTGATGTTAAAATTCTGTGCACAATTTTTTTAAAAATAAAAAAAATAACTGTAGGGCATGTTAAGTCATAGCCTTGGTTAAGTGGTTTAGGGTTCCAAAGCAGTGCCAGCAGGAGGGAGGTGCTCTGAGTTGGACCTTCCAGAACTCATGACATACTATCACTTCATATTGGTTCTCAATACTGTGTGATTTGCTTTCTTTTCTTTTCTTTTTTTTTTATATTTGAGAAAGTAGGCATTTATTCTGAATTTGATGTAGTGAGGGAGTCAGCTGCCATCACTTGTATTTGGGCAGCAACTCAAAGGCTGAAAGAGGAATGGGGAAGGTTTATAGTGAAAAAAAGGGAAGGCTTCCGGTCTATCCTGATTGTAGGCTGTTGGCATGTGGAAGCTGTAGGTGAGCAAACAGAAAGCAGGGCATCTTATGTGATTGACTAGGGATGCATATTTGGCTTTCTCTGGGTTTGCCTACATTTTTCTAGGTTGGGCTAATTTTCTTATTTGGGGACATTGTGCATTTATTGAATTAATTCAAGTGAGTTGTTTTAAGATTATTTTGATTCTTCTCTCTCTCTTTTTTTTTTTTGCTTCAACCTAATATACCCTTTTCCAGGACTCCCCTGACAAACACAGCCCTGCCTTGTAAAAGTGACTAAAACTATGTGAGGTTGCAATAGGGTGGAGGCCTCATGATTCCACTGTGAGTTTAAGAAATATTAAGTGGTAGAAACCTAAGAAAACTCTCTATTTTCTTAAGCCAGTAGAATGCAAATATAGCATGACATGCTACTGCATGGGTTCATATGTGTCCTTGTATGCATGTGTGTGGATCATGGGTTCTTTAAAATTTCACCAAAGTGTTTATACAGTCAAGACACAGAGATGGGTGCTAGGTCATGTGTGTCAGTTAGGAAACTCTTGGGTGCAAGTTACAGACTATTAGTTGAGCACTAAGATTGAAGGATGATGGGAGTGGTAGACCTGGACAAAAGGGAGTGTTATATCACTGGCTTGGATTAGAATTACTGGTGTATTATGATAATAAAAAGAAGATGGACTTTTAGTTGTTTTTGTTGCTTTTAAATTCTATGCAAATCACACACTCCTTATAGCCTGTACCCAGGGTATACTGGTCCCAAAGCTTCAAATGCAAAACACCAGCTAAACAAGGAGGAAAATTCATTTTCTTATGAAATAAAGGGTTGCTTTGGCAGCTTAGTGATATTAACAGGTATCTAGGATCTTTTTATTTATCGCTCCTCTAAGCATCCTGGCAAAGTTATCAGTCTTGCCTCTCATGGCCCAAGGTGGCATTAGGCAGAGATAATAATGTGTAGCCCAAGAAGAAAGGTGATTCCTCTCAATGTCTCTTTAAACAAGGAGGACTGTTTTCCAGGACGCCACTGCAGAAAACTTTCCCACAGCTTCCATTGGCCAGGATTGGGTCACATGGCCATATTAGTTAAGAAGTTGGCAAATGGTCAAATCTGGCCAAGCCATCTGTTTTAGTTTATCTCACGAGCTAAGAATGGTTTTTACATTTTTAAATAGTGGAAAAAAACCAAAATAATATTTCATGACATTAAATTAAATGCAATTCAAATTTCAGTGTCCATAAGTAAAGTGTTAGAATACAGCCATGCCTGATTATTTATGTATTGACTAGGGATGTTTTCGACCAGTGATGGAGACTGAATGTCCTGAAAAGCTGAAAACATTGACTGTTTGGCCTTTTACATAAAGAATTTGCTGAACCCAAACTAGCAGAATAGATGGCTGGAAGTTTCTGGCATTTTCAATCTCTATGATGGGTGGGTGCTTGGAGAGATTTAGGTGACTTAGTTAAGGCCACTCAGCAAGTATCACAGATTCTGAGGACAGATCTGTTTGATTTCTTACTCTTTCCCCTGTTTTGTCCATCAGCTTAGCCTTGAACAACAAGGTTAACATGTTCTACGGGCAGCATGAGCAAAGCACAGGGTTTGGAAGGTACTTGGGAGTGCAAAGAGTCTGATGTAGCTAGAAAAAGATACTGTAGAAGATTAGGATGGACCTTGAATGCCAAGCTAGAAAGAGGAACTTCTGTCTGTTGAAAATGGAAAGCTTTTGAGGAGGAGATGCATTGTTCTGATGAAAACGTGACAGATGGGATAAATGTCTGATATGATATGTCTGATTTTTTAATAGGGGTACCCCTTTTATCTAATACCAAAATTGTAAATGGATCTCACCAATCTTGGTATAGAGCCCAGAGTGGTACAGTGTAGCAAAATGGGCTTGAAGGTTTGTTTTGTTTGGCTGCACTGAGATTTTTTTTAATGGAGTAAATTGTTAAAAATGACAAGATTACAGACTGCATGTAAAAATATTGGATTTTTATTACATTTGGCTGATCTCATTTATATTACTTAGTAAGTGCTATGGCAATTAGATTTTTGACCCCTGGTTTGTGGCTAATCCTTTTCTTTAGAACAACAATTTGATGAATATAAAGGGTCCTGGATAGAGATGCTCTTCTGTATTTATACTGGTGTCTGGTCACTATATCTGCATATTGACCACTGCAGCTTTTCCACTAGCCTTCTCCTGGTTAGAATCTGGATTTTATTTTTTGTTACCTTTGTTTGTGTAGCAGACTGCTTCAAAACTCATGGCATAAAAACACCCAACTATTTTATTATGTTCATGGAGTCTGTGAGTCAGGAATTTGGTCAAGCATAACAGGAATGGCTTGGTTCTGCTCCTCATGTGGGAAGGCCTGAACATCTTGGGACTGACTCAAATGGCTGGAGAATGGAATCATCTAAAGGCTTCTTTACTCACAGATGTGAAACCTGGCCTATGTGGGACGGTGAGTTGGGCCTCCTCATGTGATTTGGGATTCCTCACAGCATGGCAGCCCCAGGATAGTCACACCTTTTACAGCAAGTAGTTTCAGTAAACAAGGCAGAAGCTTCATAATCTTTTATATCTTAGCCTTGGAAGTCTAATAGTGTTACTTCTACAGTACACTATGGGTCCAAACAGTCATAAGCCAGCCTTGATTCAAGCCGAGGGGGTGAATTCAGACCCCTACCTCTTGATGGGAAGAATGTCAAAAAACTTGAGGCCATGTTATAAAACTGATACAGACCAGCACATTAATTGATATCCTTATACACATAGTATAAAGCAGGCAATTTAACTAAAGAAGTAAATTTTCATCAAAAGCTCGAAATATCTCTAACTTGTGATTTCTGTAAGTAACACTCAGCAGCCCTGGGGAAAATAAAGTGAATGAGGACAATTCTAATTGCTCAAAACTGAGATATGCTACACAACCCAGATAGTTCATTTAAAAGTCTAGATTTCTTCTTTTGAAATTTAATGTGTTTGACTTTGAATTAATATGGAATCCTGTCTAGTCTGACATGTGATTTCTGTCTGCAAAAACTCCCAAAATGTTTCTAAGGACTTAAGCCTGACAGTAGACCAACTCGCCCATCTTAAACAGGATTCATAACTCTAGACACACTTGAGTCTAGATCAAGATCCTCATTTCAGATCCACAAATAAAATTTAACATGTTCATGATCTTGGATGAGAACAGTTACATAGTGCTTTCACTAACCTTAAACTAAAATACATAATTTCCTTCAATTATGAATGTAGACAACAAACACCATTAATATAAGTACTACTGATGATCCTGTAACTTTGCCAGCAAAAGCAATCAATGATACTTTCATGTGTTTCTACAGTTGTTGCACTATACCTTGAAAGAGAGTTTGCATCATCAGTGCTTTGAAATTATAGTAGTTATTACATGCACTAGATTGCATGTGATCACAGTTTTCCTGTCTATGGACACACGTCCAACGAAGCTGGACATTTAGTCAAATCTACCTCCAGTCATGGTTCAGCCACTAACCTATGGAATCCTAGTCTCTCGTCTTGTCTCAAGAGACATAGATTTCTTGGCCTTATTCTCTATCCACAGCTGTTAGATGACCAGCACATGGAAGGAGGTGAGATTTTTACTGTATGGTAACATTTGCAAGCCGAACAGTCCAAATGTGAGTTTGTAGCTCTCTTTACAGACATGTTCTTGGAATTCTGGAGGTGGCCATGGGGGAGGACACAGGTGGGACTGCTGGAGGAGGAATAGCGAGTATGAGCACAGGAGCTTGAGACAGTGGTTTAAGCCCAAGTAACACTTTCATTTGGAAGTTTAGGTTCTACCTTTATAAATAGGGCTATGCTGTGGAAAGGCAGGGGCTTTAGAAAATCATTATTTGGGGGCTAGGTTATACACACACTTTGCCCCAAATTTAAAACATACAAAAGTAATTCAGTAAAAGATATTCATCTTACTCCTGTCCCTGAGCCACACACCTTTCCTTTCCCAGTGACAATTGCTATCAAGTTTTTAGGTCTAACTCTCCATCTAATGAATTCATGTGCAGTCACACACCACACATACATCATGCTTCAACTATGGCAAGAACCTTCTACTTTTCAAGTACCATGAAAGCAAATTGTATGAGCAGATATCAATTACAAAATAAAGGCCTGGCTGATGCTTTTTCCTTGAAGAAAATTACTTAAACCATTTATTTTTTTAGTGCTTCTGATGTCCAGTTCCATACTTTGAATAAAACACTTATACTTCTCTGTTTTGGTTTATCAACTTTAGGTAAGATCTAGTATTCTCCATTAACAAACGCTTGAGCCCTGGCTGATAGCTCAGTGGACTGAGTGCTGGCTTGTGAAGCAGATGGTCACTGGTTTGATTCTCAGTCAGGACATATGCCTAGGTTGTGGGCCAGGCCCCCAGTAGTGGGTGTGCAAGAGGTAACCACATATTGATGTTTCTCTATCTCTTTCTCTCCACCTTTCCCTCTCTCTAAAAAATAAATAATATCTTTAAAAAAATGCCTTAGCCAAATCAACCTAAATCAATAAATGTAAGTCTTCTCTTTCCATTTTTAAAATTAGTTATTCTTTTAAATTCTTCTTTTGGTTGTCTATACAACTTTAACAACCATTTTATAGTATCAGTATTAATAACATTTGCTTTTGCTCTATAAATAGGATTATTCCATATTTGTGTTTACTCTAAAAATTGACAATCAAAATGTATAATACTATATTATGTAAAGATTATTTATTGTTTAACTGATTAGTATAATTGGACCCCAAGAGAAGAAGATATTACCTAATTTGCTGCCACTCAAAACAATATTCATGATAATACTTATATGTATGGGACACTACCAATCCCACTCTGTTATTTATTTATAAAATTTGTTTTGACTGAGATAATAGACATATAACATATAAACTGAAGGTATACAACTTGTTAATTTGATACATTTCTATACTGCAATATGGTTACCACTGTAGCATTAGCTAACACCTCTATGACATCACGTAATCATCTCCTTTGTGTGGTGACAAAAATTGAGATCAAGTCTCTTAGCAACTGTGAAGTGTTTAACACACATTGTTGTCTACAATCACTATGCCATGCATTAGAGCTCCAGGGCTTATCTATCCACTACTTGCAAGTTTATGCCCTTAAACAACATCTCCCCAGCTTCTCTGCCCCAGTCCCTGGTAATCATCATTCTAGTCTCTGTTTTTACAAAAGACTAGATCTTACATACAAGTGATATCATACAGTATTTGTGAGTATATATCAGAGAAGGACAACTATTGTATGATATCACTGATATGTGGAATTTAATACCAATTTCACTTTAAATATGAGGATGCAGAGGTCCAAGAGATTAAGAACCTTGACCAGTATTCACACAATATTAAGTAGAGCAGGGTGGACAGGGTTTGAAACCTGACAGCGTGATTCTAGAGCCACTGATCTTAACTATTGCACTGTTCTGTGTCTCCAAGAAGCAAAATCAAATAGTTTCTCTTGCTTTATAGTCCATCAATTTCCTGTCTCCTAGGTTTCCCTGTAGAAAAGAATGTATAGAAATGGTTGAAGTAAAATCTAAAAGCAACCTTCCACCTTTCTAATAACCATCACCCATCCCAAAGGAAACCAATGTTAACAGTTTGGTGGATGTTTTTCTAGTCTCTTCCTCATGTAATTTAATGGGCTCACATGTTTTACAGTTCACTACAGTTATAGTGACTTGCTTGTAGATCTTACCACATCAGCATATAAAAATTGACATTCTTTAAAAAATAGCAGTATAAAATCTCTTTATATGGGTATACCATAAGATATAATCACTCACCTATTGATTGATACTTGGGATGTTTCCAGTTTTCACTGTGATAAGCAGCGCAGCCAAGAACTCCTTATTTATGCTCTTTGGGCACTTGGGTATTTTTTTTCTAGGGTAGGTTGGTAGCAATGAAATTGCTGAAAGTGTAGACACGTTAAGAATTGGGTAACTTGCCAAATTGCTTCCCCTATACACAAAAACCTTTAAAATATACTTCTTCCATATTGAATGAGAGTGCTTATTTCTTTATAGCATGTTCAACACTTGAATCATTGAAATTTTTTTTGACGAGTTGGTCAGCAAAAATTGATACCTGGTTATTCACATGTGTATCTTCTATTATTAAGAAGTCAATATCTTTTCTACTGATATTTCACCATCTGTTTATTGACATATTTATGTCTGCAAATTGCCTGTTCAGATTTGCTCATTTAACTGTGGAAATATGGACCTCATACATTTTTAGGAAATGTATCTATTTTGGATAATAATCTTTTATTTAAGACATTGCATATACTTTCTTCCAATGTGTTGTTTGTCTTTCAATTTTATTTGCAGTATCCTTGTGACACAGAATGTAAAATTTTAAAGTAGTCAGATCTGTCAGTCTGGTATACAATGCTTTAATTAGCATCTCAAACTCAACATGACTAAAGCACATTTCCCATCATGCCCAGTGTTACCTTTTCCTCCTGACCATTTATCCATTCAGTTATCCAACAAATGTCACAATGCCTAGGGGACACATGAGTTTTGTTTTTGTTTTTATCATGCAGGTGGCTGGCAAACTTCATGGCCCATGATTTTGTAATACTTCTAAAAGCAAGAGAGAAGTTCACAGAAATATTTTAAAACGCAATTATGCCCTCTGCCTAGAAGCAGAAACAATAGATTGCTAAGATGGCGTCTGCAAGTTTTTGCAGCGAAAATTTATTACAAATTACTGAGCGTGTTGTCTCAAGATAGGCTTCTCAACCCTGATGTTGTCAAACTTTATTTGGTTCCCTTTAGTTCCCTAATCTCCAAACCAGAGCTTGCTGCAGCCCACAGAGACCCCATTTTTTACTGTGAGCACAATAAGAGTAGGAAGCCTGTGAAGGAATGGTGCAGACTCTGCACGGACCCGGGGCAGGTGTTCTCTCCTGGTGGTAGGAATGGTTCCTGAATCCTCCCCATGCCTGCGTGGGAGTTGTGAAGCAAACTGAGGGGGACTATCAGTTTGAAAAATGTTTCTTTTCCTTCCTTCTTGAGATTGTCTTCATGCTTCCTCCTCTGTGTGCCCCCCACCCCGCCTCATGACTCTCCCATTGGTCCTGTCAAGGAAGGGAGCACTTTACTTTATGGCCATTCTTTGCCCTCCTCTGGCTTCCATGGCTCTCCTTCGGGAACTTCACAGCAACTTCCCATTGCAGAGCACTTGAGAACATGGAACTGGATTGACTCAAACCCATGAATTTCCCTCCCTGAAACATCAGGATGCCATAGGGTCCCACAGCTGATTTCATAAATTTGGTGTCACATTGTAAATCGCACAGCTGCAGAGTGGCTGGAACATCTGCTTGGTTTTGCTATTCACTTTACACAAAGAGGAAACTAATTCTAAAGGTTAGTAAAATGTGCACATTGCCAGTAAGTTCCTATATTATTCTTCCCAGGCATGGATCGGAAATATAAGGATCTTTTGCTCCCTAAAAATAACATCAGAACACACACACACACACATATACTTCCATATCTCCATGGAATTCTGCCTAAAGAATTAGATAGTAGGAAAAGAAAATGAGTAAGTAGTATGCTGGAGTTTATTGAGCTCTTTATTCATCTTTAGCAATTTAAAGATGTTGAAAGCAGTCATTGAAAATAAATGGCTAAAGAGGATGCCAGACAAGAACTGCTCTCTATAATCACTAGGTTGGGCATGGAAGGCTATTTTTGCAATTTTGATGTGGTTGTGCAAAGAGGTGAGCTGTTTCTGCCTACGTCACCATCTTTGGTTTTGGAAGGCCATTCTTTAGAGCAAGATCTTACCTACTTCCCTTTCTCATAGACTAGTGTATAAGACTAGTCTATGCTGTGGGAACAAACACCCCCCTCCCCAATTCCAGCCACTTAATACCACAAAGCTTTATTTATAGTTCATGCGAGGCTGATTGCAGGTGGCTGACACTCCCGGGCAATTGACCTTCATGCTTGGTGGAGAGGAGTGGAATGCCAGAGAGCAGCACAGAGCTCATAAGTGTTCTGTAAGTGACATATGTTACTTCTGCTCCCTGCCAGAACTAGCCACATGGCCACACCCACTACAAGGAGGTTTGGAAATGTGGAAGAGCACATGAATATTTGGCAAGTAGTAAACGTCTCTGACACCCCACACTGTATTTGAGGCAGATAAAATAAAGATAATGTTCTTCCTTGTTATTACTTCCCAATTTTTGACTTAACAACTTTCCCTTTCTTTTTGACTTCCAGTACCAAGAGCCATATAATAAAGAAAATCTAACCTTAAATAAAATATAAGAAGTCAATATAACTTAAAAGTTGTGGATGTACAATAGAAGAATATCTATAGACTAATATAGATCTATATAAAGTTATTCTAATAAAAAATAATAGTGTTCTTAACTAAAGGTTCAAAAAACATAGTGAACCCAGACTCTTCAACAGTTTCTACTTGGTCAGCTGTTCAAAGCCATCCTCTCTGTAGTCTTCTCCTGAGCCACTAGGGAAAGCACTTGGGACACTGATTAGATATACAGATTCCTGGGTCCCATGCTAAATCCACTTATATCTCAATTTCACTGGGTAGAGCTCATTTTGAAAGAACTCCACCAAGGGTCCAATAAACACTGAAATTTGAGACAGACTAATGTAGTAATTCTCCCAGGAGTATTTGCATGTTTTAAAAGGACAGCTGAGGGAAGAAAATGTTTCATATAAAGGAATGATTTACTAAAGGTCGAAACTCAAGCACCAGTGGGAGAGTGGTCTTTGGGCGAAGGTCTTCCTGCATTGGGTCAGACTAAATATGTTTACTTATTTAGCCATGTGAAATTGGCAGGTACAATTTTCTTGAATTGATTTTTTGGTTTTTAAAAGGTCACTTCAGATATTCTGTTTATTATTTTGTTGCACCTTTTGGGGTTTCCTTACAGAAGATAATTTCTTATTATGGCTTTTCATTTTTGATTGGAAGCTCATATTGAGTGGGGGCTATATTGTCTCCTGTGTGAATCTTTGATCCTTGGAATACAGAAGCATCCCTACAGAGTGGTTTTGCTTTGTTCTATCACGTGTCCAACAGATTTTACTTGCTTAGACTTATTTTTCTAAGTGGTTGGCATTGTGGTGCTAAGCCTACCAGGGGTCTCTAATTCACATATGGAACAGACATGTAGTTTTTAAATTTTTTGATATAAATATCATTTATTTATTTTTGAGAGAAACATTAATTATATTACTTTTTAACACTATATTTTATTAATTATGCTATTAAAGTTGTCCCAATTTTTCAACCTTTGCCCCTGTCTATCTGGCCCCCCAAATCACTCAGGCAATTCCTACACCAGTGTTCATGTCCATGGGTCATGCGTATAAGTTCTTTGACTACTCCATTTCCTATACTTTAGTTTACATACCCATGGCTATTCTGTAACTACCTATTTGTACTTCTTAATCCCCTCACCTCTTCACTCATTCCTCCATACACCCCTCCCATCCTGCAACTATTAAAACACTCTCTGTATGCATGATTCTGTCTCTGTTCTGCTTGTTTACTTAGTTTGTTTTTTAGATTCAATTGTTTTTTTAAATATATTTTATTGAACATGCTATTATAGTTGTCCCATTTTCTTCCCCCCTTTACTCCCATCCACCCTGTATCCCCCCAACAGCATCCCCCCCCAGTTAGTTCATGTCCATGGGTCATACATATAAGTTCTTTGGCTTCTCCATTTCCCATACTATTCTTCTTAACCTCCTCGTCTATTTTGTACCTACCATTTATGCTTCTTATTCCCTGCACCTTTTCCTCTATTCTCCACCTTCCCCTTCCCCATTGATAACCCTCCATGTGATACTGTTCCTATTCTAGTTGTTTGCTTAGTTCATTTTCGTTTTAGGTTCAGTTGTTAATAACTGTGAGTTTGTTGCCATTTTACTGTTCATCATTTTTATCTTCTTTTTCTTAGAAAAGTCCCTTTAACATTTCATATAGTAAGGGCTCGGTGATGATAAACTCCTTTAACTTCATCTTATCTGGGAAGCACTTTATCTGCCCTTTCAGTCTAAATGAAAGCTTTGCTAGAGAGAGTAATATTGGATGTAGGTGCTTGTCTTTCATGATTTAAAATAGTTCTTTCCAGCCCCTTCTTGACTGCAAGGATTCTTTGGAGAAATCAGCTGATAGTCTTATGGGAACTCCTTTGTAGATAACTCTCTCCTTTTCTCTTGATGCTTTTAAGATTCTCTCCTTATATTTAATCTTGGGTAATGTAATTATGATGTGTCTTGGCATGTTCCTCCTTGAGTCCAACTTCTTTGGGATTCTCTGAGACCCCTGGACTTGCAGGTGTATTTCCTTTGCCAGATTGGGGAAGTGTTCTTCATTAAGTTTTCAAATAAGTTTTCAATTTCCTGCTCTTCCTTTTCTTTTTCTGGCACCCTTATGATTTGGATATTGGGATGTTTAAAGTTGTCCCAGAGGCTTCTAAGCAACTTTTTGAATTCTTTTTTCTTCATTCTGTTCTGGTTGAATGTTTATTTCTTGCTTCTGCTCCCATTCATTGATCTGAGTCCTGGTTTCCATCCCATCACTGCAGGTTCAGTGTACATTTTCCTTTGTTTAACTTTGTATAGCTTTCACTTCTTTCTCTATTTTGTGACCATACTCAACCATTTCTGTGAGCATCCTGATTACTAGTGTTTTGAACTGTGCATCTAATAGGTTGGCTATCTCTTCATTGCTTAGTTCTATTTTTGGAGCTTTGATCTGTTCTTTCATCTGGTCCATATTTTTTTGTCTGAACAATCCTATTACATAGGAAGGGGCAGAGCCTTAGGTATTTGCCAGGGAAGGGCAACTCACATCACTGCATTGTGGCACTGTATGTGGGAGGGAGGGCTGTCTGAGAGGGAACAGTGATTCTTGCTCTGCTCTTGTCTGGTTTTCAGTCATTTTTCTCACTACCCACAAGCAAATTGGGTCCTTCTGGTGCTGATTCCTGGGTGTGTGGGTTTGTGTATGTTCTAGGATCCTGTGGGTCTCTCCAATGAACTGTCCTGTGAGGCTGTGAGTTTCTCCTGCTGCCACTGTAACCCGCGGAGGTTTTTATAGTCAGAGGTTGTGAGGCTTTATTTCCCTGTGATGGAACCCTGGGTTGTGTGGTCTGTCTCACTCTCTAGTTCTTCCTGCTGATTATCCACATGCAAATGTGGGACTGCCTGGTCTTCCCACCACAGCCTTGCTGTGAGTCCTCTCCACCCCTGGCTACCTGTCACCACCCCTCTTACCAGTCTGGGTGTATATTTCTTATTTAACTCCTTGGTTGTAAGACTTCCATACAGTTCAGTTTTCTGGCAGTTCTAGGAATTTTTGTTTTTAAATTTGTTGTTGTCCTTGTTTTGGTTGTGCAGGAGGCAAATTATATCTACCTATGCCTCCATCTTGGCCAGTAGATTCAATTATTGATATATATTTATTGCTACTTTACTGTTCATAGTTTTGATCTATTTCTTTTCCTTAAATAAGTACTTTTAACATTTCATATAATAATGGTTTGGTGATGATGAACTCCTTTAGTTTTTTCTTGTCTGGGGAGCTGTTTGTCTGCCCTTCAATTCTAAATGATATCTTTGCTGGATAGAGCAATCTTGACTGTAAGTACCCACTTTTCATTACTTTGAATATTTCTTGCCAATCCATTCTAGCCTGCAATGTTTCTTTCCAAAAATCAGCTGACAGTCCTATGGGAACTCCCCTGTAGATAACTAACTTCTTTTTTCTTGCTGCTTTTAAGATTTTCTTTTTGTCTTTAATCTTTGGCATTTTAATTATGATGTGTCTCAGAGTGGGCCTCTTTGCATCCATGTTGTCTGGGACTGTCTGTGCTTCCTGGGCTTGCATATCTATTTCCTTCACCAAATTAAAGAACTTTTCTTTCATTATTTTCTCACATAGATTTCCAATTTCCTTCTCTTTCTCTACTCCTTCTGGCACCCCTATGATGTGAATGTTGGACCTCTTGAAGTTGTCCCAGAGGTTACTACTTATATTACCCTTAATTTTTTAAATTCCTTTTTCTTCTTGTTGTCCTGATTGCTTGTTTTTTACTTATGTCCCAAATCATTAATTTGATTCTCAGCTTCATCCACCCTACTGTTGTTTCCCTGTGAAGTGTCCTTTAGTTCAATTAATGAATCTTTCATTTCTGACTGGATATTTTTTATGTTGCTGAGGTCCTCAGTAAGTTTCTTGAACAAACTTATAACCAGTGTTTTGAACTCTGCAGATTGCTTATCTCCATTTTGTTTAGTTCTTTTTCTGGAGTTTTGACTTGTACTCATACAGGCCATGTTTCTTTGTCTCCTTGTTTGGGCAGCCTCCCTGTGTTTATTTCTATGTATTAGGTAGAGCTGCTTTGATCCCGTGTCTTGGTAGTGTGGCCTATGTAGTAGGTGTCCTTTAAGGTCCAGTGGCACAGCCTCCCCTATTACCCAAGCCGGGTACTTGAGGTGCGCCCTTTGTGTGAGCTGAATACACTGTCCTGTTGTAGTTGAGCCTTGATTGCTGTTAGGAGGTCAATGAGAGGGATGTACCCAGGCTAGTCAGCTGCAAGGACCGGTTGTGACCACTGACCACCAGCTTCCACCCTCTGTGGAGTATCAGTTTGCAGGGGAAGGGTTCTTCAACATGATCTGTAGCTGTCCAATTTGATCACAGGTGCTGGGGTTTCCTGGGTGGTGCAGGCCAAGGTCAGCCCCCACCTGTGTTTTGCCAGTGGCCAACCTACCTGAACTATAAAGCAATCTGAGGTGGCTTCTAATTGTGCTAGGCTTGGAGATTTAAGGCAAAGCTAAGCTGTGAATCTAGGCTGGCTACTGCTAGTGCCAGGCCTGGGGTTGCTTAGCAAGAGGTATGGTGGCTGGAGTCTCATTGAGGCAAGCTGTTGCTTGTTAGAGGATTTGGGAAGTTGTGAGGCATGAGCCAGGACCAGCAATTCATATGGAAAAGTCTATGTTAACAGCTTGGGTGGGCCTGTAAGTTAGGTGGGCTGAACCTCAGGGTACCTCCAGGGTGGGGCAAACAATGTTAGCCAGGTTGGTATAGTTTCAGATATGGCACACACCTGCTAGCTCTTGGTTCTGTGGGGAAAGGGGTCAGAAAAGGGACAATGGCCTCTGCCCACATTTCTGTCTGGGAGAATGCTGTCCCCAATTCTCACCTTGATGGCAGACACTTCAGTTCCTCCCTGTATCCCCCTAGTGACTTTCAAGCTGCTACCCCAGTGCTGGAGCTCAGGGGGAGTGAATCTGCATAGGTGAGTTCATGTATGGTTTCTTTAAGAGGAACTGCATGGGACTCCAAAGGCTTCTTCCATTGACTCAGTCCCCATTGGTTTTTGAAGCCAGAAGTCGTGGGAACTTATCTTCCTGGCACTGGAACTCTGGGCTGGGGGCTAAGAGTAGGGCTCAGATTAGGGCTCATACTCCTCGTTCTGAGATATCCTTCCTGAATTTTTATCCACCACACATGGACGTGGGACCAGACTGTTCCGTGTCTCTGCCCATCTTCCCATTCTGGATGCATGTGGTTTCTTTAATTCTGTAGTTTGCAGACTTCCATTCAACTCAATTTCTGATGGTTCTGAGTGATGGTTGTTCTATAATTTAGTTGTAATTTTGAGTGGTTGTGAAAAGAGGCAAGCTGTGTTTACCTATGCCGCCATCATCTGACGGAGTTCTAATATCACATTGATTTTTATTGTTCCACTTATTTACACATTTATTGGTTGATTCTTATATGTACCCTGATCAGAGATCAAACCTGCATCTTTGGTGTATCTTGACCACACTGTAACCAACTGAGATACCTGGTCAGGGCAGATGTGTAGTTTTTCATTCTGTGCATCCAATGCCATTGGGAATAATATTTTCCTCCCTAGATTCCCACTTCTCAGAGCAAACAGAGTCTCTCTCAAGGCCATGTATCTTATCTCCTTAGAATTCCTAGATCTTCTCTGATACCCACAATACACTTTCTTGGGCAGCTATGGCATCATCCTTAAGATCTAATTTCATTTCTTTTAATTTCTTTTTTTATTTTCTGGTACCTGAGAAAATTAAAAATTTTTATTTTGAATTCAGTGTAGAATATTTAAAAAATAGTTTTAATTTATCCACAATGTGTTTGGAGCCAGGCCAAGGAAAGGGCATAAACTGCATCGTGATTCAGTTTGCCATTTTCCCCAAAGTTTTTACAAGGTTATTTTAAAGGAAGCCTATTCCTTTGTAGTTAGTTGTGTTCATTTGTTTTGTGCCTTCACTGATGTTTTTCTTGGTGAGTTTTCTTTGCATGTGAACAATGTTTGATGTTAAACGGTACCATTTAAAGCAGATAATAGCCCGTTAATCACCTTCTCCCATGGAACTTAGCTCATTTTCCTCACATAGTTGTTATCATACTGTATTGTGGTCAGTTCCATACTGCTTTGCATTCCATACCATAGGCTTCTGGGGCCAGTGACCAGATCCCATTAATCTTCTTACTTCCAGTGCTGACACAGTGCCTAGCCCCGAGTGTTGGACAGAAATATTTGCGGTATAGTTATTAGGTAGGAAACCTTGCCTATGACAATGATGCTTGCTACCACACAAGAGAGGTCTCACACAAAATTCTGGTTCTGGTGTGAATGGTTAGAGCACCCTTATCAGTTTATTGGATTTTTAAGTGCTATTAATGGCTATTAACTAGTCTGTGTAGATTAACACCTGCTCCCTGCATGGATGCACACACAGCCATTAGCTGCGTGTGCAGCTTCCCTGAGGGAATGAGCTTCCCTGAGGGATGAGAAATACATAAACATTCAAGGAGGGGCTTATCTCCTTGCTCTCGGTGATGGCTGTGGGTCCCCAAGTACATGTGTGGAGGCCATCACTAACATGTTCTGCTTGCCCTCCTGCCCCTCTTCTTCCTTCTTTCCCTCTTCGCTTTTAGCTCTCTACATGAACTCTTTTAGTTATCCTTAAAAGGGCAAAAATATTGTCTTCCTCACTTTTTCATACAGTGGCAGACTCTAATATGTAAACTAATGATTATGGGTAGCATTTTCTAAACACATCATTATCCACTGGGTACCTGTTGCTAATCATTTTATGCCTACGGAATCATTTCCTCTCAGAAACCACCTGTGAAATAGGGTGATGACACATAATGTTGAGTCCTGCTCACTGAGGCAGAGAGTATCACATGCTCTGTAAATGGTAGAATTGAGCTGTGAGTCTAGGCTGTTTGTCTCTAAAGCCTGTCCTCCTCATTGTTGTACCACATTTTAAACAGTATTCCTCTGCTGAAGAAATATCCCACACTGGAGTGTCCACCAGGTCCAATGCCACAATAAGATCTTTATTTTTTTACTCAAAAGTGACATAGAAGGACAGAGAGTGCTGGGCCCATCATCCTTTTCCAGATTGGCAAATTCAGGAAGGAGACAGGGAGTCAAAGCCATTAGGATTTCTATGGCAGTTCTGAGTTTGAAAGCTCTAGTCAGTATCAAAGATTTGTGGTCTAAACAGCTTGGATTCCTGTCCTGGTTTCTAAATAATAAGGGTCATATTTTATGAGCATAGGTAATAATCTTAAAAATATTAATATTTAATTTTAGAAAGATAAAGTGATAGTTTCACAAAAATATTCATATTAAGTTTCTTTAATGATCGAAAGTCAATTTTGAGATGGAAGTCTATTTTGAGAGAGAAAGAGAGAGAGAATGCTAACCTTAATGCGGTCTCCAGGGAAGCTGGCATTGTTCGTGTGAGAGATGACTGGCACCGGAGGGAGGAAGTTTGGCTCAGGCGACACCCTCAGTAAGAGATGACGCTTACCCACTCTGCCTGCACTGGGGTCCAGGACCTAGGCTGTAACTATGTGTGTGTTTGTGTGTAGGGTTCATTGGACCAGATACTCATTACACTATCTGGTGACTAAAGAAGTTTAGGTAGAGGACATGGGCAGGATCCAGGAAATTTCTTTGTGAAATGCTAACATACAGTTTTTGTCCCTTCCTCTGATTTATCTCTTTCCTGTTGACAAAGATTTAAATAATGATTGGAGATTCAGCAGACATATTGACCCATGAGTTGGATCAGCAAAAGGAGTGAGCCTGATCCTTGTCCTCATAGAGAGCAAGATTCGTCCTGGGCTGCTTTGGTTTAGACAAGAAGAATGTGTTTTCAGTTAATTGAAGCTATTGCTAACTTGGGTTTTATACCACTTGCAGTTAAACCTAATTGTAGTGGAGCCATCCTGTACCACCAAGTAGCTCCCAAGGGACCTTACACAGTTTGATTTGGAGAGAAACAAAGCCTGCTTAATGATTCAATTGTTCTGCAGCTAGCAGACCAGACCAGAAAAATACTGTCTGAATAATGGTGGCAGTGCTCACTCTACTTGGACACTTTCCCCAAGTTCTTTGCCTAGTTTACTCCTTCCCAGTGTGAGAGACAAAGAGAAGAAGACTTTGCTGTCTGCCTTTTGCCAGGTACCTTTGATGGGTTCCCTCCCATGTTGTGTAAGATAATAATTTGTCAGGGCCTATTCCTCACATTACTAGCAGGGTCAGGGTGATGCTGGCAAGCCTGATTCCATTTCTTTTTCTCCAGAGAAAGAGGCTCCAGTGGGTGAAGATAAAGAGGGTGGTAGGGGCAAGGTGGAAGCTCTGGGGCAAAGTCCACTTTTTTTTTTTTTTTTTTGAAAATAAACAGGTCTCCCCTCTAGACCAGCTAGCTCTGTTAAATGCATCTAGGCTAGAAACTAAGGAAGCTTCTGAGAATAAATGGAAGTAGAGTTTATGTACATGTTAGGAACAGGAAAGCTGCAGAATGCAGTGACATGGCATTACACTGAAGGATTTGTAATTACTTGTGCTAATGGTAAGGGATTTTATCACTGCCCTCTCTGGGTCAGAAGGTAGCCATTTAATCCTCTTGAATTCCATGGTATCTCTTGTTGAAGCAGACACAGGCCAGCAGTGTCCACGTCATCATGGATGAATTAAAACATACACGCAGACTACCGAGTCTGGTGGAGGAATAAGGACAACAGACTGGCTTTTCTCTCAAGAGGAGCCAAAAGCTGTGGCCTCCACCATGACAGGCCTTTATTCTAAACTTATCTCCTTACATTCCAAGATAGTTCGTCCTATCCCATTTACAACAAAGGAGACAATGCCCCTCATTACATCACAGAAGAAGGATATTAGCAAATGAATAGGCAGCCAGTTACACTGGGCCTCTGCCAAGTACTTGCAGGGTGAGGGGGGTTTTAGGCAAAGAGAAAGTCTCAAAACAGCCTAAGTATATTGCAAATCTGATTACCCATGAAAGAACCTATCTGTGGGAGTGGGTCCTGTGCATCTCTGAGTGGGAGCTGGGCCCACACCACACAGAAGGGTCTGCCACACTTATGACTTGACTTTAAAATAACTCCTGCTTGGAAGCTGCTAATGCACTTGCAAAATTGTGTCTGAAGTTTGAATAATTACAATACTGTGAGAGTCTTTTCTAACTTGGGCAACTTTTTACTGTTCTGGCTGTGCAGTATTTGATGTATGAAGATTTTAATGAAGGACTGCTTGGGGAGAAATGATTAACAAGTATGTGCTTCATTATGTCTTTTAAGGCAGCATAAACAGGGCATAAAATATATTTTTATAACTTGGGATATATGGGGAATATCACATATATCCATGGCAATAGCAATGCTGAGTTTATGATGGATACTTTCTAAACACTTTTCATATGTTAACTCACCAAGACCAACAATCCCAAAAGGCAAATTCTGCCATTGTCCTCATTACAATTTTCAATTGAGTTGAGGAAGCCAAGATGCAGAGAGATTAATTTGGTTAAGGTCACAAGTTAACAAAGGGAGAGTTGAGATTTGAACCAGGAAGTCTACCTCTAGAGTTTAATCTTTTGATCATTACACAGACCATTTCTTGTCACAGAATGAAAACACATAATGCTGAAAAAACCTAAGAGTGTCAAATTATCTCTCCTCAGATTCCCAGCTAATCATTCCTTCTAGTAGTTATGACAA
Organism: Anoura caudifer; assembly: GCA_004027475.1. NCBI lineage: Eukaryota > Metazoa > Chordata > Mammalia > Chiroptera > Phyllostomidae > Anoura > Anoura caudifer. The sequence continues at coordinate 187,827 of PVKU01001011.1, read as the reverse complement.
AATCTTGTGCATGAATTTAAACAGTTATAGATGGTAAGAATTATCCTCATCCTCTAAAATTAGAGTTGGCACCCTCTGTGTGGTTTGGATAAGCCTTGGATTTTTTATTTTAAAATTGGAATAATAATTCCTCCCTTACTGGGTTGTTAGGAACATCAAGTAAAAGGAGTATGTAAAATATCCATCAGTGACTGAGAGCCCAACTTAAATTCATTTAAGCAAAAAAAGTAGGAATTTTTTGCTCTTTGTTAATGAAAAGCCACAGGGTAATCTTCAAGTTGTATTCATGGACAAATGAAGTGATATTTATCCACTTTGCAGTTCCATTTTTCTCCCATCTTTATATTGGCCTCATTCTCAGTTTTCACAGAAGGGCGAGGTGGCTCCAATTCCATAACTTCCCAGATTCAAATCCAACTGGAAGGTAATGGCTTTGGGATTAGTAAGAATTAACTCTGATTGGCTGAGCTGAGTCATGTGCCCTTTCTCCAACCAATCATTGTGGCTGGGGAAATTGCTTGCTCTCATTGTCCAGGCATAATTCATGTTCTAGGGTCAGGGGTGGAGTCAAGATTGCCTGAAGCATGGGAACTAAGAATGGAGGATGGGGGTGTCTCCCTGGATGTAATATCAGGATGCTTACCTTTATGGAGTAAGTATAAGTGAATGCAGAGCACCAATTGACCACTTTATTGCCCGATCCATATGAAGAATTTAACAAATGCTGGTTCCAGGTCAGTTTTTGTATTGGAACTCACAGGATACCATATCAAAACCTCTTTTCAGACTGTGTAAACTAGAATGGCATTAGATCACTTTGTTTTAACAGGGTAATAGATGTCATTATTAGGATTACAAGAAAATACATCCTTACCTTACTTTTTATTCAACATTTCCTTCCATTCCTATTCATTGTATTCCCCCAGTGATCCTAAAAGCCTTTCACATTCTTTCTTCTGATATAAAGACCAGAGATCAAGTGGTGGATAATGTGTCTGCCTTATCTTGTCAGGCGGTCTGCCAGGAAACCACCACTAATGCTCCAGCATTCAAGAATACCATCCAATGCTAAACCTGGAGGGAAATCGTTATTACAAGGAGAAATGAAACCAGGAAGCCAAACTTTTTCACTTACCTTTACTATAATTCATCAAGTTAATCATTTGGTGTTATTTAATTATTTATTTGTTCAATAAATATTTATTAAGCACTTATGCTGTGTTTGGTTTTATGCAGGTACTAGAACTTCAAGGAACTTGGGTGCTATTTTACAATATTTTATTATCTTTTAGTTTATTCCTCTTCCTTATCCCCTCTATCACAGAGAAAGCTGATGTCTGAACTGAATACTAACAAGTCCCAAGGTTTTTCTGCTACACCTGTCTGTGCCTTTAAATTATGCTCTTGAAAGTCCCACATTTCCAAGGGGAGGCTGCAGAAGGCTGCAGGGAAGTCTCCTTCCATGGAGCTGGGAAGGAAAGAATGAGCAGGTGGCCCACTCTTCTTTTACATTGTGGGGTTCCTTATAAGAACATTTTCAAAGAAAAGAACACTGACACAGGTGTTGGAATCAGACAGGTCTAAATTTCAGCTCTGTCACCAAGTATGTAATTATGCGACCTTGGGCAAATCAGGTAATCTTTATGGATTGATTTTCTCATGAATGAAAATGAAGATGGTAATAAGCAGTTCATAGAACTGTTTCACAGAACTTTATAGAATATGGTATAAATCCAGTGAGATAAATAATGTGAAAAGTATTCAGCGTGGTGCCTGGCACTCAGTGAGAGCTTAATAAAAGTCTATTTTCACCTTCTTCCTTTCCCTCCCTCTCGTCTTTCTTCTTTCCCTCTCTTCTAACCTCACTTTGCGGGGAGCTGGTGCTGACTAGACGTGAACAGAGGTTGATCTGAGATGTGGCAGTTCTTGCATCTTCTATGTTATTGTTGCCTCACCTGCCTCTGAGTCCCACCAGAAGATGCCAGCTTCCTGAGAGGAGGACTGCTGGAGTACCAGGCTGGACTGCTCAGCAGGCTAGCCTGGGGTGAGCTTGGCTGCCACCCAAGGAACCTCAGAATACTGGCTCCAGTAGTGAGCCTGAGGGTGGGGAGCAGAAGCAATGCCTCTCTTTTTAAATTTCTGCAGGGCAAGCTTATTGCAAATACCATCCTAAATGTGAAATGGGGCAACTGGCATGCAGTGTGGTTAGAAACATTTAGTGGCAAGTTACAGGTGCTTATCTCAAAATGGCTTAAGCATGAACAGAGAATTACTGGTTTAGCAGTGCCAAATCTGACTGGCTTCAGGAATGGATGTAGTCAGTTATTCAAACAGTGGTTTCAGAATCTGTCTCTCTATCTCAGCTCTGCTCTCCCAGGTATGTCCTTCTACTGTTGTGGGAAGTTAGTCACTAACAATTTCAGGATTGTTTTCTACCAGCTTAATAACCACAGCAAAAAGAGAGCATCCCTTTGCTTTTAATTCTAGCAAGAATTCCAAGACTGAGTCTCATTTGATTTGCGTCATCCCTGAACCCATCACTGTGGGCAGTGAGGTGCAATTTTCTGATTGACCAGGCATTCTCCTGGAAGGAAAGGTGGGCCGCATATGGGGAAGAGATGATTCCAAAGGTAAATCTAGGGCCTGACACCAGAAGAAGGAATCAAAAACATACCTTTTCAAATTAGTGTTTTTGTTTTCTTTGGATAAATACCCAGAAGTAGAATTATTAGGTCATACGGTAGTTCTATTTTTAGCTTTTTTGGGAATCTCTATACCGTGTCCCACAGCAGCTGCACCAACTCACAGGGTTCCCTTTTCTCCACATCTTTGCTAACACTTGCTTGTTGATTTTTGATAACAGCCATTCTGATAGGTGTGAAGTGACAGCTCATTGTGATTTTGATTTGCATTCTCCTGGTGGTTAGGGATGGCAAGCATCTTTTCATGTATCTATTGGCCGTCAGTAATATCGTCATAACTTTGGGCAGTGACAGATGATTATCATACTTGTCATCACATCATAAGGAATGTGAATGTCAAATCACTGTTTTGTATCCGAAACTAATATAATGCATGTCAACCATACTTTAATAATAAAAAACAACAAAGTAAACAAAAACAGCAGGCATTTTTTCTAGGCTCAGCGCTTTCATGCCTTTTCTAATAAAATTTCAAGACCTTACAAAGAAAGTTCGTGTTACAACCTAGAAAACAGAGACAAGATATTTTCAGGCCAATGAAAAAATGTAAGTATTAGTTTATTTGCCCTAGTAAGCTACACAGGAATAAAAAAAAAATGAATTGAAAGTAAGTACAATTAAGTTCTCTAGTTAGACCTTTGTTTCCATCCCAATAAATTAATTAACTGGCAATCACTGAAAAATACCATGAAGCTGTGGGTGAGATAGTTTGTGTCAACTTGCTGAGACTATAGCACCTAGTTTTATATTCAATCAAACACTAATGTATTTATTATACAGTATATGTATACATAAAATATATATAAAACACATATGTAGGTATACACATCTATGTATAAATATGCATTTGCATATTTGGATATATAGGAGGTACATCTTCTGCTTCTGTTTCTCTGATATAACACTGATTGGTTCACCGTTGACTGCCAAAGTACAATCTATACTTAAAAAATGACATTGACAATTATGTCAGTGAGGTTTTAAGTCAAAGTTGAGGCAGAAACCCACTCATTCTCCTTCAGAGCACAACTTATGTAATTGGATTGACCCTGCAGTGCGGTAGTCTTACTAACACATTTCCCCAGCAGTGGCACCACTGTGGGTCCCTTAAAGACAAAGTATCACTGTAACGCTGGAAATAGATAGTTGGTAATACTTGAAATATAGCACCTTTCTGCTGAGGAATTTAAACTACCTCACAGGCATTATCTCATGCATCTGCATGTGATGATAATGAGGTAGGTGGCAAGTATGATGAACCCCATTTTATAGAGTGAAATCGGGACACAGTAAATGTGACTTCGCCCAAAGCTATGTTGAAACTCATTAATAGACTCGGAATGGAAAAAGAAGTCTTGTAGGCCTTAGGCCTGAACTCAGCCAATTCAAGGGGTAGTCTCCCCATCCCCTGTGTGGGAATAACCTGGGGCTATTAAAATGCAGACTCCTGGGCACTGCCCTAGATGTACTGAATCAAAATGCTGGCAAATTGAACAAAGCATTTGCCATTGTGGTAAGTTCCTTGGGTGGGTTAAGTCTGAGAACTGGTACTTAGGGGTAGTGTTTCACCTCGTCTATACCTTCACTGTTTGGCTTCATTGGTATGTATATAAATATATTGAAAAATTTAAGAAGTCAATAATGGGTTTTCCTGGTTCAAGCAGAAAAGAAAAATTGAAAGAAAAAAAATACTGGTTTACTTTCTTTTTCTTACAGCGGATTTTTAAATTCTCATTATTTTCAAAGAGCTGTTTAGAGAAAATGAATCTACCTGTGAGTCACTGGTGGATGTATTCTGTCAACTTCCTGATCTCCATTTCTTGGTATTTGCATAATGTGTGTTGCTTTTTTAGCCCTCTGTGTTCACCTGAGAGACCTCTCCTGCTGTCTCCCAGAGATCATCCAGGCCCTGTGACCAAAGAAATGCATACGACATTTGTAAGGCAAGGACATTTTTGCTAGAATAGCACTGGCAGAAACTGCACAGCGGCTCTTAAGCTGTCTCTAAGACCAGGGCAATGTCTGACAGGGTGAATTCTCCTTGGCAACATCACTTGATCCACTGGCCAGACAAACTCAGCTGGCAGTGATGCAAACATTGATTGGGCTTGTAGCTCAAATGTCCTTACCTGTTGTCATTGTTTTCTTTTTAAAAGTTTGGCAAAAGACAGTTTTTGGGCAATAGAGGTTCTTAAGAGCAAGAAAAGCTTACTTTTCTAGAAAAAGAGGTTAGGCTATGCAGTATGTTCAAATACATAACAGAAGCTGGAATATTACTGGACACACTGTCAGTGTTCATAGGAGGACTTTGTGAACACAACGTCCTAGAGATCTAAAAGGAAGGACACACTGACCCAGTCGGTGGCACCTGCCCCCACCCACCAAGCGTCAGCCAACCTGTGCCTACAGTTATAAGGCAGGTGAGACAAAGAGGATGGATGGAGAGGTAGGAGCTCCTCAGGACGACAGGCAGAACCCCACTCAGCAGAAATTGATTCACAAACCCTTACTACATAAAAGTCAGAATTACAACTATGGGTTTAGTCCTTGGAATTCCATTTTGCACCCTCCCCCAAATACCAAAATGGATGATAAAAATAAATGAAAATGAAGCTCAAATATATGCTTTCACAAATATTTCAATTGATAAACTCAAAGTAAACAGCATGAGAGCTCTGTTGTGCTCATGAAATACCGGATGCAGCACAAATGCCCATTTGTGTAGAAATGTTTAAATAAATTATGGAATAGTCATATGATGGCATTTCATGCAGCTGGTAATCAAATGAGATATTTCTACATGTATGGACATCAGTGATGATTATCTAGCATTTATTTTTTAAGCAAATTGCAAAAGAGTGTGGTGTGATTCTACATTGTAAAATAATAACAACTATACATATTAGCCTATGCATATGAAGAAAAATTAGAGGAATAAGCCCCTAATGATTAAAAGGTTTGGGACTACAGGAGATATTTGTTTTTTTACATTATGAATTTCTGTTACTTTTGAATTTCTTATAAAGAACACAATTACTTTCTTAATTAGAGCAAATTTTAAACATTTAAAAAATAAAATGCTGAAAAATTCCTTTGGGGAGATTTTTCTGCATGGGCTAGATTGCTTGAGGTTCTTACAATACTGGTTTAATGAAATTTGGACCAAGATGCTGTGTAATTCCGGTTCTCAGTAAAGCAAGCACTGGACAGAGTTGGGAGTGTAGGAGGTTTCCAGGGCTGTACCACCTGTGAAAGGAAAAGGGAGGAAGCATGGTTGGGTGGAAGAAGCTGCCAGACCCTGATACAGACATCACTAAGTCTCAGCTATTCCACTGGGGAGCACCCACGCTGGGGCTTTGAACTGTGAGCCTTTGTGCCACTGCCTTGCAGTCATCTGAGGACAATGTTAGAGGAGGGTGACCTGGGCTGGAAAGCTGGGGCAAATCCCGCAAGAGTAAACACCTCCAGGCTGTTAGCCAACCCAGCTCTTAGAAGCCACAGGACCAATACATTCTTGAATGGGCATGCAAGCTGAGCAACCCATACATCTACCGCCACCGTGCCCTTTTCACTTCTCCGCGTGCAGGATCAGGTATTCACAGTAAAGACAGTTTGGGGCAAAATCTTCAGCCTTTCCCAGGCTGCTGTACTTTTCTAATACTTTCTAATCATTTCACCTCTAGTTCAGCTAAATATTAAAAGCATTGTTTGAGCAGTGACTTATTGTAAGTAAAAGTTATAAAGGATAAAGTTATTTATATTAGTCAGAATATATAGATACATATCCGTTTGTGCTTGTGAACTTCTCCAAATGACTTCAGAGAAGGTACTGGAAAATATCAATGGCAAACAGCTCCTAAATATAGAAACACTTTATAGTCACTCACATTTCATTCTCACAACAGCCCTCTGAGGAAGGTACTATTACTTCCCTTGTTTTATGGATAAGGAAACAAAGCACAGAACAGTTATGTCACCTTCCCCATGTTACTCAATAACTGGTGGACCCAGGATTCAAGCCCAGGGAGTCTGGCTTCAGAGTTTGTACTTGTAAAGAGCCCAGTGACTGCCTCTTCAGTGAACTAAGTACATTAACTACTAGTTGGAAATAGAGTCGAGAAAAAAGAAGTACCTGTAATATTAAGTAAGAACTATCCACCAGGACTGAGAGCCTAAGATACACAAGGAATGGGCTTGGGGGTCTCACTAAAGATGGGGACAGGGCAGACCCAACAGAGGCGAGGCTTGTCACTGGGACCAATGCCTTAGCCTTCATTAGCTCTTCATATGTTAGACTCTTTTCGCTGGATAGAGAGACACTTGAATTAGCTGCTTCCAAATGGAGCACCTTCATCTTAGAATGTAAATGGATGACTTTTACCTTGGAAATGGGTTAGAAATGTCTCTTTCTGCCTGATTGTGTGTCCTGAGAAGTCTCTTGAACCTGCCACAAAAGTCCTGGGGTCCAATATGTTTTCACACACCTCTCCATCTTTCTTTGCTATTGTTCTCTGGGTAAATGGAGGTATGTGCTGATAAACAATTTTTTTTTAAGATTGCATTCTGTCTCTATCCTTAAGTAGACTTAAGGCAAAATTCTATTTCAAAGAAAATTATTGGGAATCTTAAATATAGTTACTGAATTTCAAACCATGTTTAGCACTCTTTGTCACTCCACTTGTGAGCAGTGTTCACAAACAGGGTCACCTATCTAGAAAATCATTAAAAATTCAATGCACATGAAAGCCTCAGAAGTCCTTGAAAGACAAATGTTAGGGAAGGGCTGTTTCTATGACAACATCTCCTCATCCTCATTGACCCCTTGCTCCCCATATTCTAGGAGATAAACACCTGTTTTAAACAGCAATCTTGTGGTGGTTGCCAAAGGAGAATGTTTGAGGGGATAGGAAAAAAAAACCCCAGCAAACTTTTTTTTAATAATCTCAACAAACTTTTCAAGGCAATGTTTTAGGGAGGATATCTTTGCTGCAATGTTTACTTGGTTCAGAAATTAGTAGATTTGCAGTGTCTGATCATGCCCCATGCGAAAAAATATTTTTCCTTCTCACATTTAGCCTATCAAATGATAGCCTAGCCCATTTAAAAGACAGAAATTCTTCTGGATTTCATTGACTTAGTGTCAATCTGTTCGTTCACTGGTTGAATTATTAGGGAATTGTAAATTCACATCTGGGGTCTCATTTTCAATACAGAAGGAAAGACAGGGAGGAAGGCACATCATAATCACAAATCTGAGAGACTGATTATATTAGAAAAATAATTTCGGCAGTAAGTCTGTATCATCATCTTTGTGCTTGAATAGCAGCATGTGATACAACAACCCAAAACAATTAACAGGTGTGTCAATAATAAAAAGAATAGGAAAACATCTTTGACAGAAAGATATTCATTACTCTAAAGAAATAATTTTATAATCATAGAATTTAAGTACTATAATGTAAACCCCAGTGAGGACAATCCCTTGTGACTGGTTTGATCTGATTTTCCATAGGAAATGTATCCAAAAGAATTCAGTGAAGACTTTCACTTTATTTTAGGAAAAACAAAACAAAACAAAACAAAACAAAGCATGGTCCTTTATACCTTAGGCCCAACTCTGAAAAATGTTTAAGTGCTTTGCAGTTTATTTTTGAAAAGAGAGTAAGAGAGAGAAGTGGGAAAATAACATGAAAGAGAAAGGAAAACAAAGAAATTGAAGGCTATTTTCCACAGTGGCTGCACCAGTCTGCAATCCCACCAACAGTGCACTAAGGTTCCCTTTCCTCCACAACCTTGCCTGCACTTGTTGTTTGTTGATTTGTTTATGATGGCCATTCTGACCAATGAGAAGTGGTATCCCATTGTGGATTTATTTATCTATCTATTTATTTATTTATAAAAATATTTATTTTTAGAGAGAGAGGAAGGGAGGAAGAAAGAGAGGGAAACATTGTTTGTTTGCCTCTTGTGTGTTCCCCACTGGGGACCTGGCCTGTAACCCAGGCATGTTCCTGACTGTAATCAAACAGGCGAACCGTTGGTTCACAGGCCTGTACTCAATCCACTGAGCCACACCAGCCAGGGCCTCATTGTGGCTTTAATTTGCATCTCTCTGATGGCTAGTGAAGTTGAGCATGCTTTCATATGTCTCTGGGCCCTCTGTATGTCCTCCTTGGAGAAGTGTCTGTTTAGGTCCTTTGCCCATTTTTTCATTGGATTTGCCTTCCTGGTGTTCAGTCATGTGAGTTCTTTCTATATTTTGGAGATCAAACCCTTGTCTGAGGTATTGTTGGCAAATATATTTTCCCATATGGTTGGTACCCTTTTCATTGTGCTGATGTTTTCTTTAGCCATGAAGAAGCTTTTTAATTTGATGTATCCCCATTTGTTTATTCTTTCCTTTATATCTCTTGTTCTAGGGGATGTATCAGTAAAAATATTGCTGCCTGGAATATCTGAAATTTTCCTGCCTTTGTTCTCCTCTAGGACTTTTAATGGTGTCACAACTTATATTTAAGTCTTTTATCCATTTTGAGTTTATTTTCGTGTATGGTATAATTTGGTGGTTGAGTTTCTTTTTCTTTTTTTTTTTGCCTGTAGCTGTCCACATCACCCAACAAAATTTGTACTGTGGAAAACAGTATGGAATTTCCTCAAAAAACTGAAAATGGAACTGCCTTTTGATCTGGTAATTCCACTACTGGGATTATACCCTAAGAATCCCAAAACACCAATTCAAAAGAACCTATGCACCCTACTTGTTCATAGCAGTGTTGTTTACAATAGCCAGATGCTGGAAGCAGCCTAAGTGCCCATCAGTAAATAAGTGGATCAAAAAACTGTAGTACATTTATACAATGGAATACTACACAGCAGAAAGAAAGAAGGAGCTCCTACTCTTCACAACAGCAGGGATGGAACTGGAGAGCATTATGCTAAGTGAAATAAGCCAGGTGGTGAAAAACAAATACCATATGATCTCACCTATAACTGGAACCTAATTAACAAAACAAACAAGTGAGCAAAATAGAACCAGAGACATGGAAATAAAGAACAAACTGATGATGACCAGAGTGGAGGGGAGAGGGGGATAATGAGGGAAAGAAGGGGAAGGGTCAAGTCAAGGAATATGTAAAAAGCACCATGGACAAAGACAATGGGGAGAAGGATTAAATGTGGGAGGTGGGGGTGGGTAGGGCAGGGGAAAGTAAGGGGAGAAAATGGGGACAACTGTAATTGAACAACAATAAAAAAATGTAAAAAAAGAAATTGAAGGCTTTTTTGTCCAAAAGATGATAAAGAAATGTTGCTTTAGGTGGAACGTGGTAATTTCTACCCTGCTGATGAATCTTGGGCTAGTCCTGTGTAGCGGGAAGGATAATAACAGCAGAATTTGCTGGTGCCATTTACACACTCTGACAGAGCAGTTGTTACTTCATTGTGAATAAAGCTGACTCAGCTGACAGACATGAAGTTCAGACAACTTTGAAACTAACCTGAGGGGAGAGGTAGAGCAAATAACATAAGGCACACTTTTGTACCCCAAACTGAAATAGAGAAATTTAACATGAATAAAAATCTAAAGTGCAAAAATTGAAATTGAAAATTGAAGTAGAAATGACAGCTTATAAAGTATTTAAGAATATATTGTGCTTTTAGATTTAGAAATGCATATTCATTGGAGAAGATAGGCAAAAAAAAAAAAAGAGTAGGAGGAGAAAAAGCACTTTTCTGCTCTGTATACACAGTTATTTATATTTTGGGATATTTTATTTTTCTTTGAGAATAGCTCTTATGTTTGTTTGCCATAATTTTGGTAATAATGTATGTATATGTATTCTACATTTAAACTTCATGTTAGTAGTAAAGATTTGTTCACTGAGCACAGCATTAGAATTTTCTGTTATTTTAGACTTTCATAAACATAATTTAAAATGGCTTATAACAATGCATCATGTGGATGTGGCATAGTCTCCATAATCATTCTCAAATTTGGACATTTCAATGTTGCCAATTTTTTATTATAATTAATTCCAGGTAGACCCTATCTGACCATTAGCTTATTGAGAATGAAACCAAGGTAATGGGGCCATATTGCAGAAATCTATCTTAATACAGCTAAACTTACCACAGCTTCTGGGTATTAACATACCACACAGGTCCTGTAGTAGGCTTGAAATACTATATAAAGATAAAAAAGAATGACTAAGACTTGGTTGTCCTTATATTTCTGTGGGTAAATGATAACTCTGTAAGCAAATAATAACAATAATAATAATGTAGAGAATCAGAGTCATAAATGAGGCAAGAAATTGTGCATAAAGTTACTCCTTTAGAGCCAAGAAAGCCTTCTCCAAGCAGGTGATATCTGGCATAAGACTTGAAGGCTAAGTGGGCATTTGCTCAGCAAGCAAGAGTGTTCTTACCTACTGTGAAAAAAGCTGTGGAGGGAAAAAAATGATGAATAGGAATTGGAGATAAAGATTTTTGAAAGAATATAAGGCAATGTAAGGTAGATCTACATTGAAAGCAACAAACAAGAAATGATAGTACCTAAGAGAAATAAGTTCTATTGGAAAATTGTAAGGTTCCTAAGCAGAAACATTACTAAACCGAAACTGTAAGGATCCAAGTTTTGTAACTGACGGAACATGGAGATGAAAGGGATGGCAGAAGGACAGGATGGGCATGAGCAAATCTGGGGAGGAAGGACCTTCTTTGAGAAATCAGAAGAGTACTTTGGCTGGAGTTTAAGCGAGGCCATATACAGAGAAAGAGTGGCAAACTTTCTAGAAGGATGTTAGCATCAGGTCATGGAGAATCTTGAGTCCGGGTTCAGTTTGGGAGTGGGAATGGGGAATAGACATTTTATTGGTCCCCTCCCACCATCTTGAATTAGTATGGCAACTGTACAATTTATATAAGGTATTTTAAAAAGAAACACAGAATTACCTCTTCTAAGAAAATGATTAAATTGATTCCTTCAATTGTGTATATTGAATACATAGTCCTTAAAAGCACAAATTTTTGAGTTTTGGATTGAGAATTCTGATGGATATATTTTATTATAAACAAATGAGATTTGTATATTTACTTATTAATGGTAAAAATATATTAATAATTGAACCACTATTCTTTACATGGGGTCTGTGATACACTGTGATATCCTGGGAAATCTGTTATACAGAAAGTAGGATGAGAAACAAATATTAGCAGGTATTATTAAAAATTAGTAACAGCCTATCCTTTTAGTAACATTGCTACAAAACTCATTTATAAGTATGAAAGAGGCCTTTCTCTTTTTGTTTAAATTTCAAATTGTTTGCCCCCTACTCTGTCACAGTCTAGTTATTTTAAAAATGAATCTGAATATTTTCTTCTAACATTTACTATGTAGGCTAGGACTTCAACTTAAAGTTACCAATAGTTGATTTTGCTAATTAAGGACATTTATAGAAAACAGGTACTGTTTACTAGTCCTGTCTCTTGTAGCAACTGCTAGTATTCACCAAAGCTCAATTCTCCTCTCTTTGTGGCCCAAGCACACTATTTCCTCAGCTCCCTCTAGTCAGGTGGAGCTATTTGACTGTGATCTGGCCAATGGCATGTAGGTGAAGTGACTTGATTCAGTTTCAGACTCAGGTATTAAGAGCCAGCGTGCCTTTTGCCCTTTCTCCTGTTCCTCATGCTTAGGTTGAAGTGAAGAACTTGAAGATGGAGGATCCACACAATAGCAGTTGCCTGGATTCCTGAGTCACTTCCTGGAGCAGAGTGGCCATTAGAACCACAGTGGACTGTAGTATGGGAGAGGATAGCTAACATCAATGGCCTAATACAGCACCATTTCATAAAAGAGGGGTACTTTAAACCCAAAAGATGTAGGAAGAATATAATCTCACACTTTCAAAAATTGAATATATTTTGTTCTGGTACTCCTGACTGCCTAAAACATTGTCATCAGCCAGGCTCAGCTGTGGATTGGGGTTTGGGAGCCCCTGACAGGGTATTTAAGAGCAGTGACTGGAGTCGGACAGACTTGGGGCTGGGTCCTGGCTCTGCCACTTCCCAGATGTGTAGCTTTTCCAAGATACTATCTCTGAGCCTCAGTTTCCTTATTTGTAAAATGGGGATAATAGTATCTGTGTGTTAAGTTGGGGTCAAGATTAAATGAAATGATGAATGACTCCTTGTAAGTGCTGAATAAACATTGTTTATTGTAGGTATCTTGGCTTCAGAGTGAATCCCCATCTTCTTATTTCCAATGTTTCTTTGGAGTTTATGTCCTTACAATTTTTAATATTTTATAAACGAGGAAATTAAAATGTAAGCATTTTAACATCCACTAGAATAATTTTCCTGACTTTTTAAAGGAAATACTGAAAACAGGAAACTGGTTATTAGAGAGTTAAAGAAGGTGATGAGGATGGTACTTTGGGAATATATATTTTGGGCTGTGAAGCTTTGGGTTAATTAAAAAAAGAAGAGCAAAGACCACCCATGTCATATAATCATGTTCCCTTGCTTGGAATGTGTTCAGGAGGAAAGGGGAGAATTGACAGAGGGAGACAGTGTTCTGGAATGTTCCAGTATATCCTGCACAAGGTCATCATGGGTGGAGCTGTGTATAGTATTATAATCATATAACCATATTAATAAGCCATATAATAAGAGGATTATTTAATAATAATGAGGATAAATTAAATTTAAATAAATTAAAAACATATTAATAAGGATAATATTGCTCTGCATGATACAGTCTCTATTCTTTTAGTATTTTTAAAGTTTATTTTTATGATATTTTTTCCATTGCTATTTATTCTCCTTAGGAGACTTCTATTGGATCCCTGGACCAAGCAGATGGAGAAATTCAGCCTCACTCTCAACAATGTCCAGTTGCTTAGAGATTTCTCAAGTCTCAATCAGCTCCTTTATCCAATCATTTTATTATCTGTGATGACAACTTAGCATAAAAAAAGGGATGTGATCACAGCAACAACTTGTTTCTGATATCTTTAAGAAAATTTCTTTTCAGAAAGTACCTGCCAAGTTATATACAATTTGAAAAAGGATCTCGGAAATTTATAAGTTGTTGTTTTAATTTAGCTACATTATCAAAGTGAATTATTTGGTTTCTTTAGGTCTTGGAGCTTTATTGTCACTAAAGTTCCATGTGACAAAAATGTATTTTTTATATATGAATGTGTGTATATATGTAATTTTCATATTTATTTATGTATTTAAATAAATTATTTTAATATAGGAAAATCTCAGATTTGATTTTACCAACAATTGCCACTATCTTTTTAACAGACTTCTGCATGAATTTCCTGGCCAGATGACTCCCATTTGTTCTTTGGATAACATGGAAACTTAACAGTGATTCTGAAAACCTCTCTCACAATAAGATGTTAGAAATGACAAGTCAATTGGGAGAATGTTATAAATGCATCCACAGAGGACAAAGAGATTGTCCCTGTTGACATAACGTGACCTATGTGGTCATCTAAATTTTCATGGCCTCCTTGAGCAATAAGGGTCTAAACAATTTTCAACCACAGTGCTAACCTCTATTGGCTTTCTGCCAAATTATTACAAATTACTTCCCTTCCCTGCATTTTGGAATAAGAACTACGACTGATCACTTTAGGTGTGTGGACTTCACACATGGCTTTTTCATAAATCCTCCAATTTCACAAGACAGCATCTTATGCCATCAAAAACACTCTTACCATGGTTAAAGGTTTATTTATAAAATAAGAAAGACTATGTAACACAGATAAAACAATGAGCAAAATTCCTGAGCATCTCCTGTTCATAAGACTATTTTTTTTTTTTTTACCCATACCAGGGATGCTCATTTCTCACCTCAGAAGAACATTGGAGTATTTGGGAGTACGCTGGCTTCCCAAATTTCAGGAGACTGTGTTACAAGCATGGAATATTGGCTGCCTCTGGGCAGAAACAGTCGCTGTTGTCTGTCTGGACTAGACCCCATACCCCATATCCAAAACGGCTTCCCAGACTCTGAAAAATGAGAGCTTATTTCTTTGGTTATCAGTGTTATCTGATTAGTCTTCTGATCACTGTTCCTTGCTAAGCTCATTTCATATTCCAGTTTGGTTCTCAAAGGGCCTCTCTGCTTACTGACTCGCACACTCTTTCCCCAAATGCTTGCCCACATTATGGTCACTCTGCACAGATATGGCCAATAAGGCAACTGAATGACCCTCATACTCTCCACATTGCAGGCCCTCCAGGATCCTCCCGATTTATGGTTTTAACTCTGTTTCCAGTGTCTGGTACTGATTTTTTACTTCCACTGCTGAGTGTCACATTATATGGGATGTCCTGGAAAAGAGCCATCCTATTTAGGTTCACTCCATATGTTTTTGACCTTCTGTCTGTCTGCCTGCCTTTGTTTCCTACGATACTACACCTAGGTAAGCCCCTTTTGATTCTGTTCTTAGAAGCATTTTTAGGAAAGTCTTATTTTCTCTGCTCATGCTGCTGGGGGTGATATTAATTCATTTTATCTACACAAAATGGTATTTTAAGAGAAAGTCTTACGTTTAAAGTATGGATTTTATAACTGAGATGGAAATTTGGGGAAATGTTTTAGCAGAGTAGTGAAAGGCACTCTGTGCTCAAATGAGCTTGAGGCTTTGTAAAAAACGTGACTTCAGGGGCTGTTTTCATAGTGATGTGAAAACGTGCAGTCATGGGGTTAGTAAGGAGAGAGCTCAGATTCAACAGAAAGCTCAGAGATGAAAGACAAGTTGGGTGAGGTTTGTTTGAGATGAATTGAGGGTACATAAAAATCATTTCTCTCAAAGAACATGGATAAATAGTACTCGTGTGGGACAGTTCGAAGAATGAGAGATGGGGTTGGCAACAGGGATTTTTACATACTGAGGCACAGTGAGGAGAGCAAAGGTTTTGGAATCTAAGCATTGAAGTTTGGCTTCATCTCAATTGCCTGTATAATTTTGGTCAAGGTATTTCAAAGCCTCAATTTCCTTATGTCTCAAAGGAACATAAATATCTAGATGGGTAGGCTCTATATGAAGATACTTTGTAGAATGTGCTCAGCCAACACCAGTGGAATTCCACTATTTTACCAGTTTCATCTGGAGTTGCTTTTGAGTGTCCACCATGCACATATCATTGAGTTCCTAACCTCCCTTCATACTTGAATTTCTGGTATCACAACACCTTAGTAAATGCCTTCCAATGCGTTACTGACCTAGGAATGACAAACTTCTCCAATATATAGTAAAAAAAACTTCATTAATGGTAACATCTGGAGAATTATTCCAGTTAACTAGAACTCTGGTTATTTTATGTGCTGTTACCAAAACCTTTTGAATATACACTGTCACCTACTGGCCTAGAGTTTACAGCCAATGGAATAAGCATGAATATTCCTTGCACATGAATGTCAGGTTTCTCTGCTGGAAACTGTCAGGGTGTCCAAACTTTGGGCATCTTTGTGCCACACTAGAAGAGGAAAAGTTGTCCTGGGCCACACGTTAAGTACACAAACACTAATAAAAAAACTCATAATGTTTGAAGTAAATTTACAGTTTTGTGTTGGGCTGCATTCATAGCCATCCTGGGCTGAATGTGGCACCCTTGCATTAGATCATGACACAGGGCTAAGCATCCCAACAACGTCAGTTGGCAGCCAGTTTTGTGAATAAATCTCTGGTAGGAGCTTAGCTTTTTTTATTTTTCTCTTTTACCTAGAGAAGGGAATAAAGAAAATAACAGTTATTTTGGCTTTGATAAAGCACTGTCAAAGTTGTGGCTACTTGGTTTGAAGAAGTGGCTTGCTTCTGTTTCCCAGTAGCTTGTTGATCTTCTCATTAGGCTAGTGAGAGAGAAAGGGGAGTAAGCATGACCCAGATTTCTACCTCAGACAACCAGAGTCATGGTGATTCCATAACAGAAGAGACCACTCTGGAAAGCCTGTACCAGGAGCAGGTGGGATGATCAACTGTTGGTTTATGAGGAGCACCACAGGTTTCTGCAAGGATTTTGTTGGGAGGTCAGGGAAGGAGGTGCATTTCCTTAGGGCATTTGGAAGGGATGCTGGGTGGAAATAAACCATGTGCCCCATCTTGGGTTAGAAATGGGTCTGTCATTAATATTTAGAAGGTTGTTTCACATTTGGGACTTTTTTTTATGGTGACCATGTCTTTTTGTAACCCACTTGTGCCACTGAGAGGCCAAATTTAGCCCAGCTGGGAGCCTGTTATTGGGTCTGTTCTCCCCACGATGCCACAGACTTCTTGTTTGCAAGTTCTGGCAGATTTCTGTGCTGTGAGGAGAGGTGCCTAGAAGCTGTGGGCATTCTGGAAACTATGGGCTTTCCAAACCCTAACTCAGCTCTAGTTTCTTATAAGGGGAGAGTTTAGTGGGAGAATTGTCCTCTTTCTGTGGCTCTATTTGGTGAATTATTTCACCTTTAAGAAATGGAAGGGGAGAATTGAGGTCTGAATACTTTACGAAGCATAACTCTTACATGCAGGATAATATCAGTGTAATTAACAAGAAAAATAACTGGCAAAACATAAGATCACACTCTGGGAGCTGTGAGAGTGATTTTCAATCATCTAGAAATTTCAGGATCCTTCTGAATGCCAGCACGTTATGGTTTGCTAGGAATTCCTAAAATCAGAGCTTCCACATAGAATCTTCTGCATCCCACACTCAGTTACTTCAGTCCCATGCTGCCCATCCCATCTCATCCCCTCTTCATCCCTTAACAGCTGACTTTTGCTTTCAGGAAAAGTGCGTCTGGAGACATTGGGATGGCAGAGACTTAGTGCTCACTAAACCATTCTTCTCCTGGGCACTCAGCTCACTTACATTTCCCAGCCCAGCGGCTTCTGGGTGGAGCTCTGTCAGTAGCACTGGAGGAAGTGATGCATGTTACTCCAGAGCTGACCTGGAAAGCACCCTGTTCCATCCACTGCATTCCCTCTCTTCCCTGCTGATTGCAGTTGGCTGATGCCAGAGCAAACTTGTATTGAAGGTAGAGTAGACATAGCAGGAAGGAGCCCGGATTCCTGAGTAACCGTGGAAGGAGATCCATTCAATCAGGTTGATTTCGTTTGGGCTTTGCCTAATGAGAAATAAACTTTTATTGTTCGGGCACTTGGAATTGGGACTTGTTTCTTAGAGCATTTGGCTTGTCCTGGCTAATGTGTTGAGCCATTCACTCCACTATCTTTGTGAGCATTTATTATTCATCAGCTAATCTTCAAGGGAGGTGACTCACAGTTCACTCAACAGGAGGCAAAATCCTGAACGGATGGGATTTTGGGGAATGACAAAGGCTCTTTTGTTCCTGAGATGTTTGATTTATTTTTTTCTGAGTCTATTGGATTTGTCAGTAATTGTGAAAACCACCCTATGAGGCTGATTGAATGCAATCCATTTTGGAGGGAGGGAGGAGGCCCTCAGTTTTCAATTCAGGTGCAGTGGTGTTCACTGTGTTGTCTTCTGTTGCCAGGCATAGCATATATGGTATATTATTTATTATGGCTAATATGCTGAAGTTTGTGAATTTTTAAAAACTTTGTATTTTGAAATAATTACAGACTCAGAAGAAATTGCAAAGAAATGTGCAAGGAAGTTCCACAGACCCCTTTATCCAGCCTCCTCCAATGCTGATATCTTATATAGCTATACAACAATATCAAAACCAGGACATCGGTATTGGTACAATCTATAGAGTTAATTCCAATTTTACCAGTTATACCTGCACTTATTTGCGTGTGTGTGGTTGCATGCAATTATGTCACACATGTAGCTTCATGTAACTATCATTCATAATCAAGATGCAGAACTAAACCAAAACCACAAAGCTCCTTCATGTTCACCCTTTTATAGCTACATCTGCACTCTAACATCCCCCCACAATCCCTAACCATTAATCTGTTCCTCATCTCCATAATCTTATTTTGAGAATAATAGAAATGGAATCATATAGTATTTGACCTCTTATGCTGAGACTGACTTTTTGTCACTGAGCATAATTCCCTTGAGGCCCATCCAACTTGTTGTGTGTATCTGTAGTTCATTCTTTTCTATCACTGAGTAGTATTTCATGGTATGGATATACTACAGTTTGTTTAACCATTTACATATTGAAGAAATTAGGGCTAGCCCTAATTTGGCTATTATGAATAAAGCTGCTATGAATATTCATGTTTTAGTTTTTGTGTGAATATAGATTTTAACTTCTCTGGAAAAAATGCTCTGAAGTGCAATTGCTGGGTCCTACAGTAAGTGCATTTTTAGTTTTAGAAGAAACTGCGAAACTATATTCCAGAGTAGCTGCATCATTTTATATTCCCACCAGCAATGAATGAATGATCCAGTTTCTCGACATCCTTGCCCCATTTGGTGTTATCACTATTAAAAAAATTTTTTAGCAATCCAGAAAGGTATGAAGTGATATCTTCATTGTAGCCTTAATTTGCATTTTACTAATAGTTAATGATTTTGAAAATTGTGTGTTATTAATTATCTATATTTCTTCTTTGGTGAAATATCTGTGTCTGGGTTCATTTTCTCATTGGATTTTGTGTTTCTTTTTATGTTAAGTTTTGAGGGTTCTTTATAGAGTCTAGATATTAGTCCCTCTATTGGCTGTGTGGTTTGCAAATATATTCTTTCACTCTATGATTTGTCTTCTCACCCCCTTAACAGGATTTTTCACAGAACAAACAGTTTTGCTCTTAATGAGGTCCCCGCAGGGCCCCCAGCCAAGGTCCTGGCATGCAGTATATCATTCATGAGCAGTCAGTTTCCAATGCAGAGATGATAGTAGGATGTGGAGAAGACCCACAAGGTCTTTGGTTTTAAATAATTTGTTGTGCCTTAGTTATTAAGTACCCACTCTTCTGAGTTGGGCCACTGAGCTCAGTCATAAAATCATAGGTATTGGTGTCTGAACTATAATTATTCTAAGTCACACTTGGAGTCATTTGGGAAAAGAAAAAGGCTTTCAACTAAGGGATGACTCATGAGATCCTGGAGAAGGAAGGCCAAGAAAGAGCAAAGCCAAAGGATAGGAAATTTATAAAGCTTCTGGGAAAACCTAGTTTAGAGAACATTGGACCTGGACTCCAAGACCTTCTTCTCTCAAATCTCACAAATCACTTCTGATTTCAAAAGAAACAATGATAACTGTCTTGAGCACAAGATGGCAGTCTTACGTCTGCTTCACTCTCCATGGCTGTCTGGAGAAAAGTGATAGGAAACAGAGCAGAAACAAACCTGCTTTTGTTGCTGAGGAATATTGAAAAATAAATAGTAATCAAGAGGGATGATGAGGGAAGGAAAGAGATTAAAAATAAATGGAAGGGTTTTGTGTGTGCTGTCTTTTGATTTGTTTTAAAATTTGGCTTTACTCATCGACTTACGTCTCTGCTAAATACTTGTAGGCTAGGATCCACATGCATGTTTTGGCTGTAGAGCAAAGTACCTAGGAAAGTACAAGGGGTGTAGAAGAAGGCAGAGACCATATGTGCTGGGGAGGAGGCTGGCTAAGGGCCTGGATCTCAGATGGAGGGAGTGTTGGGCTAAGCTATAATGACCTCTTCTTCTCAGTGTTCTCATGAAAATAAGAAAATGGGGAATTTCTTTTTTATACAAAGAGCTATGCCAATCTCTAGCAAGTGTTTAGATGGTATTCACTTATAGGTAGATATTAAGAAGAAGAGTAGAAGTTTCTTTCTCTCTCTTCTTTCTTTTTCTCTAGTAGCTGCTGAAATCCAAAATGAACTACTTGGAACACCCTCCTTTCTGCAAAGAAAATCATATCCCAGAATGAAAATATGAATGAGGAGAAAAGCCTAACTTAACAAAAAGCTCTCTTGCATTCTCTAATAAGATGTGCAATGTAACCCAGGCAGTACAGAGCTAACCTGGTCCCTACAGCCAGCCCCACAACTGTGTCAAACGTCCCAAAGTAAAGGAAGCCAGCAGGCTGCTGCCTCTGGGATGAGGTGAGGTCATTCTGTGCCTTGCCACTTCTCATGATATCCAGCTACAGGACAGCCAGTCCCCTTTCTAGGCAGAGGAAGTGTCTCAGAAGCTGATGGTTGTTCCTTCCATCCCAGAAAGTGGGGGCTACCTCGACACTTTTGATCTTTGTTGAAGTGATGTTATGTCTTTGTTGTATGACTTTCTTCACTTACAAGCTAAAGATTAATAATTAGGCAATGCAACCACTTTTGGAGGCAATATCCTTCACATTAAGAAAGTTTCAGACACTCAGTGACTATATCCAATTAGTCATTTAAGAACCTTGTGAGATGGGAGATGCGTGACAACATTATCCCCATTTTAAAAATAAATGTGGCATTGCAAACACAGAAAGGCAAGTTGAGAATCTGAAACAATCTTGTGATTCTTCTTTGAGTATCATTTACTCAGTTACTTAGAGAACAAAGAGTTCAAAGACACTACAGAAACAGAACTGAAGGCAGTGGCTGCTCAGTCTCTGGGGTTGCAGAGCACTGGGGTAGCTCTCAGAATTTCCCCTCCCAGTCTAGAAAATATTGAGTTGAAAGTTTTTCAAGTTTAAGTTAAAAAGAATTGATTTTGGTGGCTGTGATTTGAGGATCTTATAATACACCTTGAAGATCATTAGCAATATTCTGCAGTACAGAAAACTCAGATTTAGCTTTATCAGCTCTCAGAAAGTTCAATTATCCTTTAGGAACAGGTTCTTCTCTTCTCCCTTATGCTTGTGAGGCTAAGAGGAGATGGGAGTAAAAAAGGTTCTCCCATCTCCAATACTTTCTCTCTTAATTCACAAGACATCTTGCCCTGTGCATAGGAGATGTCTTCCAGTGGTAGAGAAGGTTTATTGAAACATTTAAAGAGCAATAGGGGGAAGGCAAAAGTTGCAGTTTTTGTGTTTGCAAAGGGCTTTGCAGAATCTCCAAGGCTTCCTGGACAGAAAAGAGGTATTTATATTACAAGGCATGAGGTCAGTCAACTAACTGACCATGAATGTTCTTTAAGAAAGAGAAACCACATAGGTGAAAACCAACAGACTCTCAAGAACAGGTGGATTTTTGTCTTACAAAATAATTGGTTTTCTGTTTTCTCTTTGCTGGGATGACTTCAGAAGTAAAATTATGATTTGTACTTTGTTTCTATAAGGCTTTCTATTCACCAGACTTAGAACAGTTCTGAGGTCATCTAAAGTCAGAGGCTGGAGTCCCCCCAATAGAGGGAAGGAGGAAGGATAGAGAGATGTACACATGTGAAAATACTTGGAAAAGCTTCAGTGCTTGTCAGAGGCAGGTCTTGGCAAGAATCACCAAACCCCCTTCAAGCAGGCTGCTGCATTGCTGATAGTGGACCGGCTGTAGGGAAGACTGATCTAGTGGCAAGAAAGCAGTGACTCTGGTTCAGTCTGCTACTGCCCGCTGGGTCCTCATTTCTGTTGGGATGCTTCCATTTCAGTCACTGATACCATTGTCCTTCTATTTCTATTTCTTGACTTAGTGCACTGATGAGAACTCTAGTACAATGCTAGAGGAATGGTGAAAAGGGATACCCTTATCTCCTTGTTGATATTTGGGGGAAAGCATTCCACTTTCCACATTAAGAATTATATTAACTGTAGGCTTTTGGTAGATTCTGTTTATCAGTTGAGGACATTTCTTTTTATTTCTTGTTTGTCGAGAGGTCTCAGGAATAAATGTTGAATTAAGTCAGATTGGCCTTTTCTATGTCTTTTGAGGTGATTGCATAGTTTTAGATTTTTAGTTTGTAAATATGATAAGTTGATTGATTTTCAAATATTAAACTAAAATTGCATTCTTGGGGTAAACCTCAGTTATGATGTTTTTGAATGTATGATGTTTTGTTGGATTCAATTTGCTGAGATTTTATTTATAATTTTAGCATGATGAGGAATATTGCTTTGTTGTTTTCTTTTCCTGTAATGTCTTTGTCTGATTTGTATCAAGGCAATATGGTCTCATAGAATGAGTTGGAAAGTGTTCTTTCTTCTTCCTTGGTAATATTCTGGTACTATTCATTTTCTGGTATTAGCTTTCCTTAATTGTTTTGTAGAATTCACCAGTAAATCCCTTTGGGCCTGGAGTCATCTTTATGGGAAAGTTTTTAACTAGAAATTCAATTTCTGAAATAGATACAGGACTTTTCAGGTTGTCTATTTCTACTATAGGGACCTATGTAAGCTTAGATCTCTCAAGGAATGCATCCATTTCATTGAAGTTGTTAAATTTATTTACATAAAATTGTTCATAATGTTCCCTTATTATTTATTCAATACCCATAGATTCTCTAGTGTTTCCGTTGTTGTCACTCTTTTTTGATAGTTTGTGTGTTTTTTCTTTCATTCTTGGTCAGTCTGGCTAGAGGTTTATTAATTTTACCCATCTTCTCAAAGAAACAGCTTTTGGCTTCATTGATTTTTTTGTCTTGTTTTTCTGTTTTCTATTGCATCTTTTTCCACTCTTATTTTTATTATGACCTCTCTCCTATTTACTTTGTATTTCATTTGTTTTTTGCTTTTTCATTTCTGAAGGTGGAAGCTGAGGTTACTGGTTAAAGACCTTTTTCTTTTCTAACATAGGTATTTGGAATTAAAAAATTCCTCCTAAATAATTTAAGATGTTTTAGTGGCATCCCACAAACTTTTCTTTTTAATGGTTTTACATCTGTTTTTCCAGCCTTACTGAGATATAATTGACATACAATCATAAATTCTAATATGTAGTGCTTTCAATTTGCCTTTGGAATTTTGCTTTGACTCTGTTCCCTTTAATCCTGTTGGCCCTTCTCTCCCTGGCTTCAGGTAATTTCACCACCTGCATGTGCTAATCAGTGCTCTGATGAATACTTGAGGGGCCCGCTGCAGACCTCTGGAGTTCTCCCTTTGCACATTATTCTCGTGTCTGCTGCTTGATTCTTGTGAACTCTGCTCTCCTTGGTTTTCTTCAATTCTCAGCTATGTTTCTTTAACTCAGGGAGTTGGACTCTTCCTTTATTCCCTCTTCTTGAGCCACAGGCTTCATCGTCTTATCTCCACAGTCTTGAAAATTGTTATTTCATATATTTTGTTCAGTGTATTGATTATTTGGTTGGAGATTAAATCTGTTCCCTATTACTCCATCTTATTCAGAAGCAGAAGCTGGAAGTGTTTTTGTTTTTACAACCCAGTGTTGGATGTTAAAATTGATTTATTAGGTTATTACAAACATTAAAAATAAAATGTTATAAAATAGAAAATAAAAGTTAGTGTATTCCATGTATTAAGAGTAAGTAAGTTTTTTGAAGATATTTTTTAGTTATATGTATATATATGCATTGGATTATGATATAAAAGGCATTTCATACTATGGATCATGGTTTTAAAAAAAGAAAAGCTTGAGAAACGCTGCCCTAACAGTACAGGTTCAGTATAGGCAAGAGTCTGCAACACTTTGTCTCTCTCCACCTCTGCCTTGAAGGGTCCATATGATCTGGGGAAAATTATTTCCATTTCATTTTGTCCATCTGAAAAATGTTCATCATCTCCAGTCTGAGAATCCCTGAAATCTCTGTGCAATACCTTGTAGTTCTTAAAATCAAGATAGATCAATAATTTAATCAATTAAGAAGTAGTTACTGTTTTCCAGGTGTGCTTCAGGCACTGTGCATGATAATCTTGAGTTACCAGCATGAATGACAGGAAGAAGGCCTTCAGGCCTGGAGCTAGAACATACCCTGGCTACCAGAGGAAGCAGGAAGTAAGGTTTGAAGAATTGTTATGTCAACTTTCAGCACTGGGAGGATTCAAAGATTGTGGAGATGGGAGGGAGAGTGTCCAGATGGAATCGTTAGAGGGCCTTGCAATCTTAGATGTTAAGAAAGTGAGCATTTAGAGGGCTCATTTGAAGAATCTCAGTGCTAGTTTATTGCATCTCATTCATCACACACACACATTTTAACACTTCCTTGAGATATATCAATGAACAAAATGACCCTTGCCTTCATGGAGTTTACATTCCACTAGGAGAAATGCAGTAAACAATAAATATAATAAATAAGTGAATGATCTGTTGAAAAATGGTAAGGAGTATGGAAAAACACTTGAGCAGTAAAAAGGTAATTACAAGTGGGGCCGCCAGTTCTAATTTTATGTGGGAGATATTCTATGTGGGTATATTTAGAATCTAAATTTAATAGTAGTATATATTGTAATATAGATTCTAAAAATATTCCAACATTAAAATTAGAGTCTTCATGTTGCATTGACACTTTGCGGCCACTAGGACGCAAATAGGCCATTTCTGAGAAAAATGGTTTGAGGGTGGGTTGTGTGTTTGTGTGTGTGTATGTGTGTGTGCGAGAGAGAGAGAGAGAGAGAGAGAGAGAGAGAGATGTATGTGATTATGCACATACCCTACTCCGAGGTGTTCTGCAGGGGCAAGGTAGAAGAGTGATACTGTGTGACCTGGACCAAGACAGTTTTGCCCTTTGGAAGGAGTTAGCAGCTCAGTAGAGGAATGAACTTCAGCCTGGTAGTTCAGCACCCAGTGCCTGTCACAACTCAGTGATGGTGAAGAGAGACAGACCTGCTGGCCTTTTCTTCCTGCCCTGCAACGAGATTGTTATGGGTTCTCTGTGAGGATTCCCACGGTTACACTCAGCGCTGGGGCGGGGGCGGGGGGGGGTTGTACAAAAGCCCCACTAGATGCTTTCCATTTCCTTGTAATTTTTAAAACGTCTCAGAGATTTAAGCATTTACTTGGACGTTAGGATTTTTCGATCCTCCCACCCCAGCCTCTACTGGCAGATGGGTGATCATTTTCATCTTCTGGATGAGAGTCCATCCGGTCGCCCTTACTGGCTCAGAGAACTGCCCGACCTGGCGAGCGGTGTGCTAGCTGGGCAAGGGCGCGGACGCGTAGGGCGCCGCAGGTTGCGCATCTGGCGCCAGAGCGCGCCCCCCGTGCAGTTGCAGCAGCAACCGCGGCCCTGGGTTTGTGCTCTTAAGCGTGCGGGGTGCTCTCTCCCCGCGCGGGGGCACCAGAGCCTTCGGAAGTGTATGGCACTGCGGTGCATTTTCCTAGTTCCTTCTAAATGACTGCGGAAAAACAGCTTCTCCGAGCCGCAAATAAGAAGACAGATTCTCAGACCAGGCTTGCGAATGCCCCGCAGCCATCATTTAACTGAGCTCGCAGAGCAATTACGATTTGTTACCCGACCCTCCGGGATTGCCTCATTTGTCCCCAGTGAGACCCCGAGGCTCTGGTCGTGCCGGGCTTCTCGGTAGCTGGATGTATGTCGTGCTCTGGGCGGCAAGGGCGCAGGGCACGCGTTCGCACACACCCGCGCACACCCGAAAACGCACAAGGTACGGCAGGGGAGCAAGGGCTTTGGGTGCCCCAAGTAGGGGTGGGCATAGCGGGGAGTGATTTGGGAATGGCTGCATCATGCCAGGCTGACAGATGAGAGAAAATGACGCGGCGCACATCGGACAGGCCAGAGCTGCAGCCGCGCACTTAAGGGAACCCAATACGCGCCAGGCGCGCTCCCTTCCCCTCACATGTCTCTGTTTCCCGGGCGTGTGATCCCAGAAAACCGCAGGAAAAAGGCCCACTTAGAGAGCTAGAGTTGCGTTTGAATACTCCCCTCCTTCTACAAAAGCACCAAGAGGAAGACCCTCCAAAACCACGGATTCCCAAATAAATATCCCGAAATGGGGGCCTCTTCCTTGGTTACTGATGTTGAATACGTTTTGGTATTTACAATATTTATTTATTTTTAGTATAGCTCGCCCTCCCTTTTAGCCAAGATGGTAAAGGAGAACACAGCGGGGAGGGAGGATTCCTATAATAAGAATCAGCGCATTTTTCAGAGCTGAACCGAGCTGGGTTTTCATTTCAAAAAAGGAGACAGCCTCTGGTGCTTGTAGAAGAGACCGCGTTTTGAATTAGGGGCTAGGAGGCGTTGAGCAGCGGAACGGTCCATTTCAGAGGTACCTTGATCTAAATGAACACACACACACAACACGGGCGCACATCTACACAGCCAGGATGTGTGTGTGCGCGTATGTGCGCGTGTGTGAACTCCCACATGCTGCTGCTGTCTGCTTCTGGCCAGTGGCACCGATGCCTCCCTCCTCCCCACTCGCCCCCAGATTCCCCTCCCCTCCTTGTTGCTTTTGTCTGGAGGGTGTTATGGGTTTGTGTGTGTATGAGCGTGTGTGTTTTTGGATTTCAGACTAATTTTCTGGAGTTTCTGCCCCTGCTCTGCGTCAGCCCTCACGTCACTTCGCCAGCAGTAGCAGAGGCGGCGGCGGCGGCTCCCGGAATTGGGTTGGAGCAGGAGCCTCACTCGCTCCTTCGCTCGCGCTCTCCGCGCTCAGTGCCCAGCGGCAGGAGGAGCCTGGACCCAGGCGCCGCCGGCGGGCGGTAGGCGCCGGAGGCCCGGTGAGCAGCGCGGGCAGTGGCCTCCCTGGTTTCGGCCCTCACTGTGCCCCCTGGGGCGGCTGTGGCAGCTCCCCAGGTGGGACGCGCCGCACCACCTGCCCGCGCCCCCTGCACCCAGCGGCGGTGGTGGATTCTGCAGCATCATGGGGGGTGGGGGGGCGTCTGGGAGCCATCATAGCCGGCAGTCTCTTCGTCCCCCTTTCAAAGGGTCCTTCTCCTGGCCTGTGCCATGGAATCCAGTCTCAGGGACCCTAACCCTACCTTCCCTCTCTCGACTTCAGACTTGGAAAGAGAATGGGCATACTGGTGTCCCCAGAGGCATCCGTGACATCGAGGGGCAAGTTTATTTCTGGGATGGGAGCTGGGCACTCATGTACCCACAGTCTCCTGGCTGGGGTCAGGGTGGGGGTGATGCGAGCGGGAAAAGAGAGTGTCTCATTTCGTGGTGTCTGGGGTCCTATGCCCAGTCTCATGCGTGTCTGTTTGTCCTCAGCCCCAAGGTGCGTCCGGGATCCCAGTGCGCCTCTAGCAAGAAGCCTGCGCCCCCAGAGACTCCCAGGAGCGCCCGCCACGGCCGGTGCCCGGCACGCTGGGCCATGCTGCGGTGCCCGCGGCAGAGCTGCGAGTGCCGGTAGCGCCCCCTGTGAAGCAGCGGGAGATGCCCCGGGCACTGTGAACGGTGCTGCCTGCCCTTCAGGACGTACTCAGCCTTGGACACACTCGACTCTACAGCCCGTGACCAACATCTAGTAGAGAGCAGCGAGTGCAGCAAAGACCGCCCAGCACTGGCAAGGGAAGCCGACCAGTGCAGCACAGGGACACGTACTCAATCTGACTCCAGCTGGCACTGGCGGCTAGGGATGTCGACCTGGACAAGGTGGCATGGACCCGCAATGGCCCGACTCTGGGGCTTCTGCTGGCTGGTTGGGGGCTTCTGGAGGGCTGCTCTCGCCTGTCCCACGTCCTGCAAATGCAGCACCTCTCAGATCTGGTGCAGCGACCCTACTCCTGGCATCGTGGCATTTCCGAGATTGGAGCCTAACAGTGCAGACCCTGAGAACATCACCGAAATGTGAGTTCCTGATGTTCTTCCTTCTTTATTCTCTCCTGGCCCCTATGACTGGGGCTGGCCAGGCAGGCCCTTCCTGGGCATGAATGTTATCTCAAGTCTGGGGAGAAGTCAGAGATGAGACGTGCAGGACTGGGCCATCTGTCAGTTACCTATCTGTTTCACTGGCTTGGGGCTGATGCCACGGGGAGAAGTGTGACAATTTAAAACACATCTCACACACACACACATGCACACACACACACCCCTTGTGCCCCTTGTAGGAAGGCATTCTATATGCACTTTATAATTCAAAGCCCTGCTGCGTGTGCTTTAAGCTTTCCATATGCAATAACTTAATTTTGGACATTTTTGTTTGATAAGATGCTATGTGTATGTTGTGTTAGGAGAAGTTTCAGTAATATTTATCAGAAAGGAGGTTAGGTAATTAACTTTTTGAAATTTGTTGGAAGAGGTTAGAGTCTCTCCCTCACTACCTTTCTCTGAGGTTTGGAGTTGACCAATTTCCCTTTTCATTTTATACATCAGATTTTGCTTAGGAGATTGCATTCAGAGATGGCCTTGAAAATGATCTGTAAGAGGAGAAGTTTTGAGTGTTGAAAAGCACTTGCTCAAAAGAGAAAATGTGATTGTTGGAAGCCTAAAAGCCTGGTCTGATTTAATTTGGAATTGACTTCTCAGAGATATAATTTTGAGACCATTTTGATTATAAATCTTAATTGTCCATTGAATAATTTCCCAGGACTAGGTTGGATGATAGAGCAGTGTGTAGTACTCAGATGAATGCTGCCTTTAGCATGGGACCCCTAGGTCCCTGGAAATGTTTGGGCTTGTTCCATCTGATGGAGAAGCAGAATTGTGCATTTCTGTCCTCCTCTTTTGATGCCTTGTGGCAAATACATTACCAAGTAGGAATTTACCAGTCCTTTCTCCAGCATTCTCCTGTCACCTCTGCTAGAAGTGTTTTTTTAATTTTTTGCTCTCACCTTCCCCTCACTTGACTTTGCTGTTTATTTCATTAACATGAAATTTTATTCATCCATGTAGAGGGTTGTAAGGCAAACTTTCTCTTGATTTCCTTATGTGTTTGATACTAAGATAGGCAGCCCTGAAAGTAAGGCTTGGGCTGTGGCCTTCCGGTTGGCGAGTGCGCATGCATTTTTTCCCCACAGAAAACGCACAGCTTGTTTCTGCCAACGTATGAACGAGATAACCTGGTTTTTTTTTTTCATGTAAGTAAGAAACCCACGTAGTCTCTGTTTGTTCTGCTGGTGATGTTCATGTTGTAAGGCTTGGGCAGAAGGAAGTGACAACAGAGCAGAGGGGAAATGTACTGGCCTAGCACTGCTGAGATGTATCAGGAGCAGCCAACCGTCAGGCTAGATCCAGGAGGCTTGGTTCTCAGTGTTTCTTGCAAGGAGAGCAGCGGTCAGCCTGAGCGAAGGGTGGGTAGGACCTTAGCCGCGCTGGCCCTGGGCTGGGCTGGTCCAAGTTTGCCAGGCTGGTCAGAGTGTCTATGGCCTTTTGTCAGGATCTGTGGCTTTTTCATGAGGTGGGATGTAAGCAGTCAGATGCAGGGAGTCATATGGAATTCAGAGCTCTTCAGACTATTTTGAGACCATGGGCAGTGCCTTGGTACAGTTAGATGTTTTGTTGTTTTAAAAATCTTGGATGATAGATAATATAAAGAGGGAGGAGATGATATAGGGCTAATCATTTTCATTTTAACCTTTGTTCACTTTAATATTTTAAAGGTCATAAAAAGACAAAACTCTTTTTAAATTAAAAAATAGTATTTTAAATATTAGTGGTCTTGGCTACCTGATATATATATAAAATCAGTAGATTTAAGCAGAGCTTTCTTATATAAGTCTCCACAATTGCTGTTGTTCTTTTTATATCTGATGACAGGTTCCTATTTTCAGGATTTTTAAAATTGATTTTTTTGATTATATTTACCAAAGCTCTTGTCACAGTTATTGATTCAATAATGGTGCTCCTGATTTCTACTACTATTTTTTACCCCTTTGATTTGAAAATTTATTGAGCTTGAGATAATTGAGAAGAATGTAGGCATAAGTGTTTAGGATGGGGAATCAGACTGGTTGACACAAAAAAGTATGTTTTTCTGTTCTGTCCCTCAGCTTTGATGAGCCCAGCCTGTTTGAGTTCCAGGTGTCCTTGTCTGTGAAATGTATTGGAATCCTTGTTTAGAAAGCACTTAATATAATTATTTTGAATTCTGCTCTTTTGACATCAAAATGATATCAGTCCATGGGCTTGTTTCACTTATCCATATATGATGCCATCAGTGTTCTTTTTCTTGCATGTTAATATTTGCTTGCACAGCTTTTAAGTTCTCAGCTGTGGGTGCCAGCTACAGTTGGAGCCAAATGCACATTTTTAAAAATTTTGTTGTTAGACCCAAGGGTAGTCCTAAAATAACTTGTTTTAAAGTACTGGTTTAGTGGTGTTTAGATGAACTCACATGTTTCTATTAAAAAAAAGAAATAATGTAAGTAAATAAACTGATTAGAACTTGCTGATGCAACAGTTGACTGTATCATTTAAAATAGTATATTTTTAAATAGCTATATATTGGGAAAAGTATAACCACTATCCTGTCAGAGTACTGAGAGAGGTCATGATAGAACATTTAAAAATATATGTATTGATTAATTAAGAGAGAAAGTTTTTTGTTTGTTTCTACATGCATATTTTAAATCAAGCTGACATTTTTCTTTCAGAGTCATTGTTTGGGCCTATTTTACTAAAAATCTGCCCAGCACAGTGTCTGTCTCACACTCTTCACCCAGGAACTCGACCCATATCTGGATCTGTGTCTCGCTGTCTGCAGCTATGCGTTAACACCTGGCCATCACCACACTGCTGAGAAGTGCCAGATTTTGTTACTTGGAGATAGTTATGCCAAACCTGCACTAAATTCAGTTTAAAAATAATACCATTGTCACATACAAGTGAAATTCAAGAGAGAAGCCTGTTGTTGGAATTATGTAACCAACCATTTCAGTCTCAGTTTTATCAAGTGCCAAAGTGCATTGCAAAGGACAAGCTCTGTGTCTCATAAGTGATACAAGCCGTGGTTAAAATAGGTCATGTATTTTTTTATTGTGATCAAAAACACATAACATAAAATTGCCATTTTAACCATTTTTGGTTGGTACTAACCATTCAGTAGTGTTGAGTATACTCACATTTTTGTAAAATGGGCATGGATTTTTATATTGCCTGTATTTTAATGAAGACCAGTGATAACCTTTTTTCTGAATTTCTTGGGTGATATTCTCTGATTTGGGGGTAATATTTGGATACAGTGTAATATTTTTTTCCTCTCAGTACAACACAAATAGAATTGCAGCTTCTGCTGCCAGAGCCGCTATGTGCAATTTATTGTTGGCTTGGTTAAGTGACTGTAATGTCATGTCATTAATGCATTGATTTTGGCCCTCTCACCTTAGTTAGCTTTTCCATTACAATTAATTGTACTAAAAAATAGTTCTGGCACTTACAAAGATTCAGTGAAAGGCATCAGTTTTTATTACTGTGATTTTTACTTCTCAGCCCCCTCCATTGGAGGTCCTAGAAGTTTGAATTGTGCTTTACTTGCACTTAAGAACCACAGAGTAAGTTTTAAGTGTGGTTACATAAGCCACACTGGACTTGTTAATAAATAAGGCAGCCTAATTTACATCTTTCATTATTTAATACAGCTTGCAAGCTCTTGTTAAACACACGCTGTCTTCATAGTGAAGGTATTTTCAGAATTCAGCTCAGCACAACCATTTTGAGGTCTTAGTATCATCCCTCTCATCTCTGCATGATGGAGGTTTTTGTTACACTGGGTCAAACAACTGAAAAGCCCAGTGACCCTTCTGACCCTGCTTTCTTCCATGCCCACCCCCATCACCTCTCATTGACTATCTTCTCCAAAAAGTGATGTTTTCTGATGGGAAATCAGAGCACTGGAGTTAAGAGAAGAGCCTGGCTTACATGTTACTATAAACAAGTACAGAAGTCAAGATAGTCCGATCACAGCCCCCCGCACCAAGTGTAGCTCTTATTTTTTTCCTGAGTTTAAGATCGTTCACTGTTTTTATTCCATAAACCTCTGTTTGTGTCCATTTCAGTATTCCCTTGTAAAGAAGTTTTCTAAGCTGAAAAGTTGGCTGAACAGCTGAGAGTTGAGGTCTCTTTCTCCCTAGGAACATTCTGTATGATCTCTTTGACTATATCTAGGTCATAGGACTATAAAACCTAGAGTTTTTGTTTAGCTGGGCAAAGGAAATTGAATTTCTTTCTTTCTTTCTTTCTTTCTTTCTTTCTTTCTTTCTTTCTTTCTTTCTTTCTTTCTTTCTTTCTTTCTTTCTTTTCTTTCTTTCTTCCCTTTGCCTTTGGTACTAAGCAAGTGCCTCCACTTTTAACTCATTGCTCATCTTGCCTGCTAGGGGAAGAAACATTTTCAAACTATGATTGAATATTATACACTGACATTATTTCTAGACTAACTTTACCAATTCTCTGGAGAGCTTCTAATAGGTTCAAAAACTGTAAGGTAGAATGTGGCATTGAACCTGCTGCCCCTTGGAGCAGTGCCAAATTTTGGTTCTTCTTGATATCTATAAATCAATGGTGATTTTGGGGGGAGAGATTATTCAGATAGGGCAAACTTTTTACTTGTTTGATGTGTGTGATACAGGGAAAGAGAGAATAAAGCTCAATTTTGGATTATTAATAGCTAATTAATCATTTTCAAAATCTACTTGGTCTAGTGAGTTTAAAACACCAATGCTACCCCCGCCCCCGACCAGGTGGCAGAAATCTGAGAGCCCTACAGTGGCCTGCTAATTTTAGCTCTACATTTGTTTGCTGATCAGTTTTAATTAAAAAAGGCAATGATCCCACATGATCATGGCATCTTCTCACCACTCACTTTGCTCTCTGGGAAGTCATAAATACTGATTTGGGAGATGAAGGAGTGAATGGTTGTGAATGCTATAAATCTGGGAAGAAAAGTGATATGTAGGTATGAAGTTCACATGTTTCAAAAAAAACCTGTATGTGACAGAAAGCTGGAGTCAGGTGTTACCTGATCTGGAAACAGCCCCTGACTGTCTCAGGGCTTGAGCTTGTCAGATGTAAAGTGGGGCTTTTGGAGTCAACACCCAGACAACTTTCTCCTGACTCTGAAGTTCCACGAAGCTTCAGTTACAGAGGTAATGTGGTTTATACATCAGCTGTGAAGTAAAAGGTGGTGTGGGGTGCTCAGAGCCCAGCAGTGTGAGTCTGAGGATCTTTGGTGTCATCTCCCACACATGCAAGTTTACAATGTCTGCTCTGAATTCTTCAAGCTGAGTCTTTGAAAAATGTGAGTTGCTGATAAGGCTGTTGGCATGTTAGTGCTGGGCTCATGGGTCCAAGGTCACAGGGCCACTGAGCATCAGGACCACAGAAGGAGAAGAGGCTTTAGAAATGCTCTGTGCCAGCCCCGTCTGCATACACCAAGGTCAGTGCAGTAAGTTCCCTAAGGCCGTGATAGGTAGTAAATGTGTGGTGGGCACTAAAACGTTTTTCTTCTAGCACACGAAGGAAATGCCACGGCCTTTACTTTAGGGTGCTTCCCCTCTGTTCCGTGGCCTGGAACTAACCCTGACACCAGCCCACCATTTTAGAAGCATATGGAGACAAGCTTAGTCAGGTTAAGTCTGTGCAAATATGTCTCCACTAGAGACAAAGAGATTCAAAAGTGCATGAGCTACTGATCCTAAAGCAATGACCTTATCTTCAGAGGAAGAAATACATTTTTTGTTTAGTTTACTGTTTTTTTTTTAAATTTCAAGTCTTCCTCTTCACTAGGCAATTCAAGCATGAGTCAAACCGCAAAGAAAGGCCTTTGTGAGTTGGCAGCAATGATAGACGCTATCTTGTGCCTGCTGAACCATCTTGGCAGGTTAGGGTTGGAGGGAGGGCAGAGCAGGCAGAGCAGAGTGAAGGCTGCTGCCTTTGGAGTCTTTGTCACGGTCAGAGGTGGTTATGTAAGTGGAGGAGCCCATGGCCCTTTGTAGAGTCTGCCTTAGCGCCCACGAAAGACCTGCGGCAGGAGAGTACTTATTCTTTCCTGCCTTCTTGTCTTCCCCTGACTTCTCATTGCCCTAAGATTGATGGCTGAACTCCAAAACTGAGCCAGTGAGTAAACTCAAGGGTTGTTGACTCACGTCCAGAATTTATTCTGCTACCATTTTGTGTGCTGTCCATGGCCTGCAATAAGGCATGTCTGGGAAGAGCACACCTTGGAGACGTGCCTTTGCTTTCGTGCAGGCCTTCTCCCCAGGGACTTCACAGGCATCTGCTCATTTGGGTTTGAAACCTTGCACTGAAGTAAGTGAGAAGGTCTTGACAGCCTCCGGGGGGAATGTCAGGTTGACTGACATGCGTGGGGCTCTCTGGTCAAGCAGAGTGTAATTTGGGTGAGCACCCCATCCAGTATATCCCTTAGGGCTTTGTCTGCTCAGCCCCACTTGCACAAATTTGGCCTCAAAAGCACAGTCAGTTTGAAGAGAAGTGTAAAGATTCACATAAATATTCTCAAGTTAAATAGCACGGCAGTGGGAAGGAGGTGGACTGGCGCTTTGTCTCGTGGCTTTCCCCTTTCATCATGCTCATCTCATCCATTGCTGTGTGTTGTATGATTAGAAGATAAATGATTTGTGTGCCTTTGGGAATATGGCACTTCTAGTGTGGAATGAAAATGTTAATAATCACACACATCGTTTAGAGTCCCCTTTTTCAAAATTATTTTCGATTACAGTTTGCATTCAATATTATTTTGTATTAGTTGCAGGTGTACAGCATAGTGGTTAGACAATCATATACATTACAAAGTGTTCCCCCCAATATTTCAAGTGCCCACCTGGCATCATATGTAGTTATTACAATATTATTGACTATGTTCCCTATGCTGTACTTTATATCCCTGTGACTATTCTGTAAGTACCGATCTGTACTTCTCAATCCCTTCAAATGAGTCTCCTTTTTTCATTGTACGTAAGGACCGGTTGCTCTTTAGCACCCTACCCTTTCCTGTAATCCATATATTTCAGCCATTTTCTGGACACTCACACATATCAGAACTTGATTTGTGTGCATCCTTTCAGATGTAATTATCTTGAATTACAAGTTTTCCTAATAATTTAGGATGTATTTCCTTAAACCACCCAGACTTTTTAAAATGAGATATAATTGACATACTATAGTAGTTTCAGGTGTACAGAGTAATGATCTGGTATTTATACTGCATATATTGGAAATGCTCACCACGATAAATCTAGTTAACATCTATCACCTCACATAGTTACAATATTATTCTTGTGATGAGCACTTTTAAGATTTACTCTCTTACCAACTCTCTGATATACAATACCAGTATTGTTAACTATAGTCACTGAGCTGCGCATCATATCCCCTCCCAGACTTTTAATTTTGCTTTAATCGTTTTGGATATCTCTCCATGAGGACCTGATGGGAGGCAATCTCTGAGGAAAGAACTTGAGTATTAGAACTTTCAGCCAGTGTGGCTTCTCAGAGACCCATGGCCTCTGTCCTCTTTGATCTTCTCTTAACTTTAACAAGAAAAAAATTATATTATCAGGCAGGCATTTTTGAACAACTCTACAGTGGTATAATTTAAACCAAAAGATAATCAAATTTTGGGTTTTAACCTCTGCATTTAACCTCTATACTGTATTTAGATTATACTAATACAGTATAATCTAAAAAGAGAGGCTCTTCCACACTCTAATTTTTGCCGTAAAAACTGTATCTATTCCACGTGCTCCAGAGCCCCTTGCTGTGAGGTGACGGAGGGTCCTGGGCCTGCCTCTGTGATGTACTCATTGTGGGACAGCTCACCTCCATTCTCCCATCTTGGCTTACCCATCTGTGCATCATGTGTGCAAGGGTGGGGAGTAGTGTGCGAGAGCTCAACATGGTGGCCTCTAAGGTCTCAGGTAAGGTATGGTACAAAAACAAGCACCTCTCTCCAAAAACCCAACCCAACCCAAACCACAGTACTCTTTGTAGTCTGCTCCTGGTTTCTCTTCAGAGCTTTGGTGCTGCCACTCAAACTCAAAGATTTTGCTCCTGGCATATTTACCTTGCACTCCTACATTTAGCCTTTTCTTGTTGTGACTCTTCGATCTTCTTCCTCTGTTTCTGGTGGTGTTTCTTATCCCCCTCTTCACTTCCCCCAACATACACACACACACACACACACACACACACACACACACACACACACTCAGGTAGGCATCTGTCTGCTAAACCCCTTCAACAGATGTTGAAAAATCTTGGGTTGCAGGACCTGTGGGCCAACTACCATCATTCCCACTGAACCTGGCTTGATAAGGTTAACACACTCAAGAGGCAGCAAAGTACAGGAACCTGAGAGGGGCTGTGGGCAGGGAGTTGGGATGTGGGGCTCACATCCATACTCTCACAGTATCAGAAACTGGGATCCTGGGTGAGCCATTTAATCTCACCAGCCTGAGCTTCCTTATCTTGAAATTGGAGGTTGGGTCTTAGATGGATGCAAATCCCTGAAAGGCTCTGTGGTTCTGAATCAGTCAGCCATGGGCACTTGGGTTTCCTTTTCTGTTCTGGAATTCACCCTTTCCTCCTCCCTGGGGCCAGCCCAGAGCTTGCTCCAGTTTTCTTGGTGGCTTAAGCAATGGAAGTCGGATCGGTGGTATTTCTCAAAGTCCAATGCTGCCGTTCAGGTCAGATGGCTTTGCAGGTCACCAGCTTCTTGCCTCCTGGGTAGCAGCGCTTCTGTGGTTTCTCACTAATCAAACAAATTTTCATTTCTTTTCCTTGGAGGTCATTTTCTTCACATGTACTGTCTACTTCCACTTTAAGCAATTGTATCAACTAATCCACATGTTCATGTCTGATCAGCCCACTCCAGGGCTGCTTCTATGGATGGTGCCCTAGAGGGATTTCTAACTGGCTTGTCTCTTGGCCAGTCTCCACCTTTCCTGACCCTCAGAGCAGGCGCTTACATCGAAGTCAAATCTCATCTTTCTGCCCATCAGGTTTTCCTTTCCTTTTGGCTGGAAGAGTTTATTACATGTTTCCTGACTGTCCTGTGGGCTGCTTGCCATCTAATTCAAACTTCCTGTGGACATTGCTTCAGTTTGACTTGTGCTTATTGAGGGCACTAGGGTGCTACAGAAAAATGAGTTGGAGTAGTGAGGCAAGGGGCTCCTGAGTTGTTCATATCTGATGGGAGAAACAGTTGAAATAAACATCTACTTTTAATAAGATGTGATGAGGACATCAGTGAATTTGAGGGTAAGATCCTCATTTACAGAATGATTGTTTCAGCCTTCAAGGAGACATGGGGACATTTACCAAGGTTGCTTCCTCCCAAATGTGCACGGTTTTCACTGTTTAACAGTGGGGGATGTAGATGTGTAGACTGGATGTGAGCAATCCCCAATTCCTACTTCCTCTGATGGCAGTAACCCAGCTGAATTTTATTATTTTTTTTCCCTCGTAACAGTTTTTGATGTTCTTGTGTCCTCACCCACTCATATTCCATTTGAGCAAGCTTCCTGCATCTGAAATACACCTTTCCTTTCAATTATGATGGAAGGGCTGGAGCACTTCTTGGCTGAAGCCAATCATTCCACC
Organism: Anoura caudifer; assembly: GCA_004027475.1. Taxonomy (NCBI): domain Eukaryota; kingdom Metazoa; phylum Chordata; class Mammalia; order Chiroptera; family Phyllostomidae; genus Anoura; species Anoura caudifer. The sequence goes on along the minus strand of PVKU01001011.1, from coordinate 149,872 downwards.
TGTGTTACAGAGCTCATCCTCTTTTACTTTTCTCCATCAGTGACTTCCCTCTCACTTGTATTTTTCATCTCTTTCCTTTGTAAACATCAGAATTTAAGCAGGACCAGGTCTCTTCCATCTCTGACAAGTTTTCGTTTAGCACTGCTCCCTCCCTTTCCTTCCATCCCTCTTTAGTCCTTGCTCCCTCTCCTCTCCCTTCAAAGCCTGATCTTAGAAAACTGGTCTGTATTCCTTATGTCTGTTGCCTTACCTCCTACTTACATCTTAATCCACAGCTTCATGGAACTTGTTTTCCACCACCGTTTCCGAAGACCTGCAATGGGCTAAATCCAAGGGGTATTTTTCTGTCTTTTTCTTCCTTGCCCAGCAGCACTTGGCCTCACTTCTCCCTTCCTCCCTATGTTGCTGGACTTTCCTTGTCTTCCCCCAGTTCCTCTGGCTTCTTAGTCTTACTTGTGGGCTCTCTTTTCTCTGCTTCCCCCCAGGTGATGTCCCTTGGGCTTCTGTCCTAGGACTGCTTCTCTTCCTGGGCTGTCCCTGGGCTCTGTCACCCTCATCCACAACTTCTATGTTCTAATGATGTTCTGATCTGTTTCCATTAATTATCAGTGAGGACCTTTGGGCTCATGTGCCTACTGGACATCCCTCTTGGGTATGTCATAATGTGTCACACTTGACATTTCCAAATTAAATTTATCATCATCACCCCAAACCCATCCCCAGTGTCCCCTGTCTTCATGGATGGCACCACTGTCTAATCAATAATACCAGAAACCTTGACTCTGCTCTCTCTTTAACCCCTATATTCATTTATCATGTCTTACAAATTCATTTTCATAAATCCCCAAATTTCTTAAATTTGTCGAGTTCTTTTTATCCCTGCTGCCTTCATTCACTCATTTATTCATTTAGTCATTCACTTATTTTTTCCACAGAGACTCACCAGGGTCTGCTCTGTGTCATGTTAAATACTCAGGGTGTGGTGGTGAAAAAGACTGACCTGGTCTTTTCTTCTTACCAAGCTTGCAATCTGGGAGGGAAAATGAATATCAAGCAAGTACTTCTGTAAGCAAAAACAATAATCCATTTCACCATCCTTTTTGCCTAAAATGCTGTACCATTCCTTACCCCCAGGCTTGCCCCTGCCTATCCATATGCCATACTATGCTGGAGTCGTCTTTCAAAAATGCTGATTTTGTCATATCGCTTCTTCTACTTGCCTGGTGGCTCTTCACATTTCTTAAAATAAATTCAAAGTTGATTTCACTTTGTTTTTTTAGTTTAAAAAAAAATAAGCCAATTTTCAGTGTGTTGCTCTATAATAAGACATATAGCTATCACATGGGCTTGAATACACAGATCAGCTTTACACTGCCTTTTACACCAGTAGATCTATAAAGGAGAACAAATTGTAACTGGAAGCTTGCTTGGTGATCTTGGAATTAGAGCAAGGGCACTTAATTCTGCATTTAAAATGTTAAATGACGTTAAGCTAAGCTGGCCTGAGGCATCCATCTCCATAATTGTAGCGCCTGTACAAAGGGAATGCAGAACTTGAAGTACTTTGGCCCAGACCTGCGTCCCCTGGATGGACACTCCTTTCTCTCTCCTTTATTCCCTGCCCAGCACCAATTCTGATTGACACATTCTTTCTCTGGAGTGCCTTTAGCCAAGCTTTGCTCAAGCCTGGGAGCTTGTCAGATTCTTTAAAGTGATTTTGCACATCTTTTCTCTGAAATGCATTAATTTCATTGCATGGAATTTTATTAGTAAGCAGTTTTTTAAAAGTAATATTTGAATGTGATAAGAAATGCCAGTGGTACAAGGAGTGTATCCTGAACAGTTAGTTTCACTCTATGTAACCCTCCATTCCATCCTTCCTTCAGCCTTGTTTCCAGTAGACACCTTTGATTTTAGTTTGTGTGTCTGCCTCCAGAAATAGTTTACTTACATAAATGAGTACATATCTGTCTTTGTTGTTTGTACATGATGAGGGCATGTACATACATGCATATGCTCTCCATTTATACCTTTAACTATGCCCACTGTTCTGCATTTTGGTGTGTGTTTTTTGTTTTCTTTTTATTTAACAACATACCTTAAAACTGTTTCTGTATCAGCATATGTACCTAACTTTTTTTTCCACAGCCAGGCAGTACAGTAATTGAATCAATCATGTTTACCACCCTCCTTTTGAATGGCCTTGTGTGCAAGTTGTAGGAAAATTTCCTAGAATTTGAATTGCAGGGATGTTTGCAAGACATTTGTGATTTTGATAGATATTGCCAAGTTGTCTTGCAAGATGACCATATCATTTTATTCCCCCACCCAAACTGGAAGTGCCTGTTTTTCTATAGCTAAGCCAACACTATTTGTTATCAAACCTTTTGACCTCTGTCAACCATATTCCTGGGAAATAGTATCTCACCATTGTTTGCTTCGCAATTCTGTAATTATGATCCAGGTTGAAAGTCTTTTTGTATGTATGTAAGTCATTTGTATTTCTTTTTCAGTGAACTCTGTTGTCATATCTCTTAGTTCTTTTTTTTTTTCTGTTGTGTTGGTGGCATTTTCAATCATAAAATCTATTTAACAATGAAAAGATTTATACTTTGCCTAATGTTTTGCCTGTCTTCTGATACTGATTATAGTATTTTCTCCTCCTCCTCCTCATCCTCTTCCTCCTCTTCTTCTTGTAACACAGAATTACATTTATTTTTTGGTAGTAAAATTCATTATTTTCTTTATGGTTCTTATGTCACAAATGTGGTTAAGAAGAGTCTACTCCTCTCTAAGAGTATAAAATAAGTCTTGCATTTTCTTTTACTGTTATTATACTATTTCATGCTTTTGTATTTAAAGCTTTGTTCCATCTGGATTTTTAAAATATGAGGAATTTTATTTTATTATATTATATTGCAAATTGTTTTATTGTTTTTCCAAGATAGATAATCAGTCAGTCATGTCTCTTGACTCTATTGATTATATAGTTCAACCTGTCTCTCACCAACTTAAAAATAAATTTGTTTGTATACAAAGACCACCTTTGTATTTGGGCCTATTTTGGGATCTGTCCTAGTCTGATAATCAGTCTGTTTACATGCCAGCACTAAACTTTTTATCTCCTAAAGCTTCATATTATTATTTTTATAATTCTTATTATGAGTAACGACTAATACCTCAAATATTAATCTTACTCACTAGTCTCTTTTTTCAGGACTTTCAGTGTTAGCCTTGTGTGATTATTTTTCCATGTGAATTTTAGGAATTGCTTGCCTAGCTCCACCCACATTATATTGGTGTTTTAAATTAAGATAGCACTACATTTACATATTTAAACAAGTCTTAACAGGACTTAACAGCCCTGCATCCTCAAATTCAAACCTTTAGCCTCATTTCCTGTCTCTCTTTTGCTTCAATGGGTGACACAGCCACTCTGTGCTTCCGGTTCCTCTACTGAGCTGTACTGTCACCTATCCCCCGGGCTTCACGCTGGCCATCCCTTCCTCCTGGAGCCCAGTTTCCTGGATTAGTCTCTGGCTAACTTCCTCTGCCTCCCTGCCTCTGGGCTTTGTCTTCGCCATGTGCTCTTATATCTTATAGCCCCCTGTATTAACAATCCCAGCATAGGTAACTTAGCACAATAAATGCATGGCTGGCTACCTGTCTGTAGACACTGTTAGAATATAAACTGCATGAAGGCAAGGATTAGGTGGATCTTGCTTACTGCTCTTCCCTGGCACCTGGTACAATGAACTAGATCTCCATGTTATACATGTTATACATGTTATACATGTACACGTGGATATACATACACCCACATTCCTCTTCAAATTTATTATATAGAATTCCAAGTAAGAGTATTTATTAGTAGTTGTTTGGGCTGTCAATATGCAAGTTTCTGGCCCTGGCTGGTGTGGCTCAGTTGGTTGGAAAGTCATCCCATAAACAAAAAGGTCTCGGGGGTTCGGATGTATATACCAGAGGCAACTGGTTGATGTTTCTCTCTCATCAATGTTTCTCTCCCTCTCTCTCCCTCCCTTACCCTCTCTAAAGTTAGTAAGCATGTCCTCAGGTGAGGATAAAAGAAAAGGAAAAAACAATATGCAAATTTCAATGACTTTTACAAAGTCATTGAGTTGAGATGTGGCTTTAAATAAATAACTTTCATGGAATTAAATAGCACAGCATTGGTTCATATGCAGTAGGAAATCAATTCATCATAGAGACACAGTCTCGCTGGAGAAGAAGAAAGACAAAGCTCTGAGGATCCAGCTGATTCTGTATCCAGGGAGGAGGGGCAGGGAAGAGATGGGAGGATGAGGGCAAGCAGCTGAGATACACTGGAGGTCGGCTCAACAACAGAGGGGGATCTGGGGAAAAAGAGTCATTCCAGGCACATCTGATTCCAGCAAACAAATCGGTCTAATGAGAAAGAGTTGTGCCTTTTCTGTTGTGTAATAGCTAATAATGGAGATCCCTGTGGATCAATTTCAGTTTTCCCTGTGACTGCATTTATGGTGCTCACTTAAAAAGCAATTCTGGTGTGAGACTTCAGATGTGATTTATCCTCCTTGTAGTATGGATCACAGAGACTGTTCATTTTTCTTAAAGAACGGCAGACATCCAGAGTATAAAAAGATAGTGTGTAATGTTGTCCTTTGTGCCTTTGCAATCAAAGTGCATTGGGCTGGTCCTATGAATGTTTCATGGGCTTCCTTTATACTTATAATAATAACAACTATCAAGCATCTTATAAATTTTGATACTTGTTTGGAAACTGATCATATAATAACTGATAAGAATGAGATCCAGGACTTTTAAAAATAGAATGGGGAAATACGTAGGTGAACAGATTGCATTGAATAATCCAAAAATATAGTTCTCCCTGGAGATAAATAACATCCACTTATTTATATTTACATAGTGTAGTATGTCTATAATATACATGCAAATAAAAATAGTGTAGAATCCATGTATATTTTGAAAATTAATCTTCAAAAAAGGAATGGGCGTTACAGATCCAACATACGATGTTTAACTCTGATGTGAAATCTCTTATTTTTAGTAGAGTCATTGGCTCTCACGGTAAGCCTAGGTGACCCTCTGGGATTTAACTTCTTAGCCATCTCATTTATTCTTTAAGAGAATTGCTCTCTCACCAATAAAAGGTATCTTCTGAAGTTTAACTGCCTGGCACCTAGAGGATGCTGTTGGGCCTTTTGTTTACCCCAGGTTAGCCTAGAATGCTCTCTATCATTACTCTCCTTTCATTGTATTTTATACCTATACACGTACAGTTCAGAGGGTGATAGATATTTGTTTGCAATTCATTTCAGGAGACCTGAAATGGAGGGCAGGAATTGACTGTTTATGCATGCATGTGTGTATTGGTCAATTGATCAGCTCATTTATTTAGTCAGTTAACAAGTATATTTTGAACATGTCCTCCTACCAGGTACTTTTCTGGGTCCTGGGTAACAAGACTTAGGCCAGCTCCTACCATTTGCATGGCCTGTTGAAGGGCACTAGCGGAGGTCCTCAGCCACACTGCTCTCTCGCAGCAGTGTGGACAATCCATCCTACAGGTCCAAACTCCATCAACACTGCCACAGACAGCAGCTGGGACCTCCCTCATCCCCTAGATCATTGTGCCTAGGGACAGGCATATCCGTAGCATGACACAGCCTCAAGATGACAGATCCATAGAAAAAGCCCATGTATGCCCTGAGAGTGGGCTCAGGGTCTTTGCGTAGGTAATTCTGGGATCCTACTAGGTTAAGAAGAAAGGTGTCATTTCCAGGTATAAGCGTCTTCTTGGTCCCAGGGCTCCTTGCATCATATAGAGGAACTCAGCTGTAGGAGAACCAGAGTGAAGGCCTATAACCTGCCTGAGCCCACTGCCCAGAGATAAAGGCACAAGGGACAAGGCTGTTTGGGTCTCTGCCTTATATCTGGTCTCTGCATCATGGTAGTGTTGGGTTCTGATGATGCTTTAGAAGTGCAGGGCTTACACCATGGGAGCATGCCTTGGGCTGGCCAGCTCTCCACGCTTCTCCCACCACATTTCCAACAAGGACAGCATGTGCAGGACTCTGCCCTGACTTGTATTACAACAAGCTGTGATCTCACAGATGTAGATAGACCAGCAAAGCGTAGATCCATTAATGGGTAAACATCAGTGACTACCAACATCACCTTTCTCACTTCCCTTTACAGATTTTTTAGTACCCTGAAAGATCTAGATGAGAATGTAGTATTTTAAGAATCAGCTCATTATGGCTGAATATATATGCACACATAGACACAGAGGGTCTGGCACAAATAATGCCCCCTTTTTATTAGAAAATCATTTATTACAAAACCATAAGCATGTAATTCTGTAATATAACATCATACTCAAGCATGCCATATGACATTCTAGGTGAAATGTTCAAATTAAAACTATAAATTATTGCACACGTATTATTACCCTACCAACCACACTCATGGAGGTGTTACTCCTGCTGGACACTGAATATAATTACCGGCAATGTAGGAGGATCCTGGGATTGTGAAAACTGTGCTTGAAAGTTCCTTTCCTTATTATTTGTTTTCTGAATTGGAAAAATCAGTGACCATGCCAATTGTTGGGCATTGACACGATTTTTCATTTTCTCGCAGTATTGTGTAGCAGAGTGATACAGGCTGTGAAGCAGGGTTACTTGGTGGCTCCACCCTGAAGCTGGTCTGCCCCTACTACCCAGGACTGATTACTAAAGCACTCTGTGTCACACTTTCCCCATGTGTAGAAGGGGAAAGTAATGGAACGTTTCTTTTTGGGTTTCTGTGCAGTTAAAATGAGTTGATGCACATGAAATGTTTGCACCAGTGCCTAATACATAATAAGAACTCGACTGTTAATTTTTATTTTGTGTGTTTGTCCTAATCATATTTGATGGAGAGTAGACTCTGTAGAGTGGGAGGAAGACACAATAGCAAAAGAATCTGCCTTGAGTGTGGCACTGGACAGGCGTGGGGGTTAAGGGCACAGATGTGCAGGGGGGTTGGTTCCCTTTCTTGCAGCCTGGGCGTGCCCTTTGCTTGTTGGCATGCTTCTCTCATGTTGTGGGGCCTGGTGTGCTCAGCTCATTGGGATATTGGCCATGGGTGTGTTGAGCAATCATGGGCCAAATTCAGCCACTATTATGCAGGCCATGGTCTTGTTCCACCACTTTTTGTTCGCTAGTACTGATCCATTGTATTTATTAGATTGTTTACAATGGTTCTCCTGGACTCTGGAGGTTACTGGTCAGTCTCTTGCAGCTGTCATTACTGCTGTTTAATTGCAAGGTCTTTAAAAATCCAGCTTTTAAAAAAAGCGTACTAAAATACACGTAACGTGAAATTTACCATCTCAACCAGTGTTTCCTCGTATGACTCAGTGGTATTAAGTACATTGACGTTGTGCCAGCAACACCTCTGTCTGTCTCCAGAACTCTTTTTATTTTGCAAAACTGAAACCGCATCCATTAAACCAGCGATTTTCAGCTGGTGTGCCGCAGCACGCCGTGCGCCCCAGAATGTTTAAAACACACAACACCTGACTGTTTAGTCAGGGGCACCGCCCTCTTTTCCCTGAGATTGTCAAATAAAAAATGACAACACAACAACAGCTGTCTGGTGTGAATGAATCAAAATTATAGCTATTTTTGTCAGATTGAAAAACTATGTAATTGTTGGCTTGCCACAGGATTTTAGTCATTAGTTTACATGTGCCATGAGGTGAAAAGGTTGAAAATCACTGCATTAAATAACTCCCCTTCTGGCAGCCACCATTCTACTTTCTATCTCTATGAATTTGGCTATTCTAGGAACCTCAAAAATATATCTTTTTGAATAAGGGTGTACCTTGAATTACAAGTGTTTATAAGAGATTTGTTTAGGATTTTTAAAGTTCACTCACACTTCCCTGATGCAAAATAGCTTTTCTTTATTGTGGCCTTACATAACCACTTATGACTGGGATCTTTTTCCACCAGCCTCTTTGTAGTTTAACTCCAAAAAAGTAATCACTAACCTATAAAAGTGACTGAAGGTTAAAGTGTGAAGTGAAACCAGGGAAGATAAAATTTGAAGTGTTCCTCCTGTTCTAGTGCTCTCTTTACTCCCACAGCCTCTAAATGTTGGCTGAAAAACTGTGCCAAAATCAAAAGAGACCTTACCGACACCCTAAAATTTTACCACTAGAATCATTCTTTTTTCTTGACATTATGCCTGATGCTCATTTTTCTCTGTGCCATGCTTGATTTATCCTGAAGTTGGAGCAGAAATATTAGATCCAAAATCCTCTTCGTATGGACTGATTTGACCTGACCAGAGGCCGAACTTTCACAACTAGGTATGCTCTGCTGTGATTGGTGCTGACGTGAACACTCCTTAGAATTCTCAGTGCCTGGGCTAATCGTTGGAAGTTCTTTTTCACTAGTCATAAATGAGACATTGACTAGTCTGAAATAACAGGGAAAGAGGAAAAGACATTTTTCAGAAAAGATAATTTATATGTTGCATTGGAATCACAAGAAGATTTCACTTTTTTTTATGACCATTTACTCTCAAACACCAACAAATGATGGGTGAAATGAGGTACTAGCTCATTTCTTGAAAACAAGTATAAGATAAGTCTGTAGCATCAGCATGTTAATCATAGTGGCCACTGAATCTGTATGGAACAAATAGTAGAAATGTTATCATTAATCAATTTCACATCAGTGAATTTGGAAAACTGATGATAATTATTTTATATAGTAAGGTTACTAAGGTAAAAATGAGAGGGAGGGAGGCAGGGAATGAGGAATAAAAGAAGAGAGAATGAACTCCAGCTTACTCTAAGGGCCAGTACAGTTGCTGGGACTGAGTGCAACAGTTGTGCTTGACTTCCTGGCAGTGAAAAGAGAAGCTCATTATGAGGAAGGAGAATGTCTACTCATTCCACAGGAACATGGCTTTGTTTGGCACTGCATTCTGAAAGGAATTTCTTTTACAGGGACCATGAGTGATGTAATTCACAACTTTTATGAAAAATGCAGAAGTAGATTTTATTTCCTCTTCACAGGAGGCCAGTGAAAGGTGGGGGAAGTGACAAGGACCTCAATTCTGCAAGGAAGGAAAGTGGGTTTGAGAATTTAATCTCTCAGTGCTGTGTGTGCAAAATGGATACAACAGGATCTTACTCTCCCATCCCCACCTACCCTTTGCTTAGCCAGGCTTTGCTAGAAGCTGGACTGTATATGGTTTGAAGTTGTCCCTTCTGACCAGAGCCTGGAAAATTTTAATCTCCGTTGCTGGTTAAGGCCAGATCCAATCTTTTTGGAACTCATACAACCAGATGGTCAGGCTTACGTCCTTTTAGAAAGATCAAGCTGCCTGGCTTGCGGGCTCATCCAGGTGGAAGCCACCCGGTCAGCAGACGAAGATGAGCTGTGGAGCGACCAGCGGGCAGATCCAGGCTTGCAGGGGGAGCAGCCCTTTGCCCCAGAATGTGGACAGATGCTCAGCTGAGACCGCAGAGTTCCACTCACAGGGCACAGCAGGGATGGCTTTAGCCTAGAAGTTGTAAGGAGCAGGTGTGACTGGGCCACTTTCCAGCCCAAGGAGAACCCCCTCAGGCTCCCAGGTGCTGCCAGCCCTGAGAGGCATGACCCCTTGTGGGCCTGCAGGGTGAATTAGGAGCAGAGTACACTGAAGGTCGCCCACTGAGCTGACTTGTTTTTGTGGTGGTTTCATGTTGACTGATGTTAAAGGACACCTACCCAAAATAAAAAATTTGGCTTAAATACAGTTTATGGCTATTTCTTGAGAGTCTCTGAGTATCAGCACCATTTCCATCCTGGGCTCTGCATCTAATACGGTGGAACAGTGTCATGACGTATGTTACTTGATTCTCATTTGCTCTCCTAGGTTATTGCGACCTATCCAAAGGTCTGAGACCTAATGTGAAGTACATAATGATATTAAGCAAATCAGTTAGAAAGAAAACAGATTTTTTAGATGTAATTTATTTATTTTTAGAGAGAGGGAGAGAGAGGGGGGAAGAAACATCAATGTGTGGTTGTCTTTCAAGCGCCGCTTACTGGGGACCTGGTCTGCATGTACCCTGACTGGGAATCAAACTGGGGCGATCCTTTGGTTTGCAGGCTGGCACTCAATCCACTAAGCCACACCAGCCGGGGCTTTTACTTTTTTAAGAAGATTTTATTTATTTTTAAAGAGAGGGGAAGGGAGGGAGAGAAAGAGGGGGAGAAACATTGATTGCGTGAGATGATCAGTCGCCTCTCCCACACCCCCCACTGGGGACCTGGCCTGCAACCCAGGCATGTGCTCTGGATGGGAATCGAACTGTGACCTTTTATTTCATAGGCTGGCATTCAATCCACTGAGCCACACCAGCCAGGAGGGAAAACAATTTTTTTTTTTTGGTCAGGAAAAAACACATCCCTTTTTCCTCCTGGGTATTTATTTCTTAGTGTAGCAAGTATAAAATTACACTTTGGTATGTCTATGTCCATTTTAGCTTTTAACAACAGAGGAAGTTTCTGAAGGTTTCTGAACAAATAGAAGCTGCTTCTTTTAAAAAGTGATGTATTTTTTATTGTGATCTGTGTGTCAGTTTGATGTGATGAGACTCCTTTTGGGGATCTCTGTGGATGGAGATGACCTGTCAATGTAGGAGAATAGTTGGAGCATTTGAAGTCTCAGAGGAAATTCCAAGCAAGAATTATGTCAGGTGTCATAAAATCTTTCCACGGGCCAGTGAAATAGCTGAGGTCGGTTGGGACCGTTCCCAACTGGAGATGTGCCCCGGCCCCCCGGGGGCAGCATCACTCGGTTCCTCTTGCCTGTTGCCAGGAAGACGTGCTGGTCCAGTTTGGCAGACCTTCTGTTTTTTTAAGAAAATATGGAAATTCAGATTTCTGAAACGTGAAATCATTTTGTTTTGAAAATTTGGTGGCTAATAAGAAAATCTAGAAAGATAAAGGATCCTGTATTGTCTAGATATGGGTGGCATGCTGTTGCCGTGACTTCTGGTCAACTGGCTTATAAGGGTTACAAGTCACACTACTTGTAGGCAGAGGCCCAATGCTAAGTCTGCACGGGTGGGCTATTTAATTTAAGTCAAATGAAATTTACATTTTCCCAGTGAAGACAGATGTGTTTTATGTAGAAAGCCAACTTTAAAGTCTTTTTTAATAATTAATTTATCTGGTCACAAATTGTAGTGTTTCTTTTTGGGAAGCACCTTGTTCATAGAGGTGGGTAAGAATAAGCTATATAAATATTCAGAGAGAAATCTAGAGTGTTAATTTTTTTCTGTAAAATATTTTGCTGAAGCTTTCTTATAATTTGTGTACAGAAGGGAACAGAAATATTATCAAATCCAACTTTTCTCTTTCTCAGATGTGGACACTGGAGGCAGAGTGAGGCTGAGATTGCCATTTAGTCAGTGACAAGCCAGCCCTTGAGCCTTGGTCTTCTGCTCATTATTAATAATAATTAGCATTGACTGAGGTCCCCAATTGTGCTAAGGCAGTTCCCTAATTTTTCTAACAACCCCGTGGGACAGTTACTGCTATTATTCCACTTTATAGACAGGTAAGTTGAGGCATAGGGGCTTGCCCCAGGTCACATAGCTGGTAAGAGGTGAAGCTAGGAGAGTGAGTCTCTCCCTCACACTATACCGCTTATTCTTCAATCCGCAGGGTATTAGGGCTATCCTGGAAGCTGCAGTTCTCGGAACGTGGCATTGTAGAAGAATCTGAAGAACATTTTTCATTTGCCACCTCTTACAGATCTATGTAGATACAAACACAAGAGTATCTTGTAAATGTCCTCATTCCTTTGCACTGGCTATTGATTTTAGGCCATGTTTATTTGTGCGGGCCCACTTTGCAGAGATTTTAGAAATTGTTCCTTATGGCAGGTGCTGGATTGACGCAGTCCTAGTGGTGTGGTGTAGTGGCTACGAGCTCCAAAATCAAGGGCATGGTTGGGCCTCAGTTTTCTCTTTCAAAAAGTGGAAACAATCATCGTGCTCTCCTAGTAGCATCAGTGTGTTAAGGGAGACAATCCCTGGGTTCTCTGGTGCCTGGCGTGTAGTTTGTACTTGACAAAAAAATTAGCGATGCTACTTCCGAGCTAATGGCCAAAGAAAATGTGGAAGTGCTGATGTGAACCAGCATGTCCTAGCAGGCTGTTCAAATTCAGATTTTGAGCATGCTTTTTTGGTGCTCTCTATATTCATGCCTTCACAGTTGGGGTGGTATAGCCTGTCTTAAGAATGGGGTGATACATGGAGAAATTCCTATTTTGAGTCCTGAAATGCTTTGGCTTTCATAACTCTTTCTCAGCATTTTGCTGAGAAACCAAAGCTGTTTAGTTGTGGACTCAGGGAACAAAAGCTTTTTTAAGGGAACAAGCACTGTTGTTTTAAGGAATCGTTATATTCCCTCTGATGGAAATCCTGTGACAGAGAGGACCCTACCAGAGTTGCAGTGCCTCACCCTGTTGTGGTAAGCCTGGGCACGTATCACAATCGCTTGTGGCATTTAAATTCTATCTGCTTCGGGTAGGTAGCTTGTTTATCCACTTGGTGATGGGGGTGGGGGTGGCCAAGGGAGCAGGAAGTGATTCCATTTTGAGGAGTGGCCATCAGATATATTCAATGCTGTTTCCATTTCTTTTTGCTGTATTGCCAAAGTACAGTTAAGGTAACAAAGTTAAGCTAAGGAGAAATTTTATTTTAGAGAAATACTGCTGTTAACCTAATATACACAAAGAAAAGACGCATTAGAAACTGCTCTTTGTTATTTGGGCAGATTACCTGGAGGAATTATTTGATAGGTTGCTAAAGCCAGGGTGAAATCTCTTGAAATGCGATGAGTACCCTTTCCAGGAACTTATAATTCAAAAATGTTTCTGTGAATTTTTCCTAAAATTACTTCTCTCTTCTCTTCCAAAATATCACCAATAAGCTTTTTGTTAAGCCTGAGGAGAGGAAATTCTTTACCCTCAAGGAAATGTCTTAGTGAAGGTCCTGAATGTCAAGTTGAGACTAGAGAAGCTTTGGTGACAATACAAAATAAAATGGCAGATAGTAGAGACTTCGCTTAGGTTCATATTCTTTATCTTTTGACTTTCTGGCCTCTTTTCAAGGCCTGAGCTCCATTTAACCCTTCACTGACCTGCCTAATCATATCTCATCATTCCTTCCACTGTGGCCTCACCGTCCAGGTGCTTGTATCTCTTCTTGGAAACTTCTTTTCTGTGCTCATCAAATGCTGTGGCAGTGAGCACTGTCGCCAGACAGCATCACCTCTGTCAAGGTTACAACCACAGGCAGACATGAAGAGTCTTGGAGGCTATTTCTAGGCTTAACATTCCTGGGACTGAGGGGTCTGGTGGCAAATAAATGCTCATTTTCCAAGGATGATTAGACTTTATATTAAAAATAAATAAATACTATAGTTGGTATGAATGTGTTATGTGCACGTGATCTAAATTCACTCCTAGTTTGGACACAGTTTGCTTTCAAAATTGGCTTCCCATCCTCCTCTGTTACTGTCTTTCCTTGCTTTCTGCATGACACAGGAAGTTATATTCTATGATCACCATTTTCATTTAGTATTTACTGTGCATCTTTCATGCACATGTGTGTATGTGGCTAGTCTTTCCACTGGGATAATAAAACATCCCAGTGGAGGATGCTTAGATATGTTTGATCAGCCGGCATTCGTGAGAATCAGCCCTCTAAGTGCATGAAGTGAGACAAATAAAACCCCTTCATTTGAAGAGTTAGCTGTTCAACTGGGGAGTCAGATAGGCTCATGGAAAGATACAAATGTGCGTACAGAGAGTATCTCTATTTCTTCTAATTCTTAATTTCAAAGTTAAGATGTATAATAAATGCTAAAAAAAATAAGGTCTGCCAAATGTTGGAATAAAAATGTTGTGATTGGAAAGAGCCTTTTTGGTGTTGCGTAGAAATCAAGCAATGTTTCAGACTTGCAGAGCCCCAGAGTAAATTCAGATGAATTCTCTAAGAAGTGCCTTGAATAAGGGATCCAACTTTTAGGGCAGTAGAGAGTGGTCTGGGGATGTAGTAAAAGTGAAAAATAACACATAATAGTATGAGGTCCAACCTAGAGTCCTATATGTGAATTGGAGAACGGAGGAAGGCATAGTAGGGCAAAACAGGTGGTTGATGGCCAAGAATGATTCCATACAGATTGCTGATGGAGGGATGGGCCAGAGGGACTGGGAGGCCCAGGAGCTGAGTGAGAGAAATTCTTATGGAGTATCAAATTAAATAAATCCAAGTTCACAGAGTCTCCTTGTCACTGTTCAAAGTGCTGTCTTTCTAAAACAGAATGAAGGAAACCGCTGCAGGTTAGAATGGCAGAAGCCTGGTTTTCTGTGAAGACTCAAGGTCGGCTGAACCCCTGAGATTCTTATCAGACAAGCACTGGGACATGGGCTCTCTGGGTGGGTGAGGGGGTGGATTGTGTCTTAAAACCCCTGGTGCCTAAGCTTCCCAGAACGGTGGGCACAGATCAGAGGAGTTAGAGGCTGTCATAGAAAGTTTTTAAGAAAGGCCTGTGCCAAAATGCTGGGTCTTCCCGTTCTTCCTGGGGAATGAAACAGTTTTTGGAGATGTATTTTATTAAGCAAAGTTTGATTCAGTAAAGAGCCCTCAGAGTTTACTGTAGCTGGAGTGATAGGAAATGGTGTTCAGGGAGGGAGGGGAGAAAAGCCTGTTGGTGCATCTTTCACTTCTCAGCCCTGGCCTGGCCCTTCCTGTCTCCTCCTGGACCCTGGGTTGGCCTCTGAGCAGTGGCAATGAGATGCGAAAATGCAGAAAACCTGGTATCGCGATTCCCCTGGAGGCAGGCGAAGATCACCAGTAGGGGGCAGCCTAGCATGCTCCTTAGTCTTCTGGCTCCTGTGGAGAGGCTCTGGGACAGGGAGCAGGCGGCTTTTAGACTTTTGTTTTTGGATGGTCCTGGGAACTAGAAGATGAACCGGGGTGTATTTTTCCACCGAGTAACTGAAAAGCCCTGGAGTTCAGCTTCCCTGCAGTCATTTCATTTCTACGCCTTTCTCTGTCTCTCTCCCTCCTGCCTGCCTCCCGCCCCTCTTCATAAATTTTTAAAATTCAAAAAAATACGACATAAGAATAACTTCACATATTTGTATTCAGAACTGACACTTTAACATTTTGGTCTTCTTTGTTATGGGTCTTTTCTCCTTTAATAAAAGAAATGGTTCAGTAGTTTAATAAAATAAATACTTTAACAGTTTGTTCTTTATCCCAGACCATTCTGCTTTCCTAAGCTGATCTTACTTGCCATCTTTTCATACTTTACGTATATACTTGATTATGAACATTACGTGGTTGTTTTCTGTATAGTTTAAAAAATAAGGCAAATAAACACTCATCAACACAGATGACAGGACGGTGATCACCAGAGGGAAGAGGTGTGGGGGGAGGTAGTGATGGGTAAAGGAGGTCAAGTGCACGGCGGCAGACTTGACTTTGGGTGGTGAACACAATGCTATATAAAGATCACGTACTATAGAATCATGTGCTTGAGACCTATGTAGTTTTATTAAGCAATGTCACCCCAATAAATTTAATAAATTTTTAAGGAAAGTTTGCACAAATTGTTTTACATTATATGTATATATTGGTATGCAGTTGGGCTTATTTTTTTCTCGTTTGACATGAAGTTCTCTTTCTCTCAGATGTAAAGATCTGCTTCAATGCAGCTTATTAAGTATTTAACACATCTTAATTTTTTTGTTTCTTTTTAAAAAATTAAATTTATTAAGGATTAAGGTAAAATTGGTTAATATCAGTACATAAATTTCAGGAGTACTTTATAATTTGATATCTCTGTATTCCACTGTGTGCTCCCCATCCAAATCGAGTTTCTTTCTGTTACCATACATTTGACCCCTTTACCCAGTTCACCATCTCCTTACTTCTCTTCCCCTGTGGTAACCACCATTCCATTCATGAGTTTGGCTTTGTTGGTTTTGTTTGTTTGTTTGTTACTTTTTTGTTTTATATTCCACATATGAGTGAAACCATAAGGTTTTTATCTTTCTCACTCTGATTTATTCCACTTAGCATAATACCCTCAAGGTCCATCCATGTTGTTGCAAATGGCAAGATTTCATTCTTTTGTGTGGCTGAGTGGTTTTTTTTTTTTTTTATCATTAGACACTTGGGTTGTTCTCAACTTTTGATTCTGACTGTAAATGCAGTGACTATTCTTGTATATGTCTCCTTGTGTGCCTGTGTGGGAATTCCTCTTGGGTGAAGACCTGGAAATGGAAGTGCTGGGCCATGAAGCATGCCAATCTGTTATTGTCCAGGATACTGGCAAATTGCCCTTCAAAGTGGTAATTTCATGGTCCCCCCAACAATGTAAGGGAAATTCTTCACATCCTTAGAAATGTTTTATTGATATATTGGTATTTAATTTGCATTTCAGATTCCTTGGAGGGTGAACAGCTTCTCATATGTTTCTTGGCCATTGAGGTTCCCTCTTGTGAATTGTCTGTTATTAACTTTACTGACTTCCTTTCTAATCCTATGATCCCTCACTGGTAGCTAAGGAGAGTCCCTTATGGGGTAGATTTCATGACTGTCTTATAACCAGCAGTTATCTTGTGGGCACCTCTGCAGATGGTAACTTAAATGAAGGGGAATTCCTGACATCTGCCAACCTTTTAATCCAGTTCTTCTGTTAATTTTTCCATTTTAAAGGGAGAAAAATTTATTACTTATCTAGGAAATCTCTGTCTCCACAGAGGAAGAGTATTGTCTAGTAACCATTCCTTTTTCATAATTTTATATGGTTCTTTTGATGTTTTCCCACAAAATCGCCTGTCTAGTCTGAGATCCAAGAACAGTTATGCTTTGCTTAATGTCTGATTTACTTTTAGCTCATGGACACTATGAAATAACCACTGACCAAATTTATTTCCCATTCCTTTTTTCTTTGCGTGTTGGTGACTAGAAAGCCTAGAAATAAGCTTATGGCTTTTTTTTCTAACAAGTATACACATTTTAGAACCTAACTCATAGCTCCATTGATGTCTCTGCCCTTGCCTTTCTTTCTTCTATGCCTTCCTTATTTATTTATGTATTTATTATATATTTATTTATTAATCCTCACCTGAGGATATGTTTATTGATTTTGGAAGGAGAGGAAGGGGGAGAGAGAGAGAGACAGAAAGAGATAGAGAGGAACATCGATGTGATGGAGAAACATCGATGTGATGGAAAAACATCCATCTGTTGCCTCTCTTATGTGTCCTGACCTGGACTTGAACCTGCAGCTGTTGGGTGTACAGGACGATGCTCCAACCAATTGAGCCACCCTGCTGGGGCTATGCCTTCCATTTTCATTTATCCTAGCTTATTGTAGTTTATTGAGTACAACTGAGGAGTTTATGAATTAGAAATCTCATGAAAAGTGAAATAAAAATAAAATAAAGGATATAATTAACTAAAAGGTAAATGCTCTGTGCCACAGTTGAGTAGGTTCGATTGTGTATCAGGTCCTGTCATAAGCATGGAGGATGCGGTGATGTCCAGGCAAAGAGTCGATGTTTTCAGAACATCGACGGCCACCATGCTAGCTCAGCTGTAAGCAGTGGACAGGCCTTCTGAAAGTCCTGCTTGCCACCCCAAATGAAACATTACCCACCTTATTTACCCTTTCTTTTTTTTTTTTTTTACTGAAGTTTTATAAAAGCACATTAAAATTTAGGGCTCTCTGGAGTGCAGTTCTTATTGGGAGCTAATTTAGAAGGAGGTAGTCACCGTGGTCTCTATTGAAAATGTTAATGGAATGAAAATCTTGGAAAAATGTATCTAATGTGTGATAATTTTGAAGCATTTCATAAAAACTCTTGATGTTGAAAATTGTTGTTCAGCATGAAGTTGGAGTCTTTAAATGCTTCCTGCTGTGTATGGGAGAAGGAGATAAAAGAATGAATCTTTTCTGCACATCGATTAAGTGCCAGGCCCTGGGTACCAGGAGAACCAAGATCTTTGAGTGGAAGATGCCTTTCTATTTTGGAGGTTCCGTTTTTATGTAATGGGAGGCAATGGTTGTGTGGGTAGTTTTAAAATTATTTCTCTTTGGTGAAATTCTGTTCCCTCAGAGCATTTACTTATTTGATTTCTAAAATCTGTTTCCTAAAAATGGGTGCCCCAACTCTTACCATAAGTCTTTATTTTGTTTGGCATTAGGTAGAAGGGACCTAGAGATACTGTAATCCCCCCCCATTAGTTATTTTTATTTTTTTTAAATTTCAACTCATGTTTGTAACAGCAGGGTTATATATTTGTTTTCAGTGTCTTAATTGGAATATACTGTGTGTCTTAATGAAAAAGAAAGGGAAAAGCCATCCTTGTACAACTTCCTGTAGTACCTTTGGAACTCCCAAGTGTTGCCCGCCCATCCATCCATCCATCCATCCATCCATCCGTCTGTTGAATACCTACCTTGTACAAGATACTATGCTAGATGCTGTGGTATATATTAAGAAATGTAAAACAGGATCCAGCTGTCTTCAAAGAGGTTGTGATCTAAGGAAAATGGAGAGACAGGTTCTCAAGTAACTACCACAAGGTGATTCCATGGAGGCAATTTTTAACAGCTTTGTGTACCTATTACTAGATTTGTATTCTTGATTGTAGGTGACAGAAATTCAGAAAAAAAAATCAGTTAGTGACATCTAACCCTAGAGATGGCTGGATTCAAAGGCTCAAATGACATTTTCAGTGTTCTATCTTTGTATCTCCTACCAATCTTTTCTCCTGTGTGCCGGCTTTATTCTTGGGCAGTCTCTTTTTTTTTTTTGTGGCAGAAAAATCTCTCATGGAAGACCCCAGCCTTATGTAATCTTTCAGCTATGGTTCCAGAAAGAGAGAGGGAGAGAGAGAGAGAGAGAGAGACTCCCTGCCCCAGCATTCATGTATCTAATTTTAGGGAAGATTCTCATTGATCCAGTTGAGGTTACATGCCCAACTCTAAGTCAGTCGACATGGTCAAGGGGACAGAATTCTCTGTCCAGCCAGAATCACCAGTTTATTTCTGAATTTGATGGTTTGAAGGGTAGGAGTAGAGGAGAATTCCTAAAGAGAGTGCACTTGGGCCAGGTGGGTTTGTGAAACTTGCTTCCTGAAAGGAAAAATTGGTGTTATTACTGACAGAGTCAGAGAGAAGGATGCTGGGCCAGGAGAAGAGAAAGTGGGGAGGAAGGGTGGGAGGGAGGGAGAGAGAGAAAAAGGGAGGGGAATCTGCTGCAGTGTTTTAGGAGGTGAAAGGAGGGAGTCATTGCTTCTCTTGGAATGTGAGCAAAGGTGTGATTCGTCTTGCATGTGATGATGCCAGCATCCCTGTGGCTGTTGCCATAAGGGCGGACTGCTTTTGAGAGGCAGCGAATGCATTTCCAAGTTATTTTCACCTCTAAGCACAGGGGATACCATGAAAGGGGAGGAAAACTGAAATTGTTAGTAGAATGAGTAATAAAATACTAAGAAAAGTGAAGCCTGGTGAACCTGTCATTGACCATGATGGCTGCTCCATCCTGGTTTGTTTGTAATCACACTCAGTTTTGCTTCCTTAGCTGTACTTTTTTAATGGTAGGGTTAAGCTGGGTGGGGAAAGATCACCTTAAGCACCCTGGTGAGGTTGTATGGAAGTTACCCAGCCTTTTATGTACTGTTTGCATTCTGAGTCAATGGTTTTCACTCTCTGCTTTTTTGTAGTTACATTGCAAATCAGAAAAGATTAGAAATCATCAACGAAGACGATGTTGAAGCTTACGAGGGACTGAAAAATCTGTGAGTACTCAGGACTTGTGTACTTTATCTCAGAACTTTTTTTTAGTTAGGTGGCATTCATCAGTTAGTTCTAACATGCATGCAATTGTGTGTTTTTGTAGGACAATTGTGGATTCCGGATTAAAATTTGTGGCTCATAAAGCATTTCTGAAAAACAACAACTTGCAGCACATGTAAGTGAAGACTGATTCTTTGCTTCCCAGAACCCAACTTAGTCCATACTTCCACCCCCTCTGTTTATTTTTCTTTTTTTCAACTCTAATCCCCTTTTTTAAAAGTTAGTTTAGCTGTGACAATAGCTTAGAAACATTATCTTTGATTTCTGAATAGCGTCAGGAGGGTACTAGAACAGCCTATTTATTCCCTTCCATGAATTTCTGGGCCATTTCCATCTTGGACGGAGCAATAGGCCAACGGCAAGAGTCTGATGTGAAAACTATGTCCTGGTACAATGTCCTTGGTTCTTTTCATTGGAATCATGATGTTCTCTGGAAGATATTAAACCAGTAGAGTTGAAAGAAACTGACTTGGCCGCGGCCTTTCTAGGGAACTAAAAATTACTAATGCCTTGCCCTCCACAAGAAATCCTCTTTGAACTTTCATTTTTAAAAGGCTCTCTGTCGTGATTGACAGAAGTGAAGAAAAGTCAATTATGGGACATGCCAAAGTTTCAGGCAATTATTAACAAAAGCAAATGCTTTCCCTGAAGTCCTGTTGAAGATTTGTCAACTGAGGTCAAATGAAAATAGAGAGGGGCAATAGAAGCTCTTAAATCACTGGCTGCTAAATCCTGTTTGATTATGGCCCTTAGTCAATAAGGTGCGGCCTTCCTGAAAGGTTTCATATTTAAACAGAGAATCACCCACTTTTAAGCTCAGATTGGGGTCCCCATGTCCTGACGAAAATCAAGGACCTTCTGCTGGAGAATCACTGGCCCTTTTGTGCTTTACGAATTCTCTACGGCAATACCTTACATGTCTCATAGTCACCTGCATTATCTCACTTGATTTTTCTACCAGTTGGTAGGGCAGATCATTTCTATTCCCATGTCATGGGCAGAAAAATCAGACTGAAGGAGGTGTAGGGCATTCTCAGGTCCACAGATTGAAGGTGACAGAATTGGGACTCCAGGCCGCACCCCTGGCAGGGTTCTTCTGGTAAGCCCAGAAATAAAACCGGTGCCATCCCTACAACTGAGGATCGGCTGTTCCTGTAACATTCATCCTCTTTCTTTCTTTTTTTGCGGGGGGGACTGGTTCTCCAACTGATTTTCATGCTGCTTATAGAAGAAATCATTCCCTGAGAACCCATGGCCTGGACTCTCTATAAAGATTTTTTGATATTATGAAAAAATCTTACTTTCATAAAGCCAGTATGTTGGCTTCATATTTTATGGGTGCCGTTAGTGATGAAGTCGGTTTAAAAATGAAGTCTCTATAATTAACATAAAAAACATTTGGCAAAAATGTGATAAAACTCCAAGGAGCTTCATTAACATGTTTCACTTAAATGTTTTTGGCATCATCCCTGTGGTTGGTTTGCCTGCGCAGATCTGATGCCTGCGAAGTCCTTGACAGTGCAAACAAGAGAGGTCAGAGAGAAGAGAAAGGCAAAATGCCCTAATGCAATCACTTCGATGTAATTGATGACCTCATTAGTTAATTTCTGGTATTTTCATTACAGCTGACTTTAGACCCAAATTACTCAACAACTGCATTTTATTGGCTCTTTTACCGTATCACTTGCCTGATTGTGATTTTTGTTTAGTGGGCTATGGTTAATTATACATTTAGTAATAGACTTGATTATTTCTTTATGGTACCTTTTATATTTTCCCTGCTTTTCTTGTTGCATGCTATTTTTAGGAAACCAAAGCCACTTTGTGTATTTTTTTCAGGGTGATATATGGTAGAATAATTTTAGTGACATTCTGTGTGTTGTGCATAACTTACATAAAGCCAGGTATCTGTCCCTGTCTTGCAAAGAGGTGCCATTTAAAAATAGAAAACAAAAGAGATGGATAGCCCTGGCTGGTGTGGCTCAGTGGACTGAGCATGGGCCTGTGAACCAAAGGGTTGCCAGTTTGATTCCCAGTCAGGGCACATGCCTTGGGTTGCAGGCCAGGTCCCCAGTAGGGGGCACACAAGAGACAACCATACATTGTTATTTCTCTCCTTCTTTTTCTCTCTCCCTTCCCAATCTCTATAAATAAATAAATAAATAATCTTTTTTTAAAAAAAGATGGACATGTCCCATATAGTTTCTTTAAAAGCCAATTGTCTGGAAGCCCAATCATTGGGCAAACTGCAAAAATGCTATTGATATTTGTAGGCATGGTTACATGGTAAGATAGAATGAAGTCAGGCAAGTATTCAGACAGTGAGGAGAAGTCATGAAATTTCAGTGAGGTTCACACATTTATGTGACAAAAGAGGCTCCTAACCACCAAAATAAGGAATTAAATTAAGTAGTTGGCTTTTGAGAATGGCAGTAGTTGCTCAAGGCAAGTGCTTATCTTTCCAGACCTTAGTACTAACCTTTGCTTAAGAGCAAGGACTTGGGGCAACTGGCTGCCTCTCCCCTGGTTTCCCACAGTGAATTGCACCCTTAACTTGAATATCACATGGTGGGTGACAGTGAGCTGGGAAAGAACTGTGTATCAGAAGCTGTTTCTTGGTGTCCCTGGAATATGCTGATTATCCCTGTTAGTTTCTCGGCAGTGTACAAATGTGCACCAGAGCATCTCATTTTGAGTTTTAAAGAAATGCAAATTGGTTCCTGTCTCTCACTTTCGCCACTCCCCTATCCACCCTGGCATGGGGACTTTCCAGAGCCCCTGTGACTGTTCGCTGAGTTTATTGCCTGGTGCCTTAATTCCTGGCCCCTGAGAGCCCAGAGACTGTGAGAAAAGCCAGCATTTGTGTTTTCCAGAGGCTTTACAGAGGTGCTAATTAGCTCCTTTTCAAAGTCCTATAATCAGACAGTAAGAGGATTGTTGATTTTTTTCATCCCCTCCTCCTTCTCCTTTTTTTTTCTTTTGGCCCCAATAATAAGTATGGTTCATAAAACTCATCTTGTTCTTTGGCGCGTAACCCGGCTCCGGGCTGTGCTGCTGGCAGCCGGATAGGGGCAGCTGCTCCTGGTGCCGGCTCGCTGGCTGACCCAAGAGCCTTGACAATGAGTGTCCTTTTCTTTGCTCTTCTCTCCTGTTCTTCTTGGGAGGAAGAGCAGGTTCCTGCTGCCTCCACTCCCTCCCCCCCACCCCCAGAAAGATGGGGTATTCTGAAGAAAATGAAAATATTTGTGTCTCCAAGACTGTGGGGAGGATAGGCAGGTTGACTCCTCAATGTATTATATAGCTTTCACTCCAATGAAAGGTATTCTTAATTCACAGCCCAAAAGAAAATATTTTTTGTGGCCACATTTTTAAGCTTCCATGTAGAGTACCTTTTCCATGTGGGCGAACACTTGACACTCAGTGTGAAAAGAGAAGATGCACAGAAGGCAGAGGGCACCCTGGTGTGTAGGTCAGAGTCTGGGTGAGTGGAAATGTCAGCATAGAATAAGCTGAGGAGTGGGCACACGTTCTTAAATTATGAGGCACCAAGGGGGCATTTTCTTTATTCATGGATGAGCTCCTGGGCTGAACCCCTTCTGAAGGTCGGACACACCAAGATACTATTAATTGGTGATTTTGTTAGGCTGACACGAGGACTAGCTCAGGTAAGGGTCCAGGATTACTGTCACCCTCGGGTCTCCCATTCTTACCTGACTCTCAGCCCACCACTCACTTCAGGAAACAGATACTGAAAGGCTCATGGCAATTCTTTGAGGTCTTGGCTGTTTTTGTGAAAGTTGATGTTTGTCTTATATTCATGTTACTTATTAAACACATGTCTAGGGGCCTGATCACTGGACAATTTTTAAATAAATTCAACTAGTAGACAGATTCACAGAGGGAGTCAGCTGCCAGGTTTATGTCTCAGAATTTCCCAGCTCAAGGTCTCATGGCATTGATCAGGGGAAACTAAAACTCCTGTCCACTGAAAAAAAAACTACATATTTGGAACATAGCAGTAAATTCAGTATTATTTTTTCAATCACACATATGCCACCTTCTCATTGATTGGTCTAAATGTTAAAATGACATGTAGCTAGAGCAGTTTAAGAGAATATCTGACATATTTCTCACGATCTGATTTTCTGTTGTTGTTCTCATTGTGGTATCGGCTGGTTATTTAGAAGTCATAGATAAACAATCTCAGTGGAGTTGATCAGCCAGTAGGTGCATTCTTTCCTAAAAGGATGTATTAAGTCCAGTTCCTATTCAGAGTTGTGTATGTGAACATGACTTCACTTGAACATGACTTTATCCATCATTGAACATGACTTCACAATATTCATGATGCTCTTTAGTTTTAAAACATTTTCTCCCTGGTGAGTTTGTGGTTTTAAATGAAATTAAATTTAATCTTTCTATTAATTGTTTAAAAGGTCAGAAATCTCCAGGAGGTATATAACTTGGCTCTGAATTGGCATATGAAAAATAAGCCTTTGGGTTAAAAAAGAGATTTGAAATAAACAATATAAAAATTTTATGCTTCTCCCTCCATCAGCAAAAATTATAGCAGAGGCAGGAAAACGAAGCCATTGCTTCAGCTAGAAGAGATGATTTGGTCTACGTAAGGCCTGAACCAGGATCAAATAAAATTATATTGTGAAAAAAAATCTCCATTTGAATACTTTATTTCTGAAATGTATAATTTTAGATTCACATTTAATGTTTTTGATTCCTTCCAGCAATTTTACCCGAAATAAACTGACGAGTCTGTCTAGGAAACATTTCCGTCACCTTGACTTGTCTGAGCTGTAAGTAATGATTTTGTGTTTGGGGAAACAGTTTCTCAAAGAAAAGGGCAAATAAGTATTTTTTAAATGAGTGATGCTGCAGATAAATTTTTATGCCAAAATTCTTGAAAAATGATTTCTCAAGTTTTGGTTACTTATTTTTTTTCCCTCTCGAAGACATGATTCAGCAATAAAAATAGAAACCTCAGTAGTATATCATTTCTAATGAATTTAAATATTGTTTTTACATAAATGAATTATTTTCTAGTGAAGGGAAAAAGGAAAAAGATGGAGGCTTTGTGTGGAAATGATTATGTATCTCACAGCATCTGTTTGGTCTCTATGACCTCCAGACCCTAGCACAGGGGTGTCAACTCCTTAACAGTTAAGGAGAAGTTACATTTATACAGTCCTAAAGTTATATTCAGCCCTTCGAAGGCAACCGCCAGGCTGACATGACCCCCAGTGAAAATGAGTTTGCCACCCTTGCCCTAGTGGAATGCAAACCCATTTACGGAGAAAATAACCATGGGCAGACGTGCCAGCTTTTACCCACTGCCCACTGCCCGCCGGTGCTCAGTGAGCACTGGAGGACAGGTGGACCTTCTCCCTAGTGACCCCTTCTTGTTAGATTTTCTTCTGGGTCAGCCACTGCATTCAGTACTTATCCTTTCACCCCAATTTCCTTGGCTATTAAGTGATAGGAAATATATTGAAATGCGTTGATGACTAATAGCCAGCATTTCCAAGTGTGTTCAATTTTTGTGTTATCACTACGGGGCACATGTAAACAGTTTACATTCCTGTGGCTAAGGTGCCTAAAGAACCCTAAAGCAGAGGCTCTGGGCAGCAGCGGTGGGCCCAGGTGGATAAGACCTTCAAATACCAGGCAAAACTTTTGCCTACACTGTATGTTGCGAATTGTAGGGTCCACCCCACTGTAGAGTGCAGATCAGAAGATGTCACTAGTGGAGTGACAACAAGCTAGTCGGTAATAATGAGGGTTACATGGTGAAAGTCTTAGCGATGGGCAATTATTTGGAATAAACTGAATTCCGGTAGTTGGAGTACTAGGTTTACCTCTAACCCAGGGATAGACGTGAAAGACTTAAGGAAGATATATAAAATAGAGTAAGGAACTCTGTAAAAAAATTTTAAGTATCACTGCAGGAAATATGCTTGGTGGGTTAAAAATGAGAGTTCTGATTCCAAAATCATATGTTTCAATATTCTTCCTGCAACATATTTAATCAATTCATTCAACAAATGTTAATCATGTCCTGTTACAAATCAAAGTACCGTGGCACTAGGCCATGGCAATATGAGAACTGTTTCTGCGTTCCATGATCCTGCTCTCTGTAGGGAGAGGTAGAGGCCTCAACAAATAAGCATAATAGCAATCACTGCAAAAGGAGTTTGCACAGTGAGTTAGAGGAAGAAGCCAGTTGTCTGCCAGCATTTTGTGGTCGTAGGAACGCTGCTATACATATAATTGAACAACCCCTCGCTTCTTTACCCCCTCTGTGGATTCAATCAGACTTTCTTTTCAGAAAGATTCTTTAGTTTGTTTGTTTGTTTGTTTGTTTGTTTGTTTTTGTACTCAGAATGCCAGGAAATAGCTTGGATTATTGGGGCTTGAACATTGTGGATCTCTTCTGCATTATATTCCATATCTGATAGCATCAAATCTTATTTTGGTTTTGGAGGGATACTTGGAGGTCATCAAACAGACACAAATTAAATGAGTCTGCCATGACCACATTTCCCCCAAAGAAACTCCTGTAAAAGACTCCAGGGATCCCTGAGATTCTTAGAACCTGACCAGAAAACCACAGGAGTAAATGAAGTTGCAAAGCCTAGGTCCTGTCCTCATAGAAATCTTAAGTATTGTGGTTAATGCCAGGCAGAGCCTATGTAACGATTTTAAATGGCCTCATTTAAAGGCTCATTACCATAAATGGAATTCATCTTAAATGGGCCACTGGGTATTATAAATAAGCATTTAAAGATTTTTTTCTTGTGGTTTTTATTTTCCATTTTGACTACTTCCTCTCTCACCAGTCACAGGCCACAGGAGTCCAGGCAGCATAGCTGAATGGTGGCTTTATCTCAGCAGACCCTCTCACAGTGGGCCAAGACGCTCAATCTGGAGCTCAGTTGCACATGTTCTCTAAACTCCTGAGCACGTGCGCACATGCATGCCGGAGGTCTAAGAGCTCCCTTCCAGATTCTCTCTCACATTCACTCCCCCTTTCTTGCATCAGTCATACTGACCTGTGGTTGCAGAAAGCTGTGAGCGCCCCCTGATTAGCTCTTACACTTCAGTCTTAGCATTGTATTTACAATCTCATTTTAAATTAAAATGATGTTGCTTTGCCCCCTGCTGAAGTTTGAGCTTATTAAATAACACTTCAATCTCTAGCCTGACCAGAAATAAGGATGTTAGTATTCCTGAAAACTTCCTGTTGGCATCTTCTCTTAGATCTTCTTAATAACTGTATTAATAACTGTGAAAAATTTGTTATAGCACCTTATTTTTCCCCATTTTATAAGATACCCTCTTCTATACTACATTATAGCTATTATAGCTATTTCTGTCCCTATCATTTTCCCCTATTATTCTGAAAGGTCTTCATTTTGCACCATTTAGCTTGTACAGTGGTGCTTGCTTATAGCAGAAGGTCAGTAAGTATTAATGAATAAGTACTGTTATATTGTAAAGGTGGGTATGACTTTCAAAGATTGCTGGCTAGAAAGAGTTTATAATTTTGCAGTGCTTCATGAATGTGAATGTTGTTGAAATTAAAAGAGGGAAGCCTGACCAGGTTTTATTTTTGTTCCACGTAGGATCTTAGTGGGCAATCCATTTATGTGCTCCTGTGATATTATGTGGATCAAGACTTTTCAGGAGACTAAATCCAGTCCAGAAACTCAGGATCTGTACTGCCTAAATGAAAGCAGCAAGAATATCCCTCTGGCAAACCTGCAGATACCCAATTGTGGTAATTTACTTTTAAGTCAATGAGTTCTAGTTGCTATTAATTATTCTAATTGACTTGGTGTGGTAGAGAGTCTGGGAAGATTACTACTACCCAGATTTTATACAGTATGCTGTTGATGTCTCCAGTGAGTTGAGCAACATTTGTGTACAGTGTGGAGAAATCAGCTGGGAGCAACTTTGCTGAACATTTTTTGCAAGTAAAATATTAATTTTGAATGTTGACTTTAAAGTGTACAGAGAAAAAAGTACACACTTTATTCCTTCATTTATTTGTCCATCCATGCATCCACACATCTCTTCACGCACCCATGTATCCATCCATAGGTCCATCCATCCATTTATCCAACCATCCTCCCATCCATTTGTCCATGCAAGCATCCATCCATCCATCCATCCATTTATCTATCCATCCTCCCATCCATCCATCCTTCCATCCATCCATCCATCCTTCCATCCACCCAAAAAGTATCTGCTAAGTGTGTGGTACTCCACTGGCCACATATATACTTGGTTGGCATCCAGGCCATGCAGAGGAAAGGATCTCAAAGGTGATAAAGTGTCCTGGCAGCACAAGAAAATGTAGTTCAATCCAGCACATTCCCTTCAACTTGTCTTGCTGCCAGATGTCTGTGTCTTTTGATGGAACTCCACAGATTTGTCCTTATATGTACTTTCCCCCATGCCTGGGTTTTACAGTCTGTTCCTTTACTCTTGTCCACACTTCTCTCCTCAGCATTTACACCTCCAGAACTTAAAAGGGCACCATATGATAAAATCACAGCTCTCTGTAAGGGCCGGTGTGTTTATAGGGAAGGAGAATCTAAGAGCATCTATTAGGATCTTACCATTAAGGGCTTCTGTGACATACCTCTACAATACTCACATATTCATATTATTCCTCTGTTAAAATTTTAATCAGTCATCCAGTTAATCAGTTCACAATAATATTTAATCTTCTGGTCTAGTGGCTGGTGACTCAGCACAAAGCCATGTAGCAGCTGGTTCTTGACCGTGAGGAGTCTTCCTATTAAACCATAAACATTCGGTTTTTGTTTTCAGAAGACCCTATTGTTGAGGGGTGATTTTCATTTAAGGAAAATACAGCTGCTGCTTATTTTTGATGAGAATGTAATAAAGAGAAAGATTAAGTATTTGTTTCTTAACCTGTAGGGGCTTAGAAGATAGCAGTTACCCTTCCCACAGGTTTTTCTGTCATAACCAGTTCTTTGTCTTCACAATGGGGGAATCAGGCTTTGCTCACTTGCCAGCTTCCCTCAGCTTTCCTTGCTAGCCAACACTGAAAAAAAAACACCCCACTTTTAATGTATGTCTTTTTCTGATTGATAAGAAGGTAACTGTTCTCTGTGCTGGTGTAAATTTGCACCACTGAGAGAAATTGCCTAGCGGGACAAGAAATCCAATGTTGAGTCACCAGGCCTCTTGGCCAGCTCCCAAATCCCCACGGCTGTTGGGGCTGCACTGGCTCGGCAACCACTGAGCACAAAACAGAGAAAGTTCTGACTCTGCTCTGACTGCGCAAACTGCCTCTTGATAGACGTCCGCATTGCCCTCACCTGAAACCCATTCTACTGGTTTTTATTTTAATTTTCAGTCAGGCTGTCTTGGAGCATTCTGGCAACGCACTTCACTCTGCAAGTCGGTGATAGACCATTGTGACTGCGGCAGGGGACCAGTGACAGTGGCCTTGTCCTGATTTTTCCTCAATTTGTCAGTTTCCAATAATTTTTTATTCGATTCCTACAAATTAGTCAACACGTTGTGTGAATGGGAGAGAGGTGTTGGAGGGCATGTGCTTCATGGATCGATTAGAGTTTGTAACATTCACAATTAATTTTAATGTCAACAATGATTTTCAAAAAGCAACATAAAAGGAGAATTGATAGACTCCTTTTTCTACCACTTTCATATTCTTACTGTTTTATTTGTCTGTTTATTTTTATTTTCTCTCTTTTTGCTTATTTATAATTGCACAAATCATATTGGTACATTTTGTTATAAAAATAACCTCCCATATTACACATAAAGCTTGTCTTGAATTTGTTTGTGACCATGGCAGGTCAGTAGCCATAGATCATATTCTTTTTGATGATCGCATGGTATCCATGGCAGAATTCATCTTAATTACATTATATTTTCCATATTGATGGGCATGTAGCTTATTTTCCATTTTTCCTTGCTAAAAGAATGTTTCAATAAGCATATATACAGAGGCAAAGACTTTTCTAGAGAACATAGTAGGAAGCACATTTTTTGGTTTATATAATTTGCACTTTAAAAATGGTTGTACCAACTTATAACCACCCCAGAAAAGTATATCTTGATATTAGCAAATGTATTTTTGTCTAAGAAGTGGTTTACTGTTGCTTTTTAGTCTGTCTTTTACTGTTTACTGTTGAATATGTTCTATATTTATTGGACATTGTGTTTATTCTTCAGTGAATTACCCATTTATAGCCTTTGCGTAGTTTCCTTTTCTCTGTTTTTCTTCCGTTGGTAGTATTCTTTGTTTTATTTTTTCTTAATTCTTTGAAAGTTATAAATGATGTTTGTTTTTGTAACTGTATAATGACAAAATACCACATGTGTTGAAACATATTTTCTGTACGTATCTAGAGCTAACCCTTCACAAGATATTTTACTTCTCTTTACTTCCTACTCCCAACTCTCATGTTGTTTTCATCTGGGATTTTATTTTTAGATTGTTACTTGATTTTTGGGAAGATTTACAATTTTTTTTGTCTGTATCACTGACTTTTATGTTTTACTACTTCATCTTTGAGGTTTTTTTTTTTTTTAATTTTTTTTTTTAGTGTATTCTCTAGTACTTTTTTCAGGGAAATTAAAAAAATAAAATTGTCACGTTTTTGCCTGGTAGAAAATCAGCCTATATTTTTTCTTCTCAGTGGTATTGGCTGAGTGTAAAATTCTAGACTCAGAATAACATTAGAATTTTGCAGATATTGTACCATAGTTCCCTGTGTTTCAGTGTTGCTGATGAGAAACTTGAGGCCAGTCTGCTGCTTATTTCTTGATAGGTAACCTCTGCTTTTCCTTTTCCTCTTGAAGCTTTAAAAAGTTTCTTCTAATCCATGTTATTCTTAAATTTTACCACAGTGTAACTAGGGGTGTGTGTGTGTGTTTAAAAATTATTCTGGTTGATACCCATTCAGTATGAGTGTTCATGTCTTTAGTTCTGGAAGAATCTTCTAATTTATTTAGATGACTATTCACACTTCCAGCTCCTCCCTTCATACCTCTCAACCTTTCTGTAATACTTTCTGTAATACTTTCCATCTGCTTGGTCTTTTGTGCTGCATTGTGGGAGAATTGGCTTCCTCACTACTTTGCCCTTCAGCTATTTTTGCAGCTACTGAATTTTTCTCTTTCAACAATCAATGTTTAATTTCTATGATCTCCAGTGATAGGTTATTGTGATCGAAATGCCTTTTCCACCTTGGAGCTCACTACATCTCTTGTCACAGCACCTAGCATGACTGATTTCATCCTGTCAAGTTCTTGCCCTCAGTGCTTCTAGTTGGAGGGGGCTACAGCTGTTGTTGTGTCTGTGCCCATGATGGGAAGGTAGGGGTGGGACGCAGACAGTTTATTCCTCCTGTTATTGATCAATGCCCCTGTGGCTTGGCCTAGGTGGGGCTCTACTCTGCCTTGCAGTTCACCCCTTCAGTCTTGGGAGGGCCTACTGCCTCCCTGTTTTGTCTAACACATGCCATGTATTCATTTGGAGTTGGGCTGTTTTCTTTAATCCTATTTCCCTGCTTTTTCTTGTTCAGAGGTTCCTCATAGTTTCTCATCCCTCAACAGTATGCTTTCTTGTTTTTCAACATGGCTCTGCATTTTCAACAGTTTTGCATCATTTTTAGAGATTTTAGATGCAAGGGGGAAACTTTAATATGGGGCTTAGTCATGCATTAATTTTCTTCATGATGGTTTTCCAACTTTGGCTCTTTAAAGAGAAGTAAGATTGAAAGTAAATTATGCTAGATTTTTGGGTTTCAATTCTGTCTCTAAACCTCCATGTGGAGGAAAACAGATAATGTGCTCATATCTTCAAGGTAGATCTTGTTTAAAACATAGATTCACGCTCCATGGCTTTTCCTTTGGATCTTACCCACTGCAAACTTTTAAACATATCTGTTGTGTTTAATTAAGTCACAGTATGTTGAATTCATCTTAGTTCCAATTTTTTTTTGTGACAAAACTTTTTAGCTAACTCTAAGAGTGACTCAGAAGAATATGGCCTTGTGTGTTTAATCATTGTAAACCAATTTGCAATTTGCTAATAACTATGGCCATTGCATGTAATTTGCAACTAGTAATATTTTAATTTCAGTAAAATGAGCTATTGGGGTTTAATTCTTTACAAGGTGGGTTTTCTTTAAAAATTTCTCCTTTATTAAAGAGTACACATTGCCAATTATAAAAATAGTCACTGGGTATAAAAAGTACAGCATAGGGAACAGAGTCAATAATACTCTAATAACTATGCATGGTGTCAGATGAATACTAGACTTATCAAGGTAATTGCTTCATAATGTATATATAAATGTCTAATCACCATGGTGTGCACCTGAAACTAATATAACATTGAATGCCAACTGTGATTAAAAAGAAATACAAAAAAAGTCCCAGTTTTGTATTTTTCTTGTAGGTATTATATGGTTGACAAATTGTCTACATTTTACATGCAAACATGAATCCTCCAGACTCCCTGAACATAATAGGGATTTGATTAATGTTTGCTGAATTGATCAATTGATAAATGCATGACCATATATATCATATTAATGATCAGATTGGACCATATGTTGTAGTTCTTTCTGAAATTGTTGTCATCATTGTGTTTTTTAAACTTCTGAAATTGTATGCATTTTTTAAATTTATTTTTCGATTACAGGATACATTCAACTTTTTTTTTTGTATTAGTTTCAGGTGTACAGATTTGTATTAGTTTCAGGTTTAGCAGAATAGATAGACATTCATATAGATTACCAATTATCATTGCATTTTGAAGGGTCTTGCTTCTTTTTTTCCTTTTGCCCTCAGTGATTAAGTGGTCATGGCAGGTGGGGCGGGCAGTTTAACTGCGCCATTCCCGTGTTCCCATTAGCAGCGCGGTCAAAACGCCTCACAGTATTTTTCTAACAGACCCCCCCACCCCGCTGTGAATTATGGTAAAGTTATTCATGCTGTGAAACATGTTACGGTCTGTTTCTCCACAAAGTCCTTTTTAACCTTAGAAAAACTTTATTAACTGCACAGCAACACAATATGTTCATATAAAATTTCCACATTAATCAGAAAGGAAAGCGTGCTATGAGCACTGGTTCTAACGGTGAAAACGGAGCCATACAAGTGGTAACGAAGGAAAGTTATTTGTCACTCCACATAAAAAAGCCCCTGCTACTTCTTAATGATGAAATTCCTTATCATATAGCATATTCTAAATTTTTGTACTTAATTCCTATACACTGGTTGATCATCAGTGGTTGGTTTGCAAAAGACTTTCACTTTAATATTTTTGTACTGTAATTATGATTCAAACCTCTGGAAGAGAGTTTCTTCAGGAAGTGTTAATAGTGGATCAAATGCTCTGTTCTAACCAGATGGCAAATATATTTTAAAAAGGCAATATTCCTCTGGGTCAGGCCAAAACCATTCTTCAGCATATTTTACCAGTGACTAGTTAGCATGGCCAACAGGGAACATAAGGTGTTAATTCAGTGGATGGTTGAAGGACTGTGTAAAACACCCTTAATGGTCTCATGGATTGAAATCAGTCCTGCCTCTGGCTCCCTTGTTATTTATACCAACAATATCAATTTTCCACATTTCCAACCTACAAATTTTTAATGTGGAGACTCCTTAAGACACATCAACAAAATACTGTTTATGATGGGAAAGGTCAGTCCATGGGTGTTTGGAAGGAGAGGCCTGATTCCTTCAGGTAAATTGATTTTAATGATTTATTTTTAAGAATTACTTTGGTTTCCACCATAATTGGTAGTACACATCTGTTTAGCATATTCCTACCTACTTTTTTCATTGTTTGTTTTGAACTAGGAAAATAGATTGATAGTACTTCGTTTTATAGAAGATTAAAAGGAAATGCTATGTTAATACTCTATGTGAAAGTTAGATTGGTATAAACATTTCCTAGCCTCTTAGCTGGGTTTTTTTTTGAAAACCATGTACAAAATCTAGTTTACTGTTTTGCTTACTTTAATTAGAGATCAGGTTTTATTTGCCACAATAAGGCAAGCCACACAATGGATTCTTCCTTTCTTTCTACCTTTTTAGAATGGCAAATGAAGCTGTTTTTCTCCTACCCTGTCAGCCACTGTTGACACTTTGTGTTTAGCAGTCTCATAGTGCTGTCACTGTCATAACACAGCTCACACAGTCTTAGAGGCACAGTTTCCTATTTGAGCCTGGACAGTCCCTTGGCTAATTTTGTCATTGTTGCCACCAGCTGTAAAGCAGCCTCTTCAGAATAGGTCAGGCTCATTCTGGCTTCATTGCTGATAGTGAAATATATATGATTAGGAGACAAATAAATTGGAAGATATTCCAAGAAGATAGGAAGAGAGAAGACAGAAAGTAGACAAAATCATAATTTACTTGAGCGTTTCTATACATACAGAGTGATGACCCAAAGCAAAGCAAACAGCGCTCAGGATCACTAAAAGGAGATTAGAAAAAACACTGTTCAGACTTATGGGTGGGTATTGAAAAATAAAACCCAAACTTGTTCCATCTCATTTATTACAAAGGCTACTTAATAATCCAAAATGATTTCAGGTTAGTTTTCTTCAATTATTAGAAAGTGAGACCCTGCATTGGAATTAGTGATCAAAGGGATTAATCAATATGGTCAACTCTTAGGAAGTGTACAGTAATGGAAGGGATCAGAGGCATGGAAGAGCCCAGTAGTGGATCAGCCAATCAGTGCATTGGTTGAGGCCATGGACAGACAGGTGTGAGTCAGGGCCAGCTCCCACTCATAGCTGTCTATTTGTGACACTTCATAAGCTTTAATTTCTTCATTTGGAAACAGGGATGTTAATGATACTTGCTTTCTGGAGTTTCAAAGTTGACTGATAAGATTACATGGAAAATAGATGAGGTCTAACACATAGTAAGTGCTCACTAAATATTTATTAATGTTATTACTATCATCAATATGAATATTTAGCTTTAAATATAATTTACATCTGAATTTAAATATGTGTATATGTTATATTTGGTGAAATTATTTCAGATAAAAATAAAACCACAACAAGATATCACAAAGAAATGGTATGTACTCAAGCTTGGGAATATAAGGTCAATGGATGTTAAATGGTTTTCTTTAGAGCAGGACTTCTCAGAGCTCTGAATAAGGTAACGCATATAGTGAACATCAGAGTTACAGAATTTTGTATAGTTTTTTTTTTAACCACAGAGCATCTCAAAGAATTAGGTTTTCAAAGAACACACTCATACTTTGGGGGAAGTTTGGTGGACTAGACTATTGCTCAGGTGCCTGTCAGGTTTAAGAATGATAGCTTTTGAAGCAGAAGCTTCATGAACAATTGTCACATCCGTTGTTGAAACCCTTGCTACTTGAAGTGTGATCTGTGGAATGGAGAGTTTGTTAGAAATGTGGATGCTTAGCCTCCAACCCAGACCTACTGGGATAAAAAGCAGCATTTTTAATAAGATCTGCTGCTGATTCATATGCACATTAAAGTTTGAAAAACTCTGGTCTAAAGAAAGTCAGCCTTTTCACTAGATGGCCGATGATTTTCTGCTGAGGTCCACAGGCTGGTATTGTCTTTCCTGAACACAGGTCAAAAGACATTGTCATAAAGGTGTCTGTCTGCGCGGGCAGCCGGCCATCTCTTATCTCCAGTGAGGTTTCTCAGATGCAAAGGAAGACGTCTCTGAAGCTTAAATTAGGATCCCATTACAGTAGTGCTAGAAGCAGTTGGAAGCATTGCTGAGCTTTGCTCTGTTCTTGTGCCTATTTCAAATCTTATTATGCCAGGAAGTAGTGCCTGGCAAATGGTTTGTTCTGCTTTGACTATTCATACTTCACAATTCATTTTTATTGTGCTAATTAAACCTCAAGTGATATTTCAAGTACAGATTGTTTTTTCCATTATTAAGTCTTTGGCCAGCATATTAATGTAGAATTAACGTGAGTCAGATGCTTACTCATTTGCAGAAGACTTTACATTTAAAAGATCTAGACTTGGCCAATTTTGCACAGATTCCTTTGGAAACTGCTATGACAGCATGATATAATTTCTCTATAAATAAGAGGGACTCATTCTTCCCTCACAAACAGAAATGTAACTATTTTCTAAATGAACCAAATTCCTAGATCACAGATATGTATTGGTGTTATGGTCTGTGCTAACATGGATACATGCAGTTTGTGGAGGTAGTATAGAGTAGCTGTGAAGACCGTGAGCGTGGGGTTCAAATCCCAGGATAAAGGTTTGGGTAACTTTAGAAGATAGATTTGACTTTTCCAAAATTCATAGATTTCCTTAATTAAATGAGGCCAAAATACTTAACTTTAAGATTGGTCGTAAGGATTAAATAAAACAAAAACTTCAAGTATTAGAGAAGAGTATCTTGTCTAGTGAATGCCCAATGAGTGCTATTATTGTTGCTATAATTAAACAAATATTTTTAGAATTGTTATACAAGCTTAGCCTTGAAGAAAATTCTATTAGGTATTAATGGGGAAATTAAGATCATGGCATAGGATTCTCTGCTGAGAACCTTTTTATTTTTGCCCTTTCCTGCTGAGAATTTCTAAATTAGGAGATATATTTATAAAAGGTAGGGAATTCACCCCATAGGTTTGTTCTTGAGGTACCAAGAGGGGTGTCTCCAAGCTCCACTGGCTGTTTCTGGCTATGGAGGCCTTGGGTCACCCCTTAAAAATAAGCACCGTGGAAGGCCCTGGGTCTGTGGTCCCACAGTATCGGCAGATAAATCTATAAGTACAAAGAAGGTGACAGAAGAGTCAACAAAGCACACAAATTAATTGCAAGCCAGAGAGTGAATGGATGAGTAGTAACTGACTTAAACACTGAGAATGCTGGTTACTAAGTTGGCAATGGAGAAAGGCAAGGGGAAGCTTGGTTTATGTTGCAGAACTACTACTACAAGGCTCATGAAATGACAGTACAGGTGATGCCAAACACAGGACATTGGTGGAAAGTTTGTTAAGAAGGAGTTAATCCCATTTTGTTCCATACATCCTAGGTGATGCACCTAGGATGCATCACCATCCCCGCAAGCAGGGTCATTCTCTAAAGAGCATAAAACAAAGGCCTTGAGGATCTTCAGATAGAGTCGAGACTGTGAGAAATGTAAGAAAATAATAGATTTACATACCGAAAATTGGTATTTCCAGCCTTCTTCTTCCAAGGAGGATGCTGAAAGAACATTATCTGAATAATTGGACCAGTCCCTTCCTCAAAATGATTTAATAGTACTGACCTCAGGGAGTACCCAGTAAAGAGGCCAACAATATTTTCCTCCATTGAAGCCATCCGTGAATATGCAATGCTTCTAATACCTCATTCTTATGGATGTGTGACTGGCCGAGGATCACCAATTGTTTGAGAAAATCTTATAATATAAAAGACAAGTACAAAACAATCAAAGAGAAAGAAAAAAGTTACAAGAAACAAGGTTGATACAGAGAGAAAACATTAAAAAACAAATTACAATTAATCTCTCACAGAAGTCAGAGTAAAAACAGGGTGCTATAAAAATAGAAGATCATTCAGGATCAAAAGATGAGTCTTGGAAACTAAATATGTGACAGAGTAATGAAAACCTCAAAAGTAGTTTTGACAGGTAAATCTGAGGAAATCTCCCTGTAAATAGAACAAATAGACATACGAACGTAGAACATAGGAAGCAAAGGATGAAAACATTTGATGGGATATCTAGAAGGTTCAACATCCAAATAATAGGAGATCTACACGGTGAGAAAGCATTCCATCATAGTTGAATTGGCGTAATTTTCTTTCTTTCTTAATGGTACATATCATAATGTTATAGTGCTTTTTTAAATTTGATAAAATATTACCATTACATGTGATGATTCAGCTGTTTGTAGGGTCCATATTTTTTTAATAAACTTTACATCTGCATCCAGACAACCTAAATTCATAGCATAGGTAAGGGTGTAAAGACAGAATATGCTGAGTGTGCTATGGTATGGGCATGTGGGCAGGGCTGGCCTTCTGTGTGAACGTGAGCCTTATATTCCACAGTGACAGGTCAGCGGATAATGTTAACACAGAAAAATCAAGAAGTAGCAATATAAGCATGCTATTTAGTGATGTAGGGATCCAGGTCTGAAAAAGAACTAAACAGAGATGAAATGAGTACCTCTGGGGGAAACAGACTGTCACAAAGTAGATTGAATATTTCATAATGAGTTTTATAGATTTATAGACTCTTCAAACTCTGTGACTGTATATTTTGATTTAAAACTATATATAGTTTTGGAAAAGTCACCTAGATTATACCACTGAGTTCAAGGAGATTTTTCACTAAGTAAGCCCTTACCTTGTATCTTGCCTTGACACCTTCTTAATAAATTGGAAAGCTTAATTGTTGTGGAAGTTGTCACCAAATTTTGGAACTAGAAGGACTTAGAGCTAGATCTTGTAAATGAACAGCTTAATTTTATAGAAACTAAAAGAAAACACAGGGACAGGGGAAATGACTCATCCAAGGCCACATGATGTGAGTCAGATTTAGGGTCTTGGGCTCCTGACTCCTGATACAGTCCTCATTCCTGTTAACTGCACTGACTCTCGATCCCGCATATTTGCTTCATTGTCCTGT
Organism: Anoura caudifer; assembly: GCA_004027475.1. Lineage (NCBI taxonomy): Eukaryota > Metazoa > Chordata > Mammalia > Chiroptera > Phyllostomidae > Anoura > Anoura caudifer. Next base: position 111,215 of record PVKU01001011.1, on the reverse strand, counting down.
AGAACTCAGAGTGTTAGGGGCCTTTCTGAAATGCCATGAAAGACATAACATTGCGCTCTATTGGATGCTGACAGGAAGGAAGAGCTCTGAGGAAGTTACACCAGTCACTGAAAGCCAGAGCTTGTTGGGAAGTCCTCTGGCAATGGTGGGAACACCATGAGACATATGCTGTATAAATCTTCTTTCACTCTGGCTTTAGTAATACAGAATAATGGCTTTGTCATTAAGGAGCACATCATGAAGGAAGGGTTTATACAGAGTATTGTGAGGCTCATGGGTCACAGAACTCTAGGTGGGTGGGTTAATTGCACTTTAACAGCCATTGAAGATGAATTGCCTTTTCTGATCTTTGGGTTACTCCTCAGTTAATCACGTATCATAGTTCCATGGGACACAGCTGTTGGGGTGAATGCAGACCTAAGCAGAGCTTCTGATACCAAGCAAGGGACTAACTAGCTTGATTGGCAGGACCTGACATATTGCTACACTCTCTGAGACCTGTCTTCATGTGAAAAATACTTTGATTCCTGTATGGTTAAAAGCAGTGTAAACACCCCACAGGTGTGATAGTTTAATAAAGTGATTGCAGCATCAATAAAGGAAAACTAGCTTTTGAAATGTAAAAGTATTAAACTGATGCTCTCTTGAAATAGTGAAAAATGTTAATAAGGTTCAAAATTTTATCAGATAACTAACACTTTCTCAGGATTTTTCCACAAAGAACTTTTTATTGGAATAAGGATCCATCTACTTTTTCTCATCATATCATAAACAGGATGACCAGTTTTACCCATAATATTTAACTATGACTTATATAGCTTGGAAGCATTGCAATGCTGTCACAGTTCAAGCTTCGTGTCTTTGCAAAATGCTTTGATGCTCCGTTTTCTTTCCATGATCTGACTCTTTCAAAATCCAGGTCTGGTCGTAAGTAAGATTTATGAGTCACTTAATGCAAAAAAAATGGATTTATGCAAAAAAATGTAGATGCCTCTCTCTGTTTTGTTCTTGACTATAAAAAAAGTGGAGGGAAGGAGATGGGGAGCTAAGATGGTCCACAGACATAATGCCCGTTTTAGTAGCAGTCAAACAGAAAAAGAAGTAGGGGACACAGTTCTGCAAACTAGTGTCTTTTAAAATGAAAAGTTATTCCACAACAGTATGTTCAAGAAATAGGTAAAATTTGTTTAACAGTCTTATTATCATGCATGATTAGTTCACATTAAATCTGTAAAGTTTATCAACTTGGCATTTTTTCAGATCAACATAAGTCAGTCTCAGAAATTAAATTATCATTAATTTTAAAGCATAAGAGTTTTCAATTTATTGCTATAATTTTGACAATGCATTTATTTGTAAATGTCTCCACTTACTTTTCATGTTGCACAGGTTTGCCGTCAGCAAATGTGGCTGCACCGAACCTCACTGTGGAGGAAGGAATGTCTATCACATTATCTTGTAGTGTTGCGGGCGATCCAGTTCCGAATTTGTACTGGGATGTCGGTAATCTGGTTTCCAAACATATGGTAAGGCTTGTCTTTGGCTTTGTGTTCATAGACAGATGAGAAAGTGTCTCAGAACTTGAGGTTGTATTAACCTACTGATAACCATTTAATATTTTATAGAGCCACATACAAGGAATTTTGGTGTGTCTTTGTATTTATTCTTAATTAACAAAGACTAATGCAGGTTTGCATTTTACTTATGTAAACCCAATAATCTGGAGAGACTGTATGTCTCTAGTGAGCTTTTTGTGTCATCGTGAACAAGATGAGTGGCTCTCCTTTTCACTCGGAGGAAGGTAGGTAGGTATTCAAAGATTAAATTAATTTCACATATTAAACAATTGAAATCTGGAGAAATAGAACAACTTCTGATTTACTCCTTTGCCTGTGCTCAATTATGCTGGAAGCCTTTTCTCTAATGTTACTAATTATTTTCTCTAGTCAGGGGAAGAAACCCCAAATCTCGTCACTTTGGGATCACTCCTAACAAAGATTATCTTTGTCTGTTAATTCATTTGTAGAGTGAAACAAGCCACACACAGGGCTCCTTAAGGATAACTAACATTTCATCCGATGACAGTGGAAAGCAAATCTCTTGTGTGGCAGAAAATCTTGTAGGAGAAGATCAAGATTCTGTGAACCTCACTGTGCATTGTACGTAATCAGACCAGCATGTGTTTTTAATAGCAAATGATCATGGACACACCTACATTTGTTGTTAGGGCACTCTGGGTGCTGCTTAAGTGTGTTTAAAAAAAGTGTATGCAGTGTTCTGTGCATACTTAATTAAGAAATGTTATCAGCCTCTTTCACTTGTTCTATTTCTGCTAATCTCTCTTCCTCATGCGTTGTCTTTCCCTTGAGCTTCTTTTTCGGTCTTAAGCTTGTCCTCTGTGCCTTCCTCTGTCTTTATTTGAAAGAATATATTTGAGCTGGCTACCCTCCTCTTGTTCATAAGTTTTAGCTTAAATTCTGATAAACTAGTTTCTAAATTTTTCTATATAAAAGCAATATTAAACTCTAAAGTTTTGATACCTAAAGAATGGGGCTGGCTGTTTGTAAACACCTACTTTTACTGCTGATGCAATAAAACCTCATTAGTTTGACATCAAGTTTCCATGAGAAGGTTGGAGGAGTCCTACTTAAATTATTGAAAGTTACTATCACCTGCAAAAGCCTTTTATTATTATAACTGCTTTAAATTTCTGTATATATGGAAACTAAGAGGGTATTGATGCTTGTTAGGCATATGTGCATTATTTTCCAGTATTATAAATAACATGACACGTATCTTAACATTCCAGATTGTAGCATTCAGTGTGAATTCAGTAAAAGTCACATGTACTGTTCACATCATTGCAAATCCTGTGTTGGCATGATATAAATTAATGAGGTTTTATTCTGTTTGAATAAGGATTTGAATGAGAAAAACATGAGTGTGCATGTGTGCATGCACACATACACACCACACACATGCAGACACTGGTTAATGTGCACTCATAGCGGGCCTTCATTATGCGACTCTTGGAGTGGATGACTGATAGCACCGCAATCTTTTGCCAATGCCAGTACTACCACTATGCCCAGTAGATACTGGATTCATAACTTCTCATCATTTTGACCTTCCTGGGAGCCTGAAGTTAGTGTTATCCCCAAACCTGCACAATCAGCTTCTGACTTTAATCAGAAAGTCCTTAAATCAGCACCTCACCAAAAGCTCATTTGAGCATGGTGGAATGAATAAGTGTGTCCTGGGCATTGGGGCCTAGGCTGGTGAGAGGAAGGTAAGTGTGGTTCCTACCCAACTGTGGTCCTTGTTTTTGTAACACAGACCTACAAATGAAGACATGCAGATTGAAAATTTTCTCAGTTTATGTTGATATTTATATGGGAGCCATGGTCTGAAAAATTAACCTTATCTATCCAAGTTTGGATAAAGAGTAGAAGGAATAATTGATAAAGAATATTAACAGCTGAGATAACCTGTGCAGCAACCCCACTTGGAGTGTATTAGTCATCAGGCTGCAGTTTCTTTCCCCTTCGTGTGAGGGACATGTGCGACCAGGAGGCAGTGCGTGAGGGGCAGGGCTTCTGGATTAGACACCAGGAGTCCTGGATTCTTGTTTTAGATCTGCCTCCCTCACTAACCTTGACCAAGTTACTTAACCTCACTGGATTTAAGTTTCTTCATCTGAAAAATGATGCCATTAGGTCTCAAAGGTGTTTTCTAGTCCTTGGTTGTATAATTATCAAAGTCAGACCATATTAAAAGAAACAGTTATTATCCTTCACTTAGGATAGTTACTCTGTTTAAGGATGCTTCTTAGTATTTGTTTCCCAAAGCATAAAATGCTTTATATTTAATGTTCAAATAATCTCTAGTTTGTCCAGGGTTAGACAGAATTTCAGGCATTAAGAGGATCAAAACATTGATATCTGAAATCTTAACCAAAACCTGCCACTGTGTTATAATGAAATTCGATGCTTTTAAAGAGCATTTACTATTGATAATCAGTGAAATCAATCAGCATTGATAGGAACATCTACTGCATTGATCAATTCGATCTGTTTTGCATAATTTATGTGAGATTTGGGCTGCAGGGAAGATTTCCAAAGTCATCTTAGTCATTATTTGTATTATTTAGTGAAGTACTCTAAAAATAGTGGCCCTCAATGTTTTGATGATCAATCTATATAATATCAAGGCATATAAACCGAAGTCAAGTTCAATTGAACCCTTTCCACTGTCAGAAACCTCTGGGATCTCTTTGGAGCTGGTTCCCACACTGATTAGATGTGAAAAATAGCTGTGATGCACAGGTCTTTGGCAGAGCGGGGAAGGGAATCTCTCTGAAGCTCTCTGTAGGGAGTTGCATCAGCCTTGATGATGATAGAAAATATTGCTGGATTCCAGGGTTGCAGGTCATGTGTGTTTTCTTAAACCACACAATGGTTGAATAAAACCCCCTATCGATGACAGAAATCTGGAAATGGGGAAAATTTTTGAGCTTTCTGTTGCTATTAACTCTCTCTTTTTCAATTTAGTTGCTCCAACTATCACATTTCTCGAGTCTCCAACCTCAGACCACCACTGGTGCATTCCATTCACTGTGAAAGGGAACCCCAAACCGGCGCTTCAGTGGTTCTATAATGGGGCAATACTGAATGAGTCCAAATACATCTGTACTAAAATCCATGTTACTAATCACACGGAGTACCACGGCTGCCTCCAGCTGGATAATCCCACCCACATGAACAATGGGGACTACAAGTTAGTAGCCAAGAACGAGTATGGGAAGGATGAGAGGAAGATTTTTGCTCACTTCATGGGCTGGCCTGGAGTTGAAGGTGGTGGTGAGTACCTTTTGCATCTGGAGAGAAGATAGGGTCTACAACTCAACTGTGGGCAAAATCATGTGTACAGTAAATCACATCCCAGCCCAGTGGCTTACAACATCATTATTTAGACTCATCATTTTGACCTACCCAGTCTTGCCAATGGGTCTGTAGGTCAGTGGGAGCAGTTTTGTCACATGCGTCTTTATTCCAGGGTGTAGGGTGAAGAAGCAGCAGCTACACAGAAGGTCTGCTTTCGATGGCGAGTACAGAGTGCAAAAACACAGCTAGAAACATGCAAGGCTTCTAAAGACTTAGGTTCAGGACTATATGTGGCCTCTTCAGCCTATATGCTCTTGGTCAAAGCAAGTCACAAGGCCAAAGCCAAGTCCAGGGATAGGGGACTTATACTCTTCCTAAAGAGGTGATGGGGGAATGAATAGTTTTGAACAATGATCTGATAAACACATATTATTTTTATCCCAAGTGTTTAATGAGATTTTGTAGCCACAATGGCAAGACCCAGGCAAAACCATGAGCAGGAGAACTATGTGTTTGGCTCCTGAACAATTTAAGACCTATTTTCTAGCCCCTTATCCATTTGGAGCTCAGAATGCTCCTTAACTCATCCATGGATGAGAAACCAGTTCCCTGGCATGTTTTTCTTATCTGGACTGACTGAATTAAGGCATCCTTTTTATTAGATCTTGAATTGGTTTTCTAGGACTGGTAATAGTTTCCATCTGACCAATGGGATGGGAAAAGGAGGACTGGCATCAGGAGTCTGCTCCATGGCCAGCAGCGGGATTTCAGCATGAGCCCAAGTAACAGCAAGCATACCTGCGTCAGGTCCTCTTGTTCAGTGGAGTATTCATACTTGTTTGGTCTTGTTGCCCAAAGACCTGTTGTATTGTGGAGGCCAAGGCTTGTGTTTGGATATTGGGACCTGTACATAAATTGGATTCCTCATTGGAATAGCTCTGAGTTAACCAAAACCACACAAAGATGGCTTGGCAGAGAAAGGGAGAATAGAGACTGGGAGGCCTGTGAAGCAAGGGCTGCTTGGGAAGCATAAACTCCTGTGGCTTGCAGAACAACTCCGTGGAAAAAGGTGATGCATGCAAAGCCAGCTTCAACAGTCAATGAAAGTGTCATAATTCTTATCACATAAGTGTTCCCATTATTCTGGTATTTATTAAACATCTATGCAAATGTACATGTTTCCTTAGAGTGTTCAAAATGTGATTTGCATTCCATAAGTTTGATTTATAAACAGCCTTTCAGGAGTATATGAAACAAGCTATGTTTGGATGCCTTATCCAGACACCCCAGGCAATTGTCTTTTCCATTAATTCTTTCTCTTAATTGAGTTTAGCTGCTTGGCTACATTTGCTGTAGTAAATCTCTAGATTATTGTGTGTTTTTTCCCCCCAGCATGTTTTGGAGAACACAGCTTTTACTTAAATTCAAAGACTCTATTTTAGGGCAATTGCTTTTTGTTTGTTTTTAAATAAACTTATTATTTGTGAATGATTTTAGACTTACAGAAAAGTTGCAAAGACAAAAGAAGGCGTTCCCAGCTACCTTGTACCCAGTGTTTACTATTGTTGGTATCTTGCGTTACTGCAGTACCTTGGTCAAAACTGAGACTGACATTGGTACATTACTGGTAACTGAACTTCAGACTTTATCTGAATTTTGCCAACTGCCTTTTGAAACTGTTGGAGGTGAACTTGATGCAGGGTGAAGGTCAGGCATTTAAAATTTTAGAAGTGGTCTCTGTGCTTTGATATATGCACCATTCGGTGCACATAGTCAGCAGCTTCTATTTTAGGGAGGATTTTGATGTATTTTGTTTTGAACATTTCTGTGTGGTGCCAATGTTTGGGAGAGCTTAGCTCTTCTTATCCCTGTGGCCTCATTTTTATCAATTATTTCTGTTAGTATGAACCTAGCTAGTGGTAGGAAAAAATTGTTTTCTGGCATAAGAATCACTTGGAATCTCTCAAATATTCTCTTTAAAAGAAACAATCATTTATTTATCAAAAATAAAAATTAAGCTCAACTCTATAAAGATGTACTCTGCCCTTTTTTCATCTCCTCTTCTTGTTCATTTATTAGTTTTATCAGGTCTTTAAAATAAAAATATCTGCTTTTTGAAAAGACTGATTTTGTTTTTTCTCTTTAAGTATTTACTTAAGGACCAGCTATCAAGGAGTAATAAATGAAAATGGAAATGAAAGAGACTTGGCCCAGAGTAATACTAGATATAAATGGCCCTCGTGGGCCGTAAACCAGTGTGACCAATTAGAGCTTGACCTCACTTGGCTTGTGTGGTAGAATCTTTGTGGGTATTTACAAGATTTGTAGCCATAGCATACAGAGAATGGCCTTTCTTAGAATTGATTCTTTTCCCTCTCCTCCCTTTTAAAGCTAAAGAAAAATAAACAAATAGCAAATATATGTATATAATTTCCCTGCTGGCCTAAAGATACATTCCAAGTTAAGGACAACAGACCAAGTTAGAGCTTATATGTGTTCTGTATTTCTGCTGTCATCACATAGTAATTGATGAAGAAGTTTAGCTTTTCCAAATATTTCTGATAAAAAGTTTCAGCTATATTTTTTCAGTGGTTTTGATGAGATCCTTAAAAAAAAACCAACCAAACAAAAAACACTGCAAGTTCCCTGGCTTATAAGGCAGCAGCAGCCTGGGATCACCGGGGAGCAGGTTTGCATTTCCATACAAAGCTCAAGGAATTAAAATGGCAGCTCTGCTGTCCTTGGCATGTGTTCCTCATTCAGCTTGGAACTGAGATTTCCATGGGATGGTCATCTTGCTTAGGGATTTATTCCCTCTTTGGAGCTAGAGAATGAACTGTGTTGAAAGAAATTAAAACAGCAACAAAAAACAAAAACAGTCCCTAAAACGGAAATGGGTGAGCATGGAAGAGGACGGACTGATTGGACGTAATTACAGTCCTGATTGCCTTCACGGTAGCGTGGTGTGGAAACACGGTGGGTGGTGGCAGGTGTTCCGTGGTCCACTGGGAGAAAGGATGAGGCACAGAGACCTCTAGCCAGCATCAGCCATGCCATGAGGGTGCCATCCACAGGGTGGGGAACAGGCAGTAAGATCCCCATAGAATGTCTTTCCAGAGTGCTGGGACCTTGCAGACTCCAACACCAGACCCAGCCAGGGTGTTCATAAAGGACAGGTGTTATCAGATCTTTAGATGTCAGCAGGACCCAGGATACCAAGCCAAAGCCTTCCCATATGTTAATCACTGGCAACCTGGCTAGTAACTGAGAAAGGGAGGAAAGTCTTTTCCAAACTTCAGACACTAGATTGATCATTTCAGTCCCACATAGAAGTGAACTCATCAGCTCTGTTCAGTTTTGGGTTATGTTCAAAGCATAAAACAGCCTTTGGCTTCAAAATGAAATCTAGAGAAGGATAGTGTTTATCTTTCTAGCATACTGATGAGCACAACTTGTGACAATTAAACTAATTTCATTTTATTTTTGTTTTTCATTGTTCTTTTAAAAGTTATTCACGAGGAGAAATCTCTTCTAATGCCTGGAACAATGGCATGCAACTCCTTGCATATTGAAATCAAGTGGAAAGTTTTAATTATTATTTTATTTTATTTCATTTTTGATATACATTCTTGAGGCCCACCTCCTGCAATGCTGATTCTGTGGCTCTCGGATAAGGCTTGGGCTTTAGCATTTTGTATTTTTAAGATCCTCAGTGACTCCAAGTTCAACTAAGGGTGAGAGTCACTGGTCTGGACTAGAGCTCTGAGCTGAGTAAGATTTTCCCACTCATTGTTGAGTAACACACAATCTTTTGGTCATTTTAGGTTGCAGACAAAAGCTCAGTTGGGAAATAGCATGTCTTGTTTGAGTCAGAAGTCAAAACTCTGGGCTAAGATTTAAGGACCGGTCCCCTGTCCTCTCCCAGTTCAGGCCGGCTACATGGGGGTAGGAGCTGGAGCTTGCTAATGAGGTTTCAGCCCCTCTGCTGCCCAGGAGGAAGGGATGGGAATGGAAGTGTGCTTGCTGGTGGCTTTGTGTCTTGGGCCTGAATGTGCTCAGAGCTGATTCATGGAGCTTTTACCTGCACCCCTTTATGGGTTCTTTGGAGATTCCGCTCTGTAGTCCCCGCTTCTATAGTTCCCGTGACAGAAGCGAACACATTTTTATTCCAGCTGGTGGAAGCAACTCCTTCCTCAGCACCCTGGAATGCAGCTTTGTGTTGTTGGGTCCCTCTGCTCCTGCAGGGGGCTCTGTTGTCAGGACCTAAGACTCCCCACACAGATTTTCTCCCATGCTGTCTCCCTCTGTTCTTCAAGGAGGCCTTGCAATCCCTTGTTCTGACACCTCTGGGTATACAAGTCTAACCCAAATGTCTCCCACATCCGTCTACCACAGGTTGCTTTAGCCTTCCCTGACAGGAGTCAGGCACTCATCCTTTGAGTCTTCTGCCTGCAGGAAACAAGTTCAAGTTCTCAGAATAGTGCTGCGGAAACCCTATGGTACAGTGGTGGCAAGGCCAACATTTCTCCCCAAAGAAAATTCTTTCTCAGTCCTTCCTTATTCTCTCTGCTCTGGGACCTCTTAAAGTCCAGTGTAAACAGTGGCCCAGCTCTCAGCCATTTCTTTTGTGAATTCTGCAGGGTTATCTCCTCAGCAGTAGGCACTGAGAGAATGATAACGGAGGAACCCATTCCTCACCTCCTTTGTGTTGATGCTCTCTAGCCATCAGGGTGAAACTTTCTGCCCAGACTGTTTTTCTCTTGGCACTGGCCTCATCCTCCCTTATCCAGAGAGTGGACTTGCCCAGGGAGGAGGACCCCAGAACTCTGTCATCCTACTACGTGAACTTTCTAGACTTGGAGCTTTGAGGAGAAAACTAAGTCAAAGGTTGGTTCCTAGAAAGGGTAGGGAAATTTAAGCCATCTCTGATGTCTAAGTTTTTTCCCCTTCTCATCCCATTTGGAACGAGGTCACTGGGAACAAAACACATCTGCTACCCATACCCCTAACGTTTTGTGCAGCCTCTACAAGAGAGTGCCTGCCCCACTTGACATTTGGATATCTAGCTATTTTTAGGTTTGCTTTATGTTTCAGTGTAAATTTCCATCCTTAATGCCCATTGGGGGTGCCTTTTGCCTTTGGTCAGACTTATAGTTATAAACCAGAGCTTCTCAAACTGGAATGAGCATACAGATCTCCTAGTGTGCCTGTTAAAATGAAGATTCTGACTCTATGGGCTGGGAGAAAAGCCTAAGTTTGTGCATTTTAAATCAGCTCCCAGGCAATGCTGATGCCACAGGTCCTGGACCACACGCCCAGAAGCTAGGGTAGTTTTGCCCAGCAGAACCTGGTGAAGCTCCTGGAAGAAGTAGTCAGGCATCCACACTGACTCCTCTAGGCTCTCAATAGTAATATTGATAAAAATATAGAATAATCAGTGCACTGAAATACATTCTAATTAGGTTTGGCAAAAAGTAAGATGAATTCAATGCATGGTTTAAGGAGGCTTGGGAGAGTGAATAAAAAGTAGAGAGAGCAGTGCAGAATATGCATAGAAAGTGCGGGGCTGTCTGAGAATTCTCCAAAGATCCTGCTGGATCCTATTTAGCTTATGGGCCAACAATAAGCCTGTGTGAGATGAAATTGATCCACTATGTGGCTGTCATTGGAATTCAATCCTACATATAGAAAAATCCTCTTTATGAACATGAAAGAGTGTGTGAGGCTGTGTGGAGAATAGAAGTGGTGAGGATGTCTTTTTAAGTAGAATTTTAAACAGAAATTAATGGCATGTTGCTTGTGAATGTCATGAGGAAGAACCATGGAGTCTTTGTTAGTATCTTCTAATAAGATAGCTCACGTTTCAAGGATTTTCAAGGTCAGGTAGTTCTAGGAGCGTGAACACGTTGGTTGTGTAAGAGTAGATTTTCCTATGGAAATCATTTACGGAGTGACTAATCGTTTAGGCTTGGAACAAACCTAGCCAGAGCACTAGATGATAAAATGCCCTTGGTTTAAAGCTTCCCATTCTTTAGTCAGTACATAAAGAGTGTCTCTATGGCCCACTCATTCAGGAAGACTGTCACAGCTCAAGAATGCTCATTCACACAAGCAGTGGGAGTTAGTGACTTATGCTTCCTAATCCGGGAGCGGTTGTCTCCTATGCAAAATTTGCGTCAGGAACAAACTATAAATACTAGAAGAGTTTTCCCCACAGCTTCTCATTCGTGCCATGCTGTTTTATGAAAAGATTCATGACGTCTGGATGAACTTGAGCACTTAGAATTGCCCTCGAACTGGCAGATTTAGATTCGGTGTATTTAGGCTAGGGAATGTAGAGAAAGGGAATTCCTCCAAATGAGTAACATTGAAAAAATACCCCCCGCCCCCACTTGCCCCTCAGGCCATTTGTCAGTACCCAGTTCTTGTCCTGAGAGTGAGAGGGGAAGTTCCACCTGCTTTTCTGACTTAAATAACCATGAAATCGGGTTCGGCTATAGGCTCATACTAATCATGATAATTAAGATTTATACTTAAATAGCTCTTTGTGTCTCCAGAGTACTAATGTTAATTAATTATGCTTCCTGAAGCTCCTGAGGAGTTGCCAGGGCCAATGCCATTATCCTTTGCTGTGGCATGGAAGACTCCTTTGTACAGAAAAAGCGGAGAGACTCCTCATGCTGCATGCATTAATGGCTCAGCCAGAAATGAAACCCAGGCACCTGAACCCCCAGTGTTTTCAGGCCCCAAGTTCAGCCTGCCATTCAGAAAGGGAAGAGGAAAAGGATCTAAAATCAAAAGGCAGACAGACCACCATGAGTTAGAAAACACTGTTGCCAAAGGGCAGTTTATTTGAAAAGACCAAACCTTTTGCTATGGCTTTATCATATGGAATTCTTTGAAACATTTTTTAAGATCACACTAAAGAGAATCTCAAAATAGAATTGAAATTGAAGTCTCTATCTTTTCTTTTTAGGACATTAAATAGAGACTATAAAAGCTTAAAGGAGGGAAACAGATGTGTCTTCTGGCCTCCACCATTATGTTTGTCTCTGTGACAGAATGAAAAGTGAGCCCTACTGTCAGGCCACCTACCTTCCCACGGTTTTTAAAAATCCTGCAAATGTATTTTTCCTTTAACTGTACAGTCTCCCAGTTAAAAAGTCATAAAGATTTACTCATGAAGATTTACATAAAGATACTAGATTTACTCATGAGCCATAACTGAGATTAGAAGATGGAAATTAAAGAAGTCCTCATTTAAGCCATTTAGCATCACATTGTAAGGATGATGAAGGGCCCTGGTTTGATACTGTTGGGGGGAAAAGTGATTTTAATCGACCGTGTTTCGAAGCCTAAGTGCCGGGGGATGCAGACATCACATGTTTAATGCAGAGCTTTGCTGGGAGTGCGTGTGCAACTGGAATACAGTCTCCTCTATTCCTTTCAAGGGAGTGCTGCAGGCTCAGCTCTGGGCCCGTTAGTCGTCTTCCTATAGTCACAGACACCATGCCTTAGGTCAAGAACCTGCGTGCGAGTGAGTGTAGCACCTGGAGATGCTCAGCTCCTCAGAAGATAGCACTTGGACATGAGATAAGCAGATATTCCTGCTCCACTCTCATCTTGTTTAGGTTGGTAAACAGCTGTAGCTTCAGCCCTTGAGTGAACTGTGGAGGGAGAATGTGGTCTGTGGCTTGTTTGGAATGCTAGTGGGGTGCCTGGACTTCCCAGATTCCCAGATTCCTTTCCAGAGATTCCCTCCCTGCAGCTTTTGGGCTTGGTGCCCCCTCCTGTTGCCTATGTTTGAGATTTCTTACCCAATGAGAGCTACTAGGACAGGTTTCAAGGAAGCACAGCCCTTCTGAAATCCCAGGACAAGTGTATTACTCAAGCTGAATGCTACTCATTTATCTTTCATTCATCCTCTGACTGTTGGTTTTTTCTCCCTCAGAGATAGTCTTTGCCCTTCCTCAGTCACCTTTGAGTCCTGAATATCAATAACAGGAGTTTCTACTTATAGCATATAACAATGTTATATGACAGTCATAGTTAAACTAAGTAAAAGATACCAATTATAAATTATACTAAATAATGACAGGATATTTAAAAAATTTGACCACTTCCAGAAATCCAAAAGGACGTGGTGATGTTTGTCCCTGTGACTGCATTTAAAGTGATGTTAATAACTACTTCACTATGGACGTGTAAGCATCGTGGGAGGTTCACTTCACCGAGACGCTGCTAGAAGCAAAATCTATGTTGATGAGCAGGGGCCAGAGGGAGTAACGTGACCCTCGTTTTTCATAAACTCTAGGTCTCTGCTCCCTTACCCTGCCAGGCTCTCCAAACCTTTGTACAGGAGGAGGCATTTCTTTATTGTGACAAGTGGGCCCTCATCAGACATAGTACCATGTGCTAGGGAGGAAAAAAAATCCATCATTGTTCCTCCCACATTGTCTTTCTGTGAGTTTCATAATCTTGCACTAAATTTGGCTATTCCTGACAGTGAAAGTAAAGTGACAATATATCTCATCCAGCTGGGAAACTGAAGTTAGGAAAATGTAGTGCTTTTCAGAAATTTTAGATGTGACCCAATGGCTTTGCTGGTAAAGTTGGTAGGAAAAGCATGCACTGATAGGCATCAGGAGTCTGGAAGATAACCCATGTTACAGATTATGGGCTAATCTATGTATTTTAGATCCTACCCCCAAATCCCACTTTTTGACATCTGAGAAATTGATTTGATGTTTTGGATTTTCCTGGGAGTTTTGTGTGAGGAATGTGTTGGGTGTTCCCTTTCTGTGAGAATGCGGATGGCACCTGTCAGTCATTTTCACTGAGGCCCTGTCACTGTGTGGCTTAGATAAACCTGGCTCTGCATCTTCACGATGTTTTTTTTTTTTTTTTTTACTTTCTTAGGGAATCGTATTTGTAAAAGTGGGTGGTGATGGGTATGGGGTCTCTGAGGGCCTGAGCGCAAATCAGGGTGATTGACTAGTCCCGGTTTTAGTAGTAAAAGTCTGCACAGAGAAAGCCTTACTTCTGACAAACTGCAAGGATTTGCTTGGGACTATCGCAGTTTTAAAATTTTAAGTCCAGTGTCTCAGGAATCCCCTTGGTCTCAGGCAGTGTGGGATGGTGGGCCACCCTAGTACAAAAGAAGGTCCTCACGCTTATATCTAAACACTTAAAAAATATAAATCAAATTAAGTTACTGTTAAGTGGAATAGATGATATCCTCCTCCAAATATATCTTTATAATGACCCAGAAGGCTAGGTTTGAAGTTCGGACTGTCAGACTCTTGGAGTTCAGTGCTGGAACATACAAGGGAGGACCCCCAAAATTGTGTATTTATTCTTACATGTTTAAACTTCAGTCACCTGCAAAGTACTCTCCATATGGTGCAGTACAGTTATTGAGATGTTTTTTGCACTGTTCAAAACACTTTTTATTTTTATTTTATTCTTTTTTTAACTTTAAAAAAATCTTATTGTTGTTCAAGTATAGTTTTCTGCCTTTTCAAAAGAGTTTTTAAACTCATCAATTTTGATGCCTTTTAGTGCTTCTGCTGTTTTTTGTTTCACATTTTCCTCATCAGGAAAACACTTCCCTTTGAGGACTTTTTTCATCCAGGGAAACAACAAAAAAAATAGTCACGCAGAGTGAGATTGGGTGAATAGGGAGGGTGGGGCATAGGGGTTGTGCCGTTTTTGGTCAAAAACTGCTGAACACTCAGCACAGTGTGGGCAAGCACATTGAAAGAATTAAAAATAATTCACTGAAGCTGAACACAGCCTCTCACAGCAACACCAGCTGGCACACTGACACAGATGGGCTCCTAGAACACTCACCCAGCAGGGGAAGCCTGTACTTCAAGGGGCCCACCCTCCAGAAGATAATTCCATTTTGGGGGTGTCACCCCCATAGTGGTTTCGGTAGAGATGGTCCTCATCCATGGCCCTTGCTCCGTGAACTGTTCAGTGAGACATGTGTGAGAGGTAATGAGTGAGCTTGTGGACACCCAAGCCCATCTCTTCTGGCTCAGCCCACACCCCTCCCTCCCTTTTGTCTTGGGTTACAGGGTGCTCATACTGGTAGTGGGCCACCAGTGGGATGACAGATGTAGGGGAAAGTCTGGCCAACCCTATCACATGTATTTGGGGCCTGTGAGGAGGAAATTCTGGGTTCTGGGCATCTGGAGTGAGGTCTAGCGGTGAAGAGTGGACTCTGGTGGGCAGGCCTTGCACATTCAGACTGTACGTTTGAGGGTACAGTGGAGAAAGAGACCAGAATGGGATGCTTTAAAGTAACAGATTACTGAGAAGTTCAAAGAATGACTTCCTGACTTGGGGTTATAGGACTGTTCCTTCAGCAGGGGTAAGAAATCCTCACAGTGAGGAGACACCATTTGGTCCAGGAACTTTGCAAAGGGGGAGGACATCAGCATGTGGATGGCTGCCCAGCAAATGACCAGGGCTATTACCAGGGCTGCCACTGGGGTTTCCTTCTGCTTTATTCACTGAATTACCTCTCAAACTTCAGGGCAGTCTTCAGGGCCATCCTCTGGAATGTCACAGCAGCTACAAATAATTCTGACAATACATATTGACATATTGTAGCTTGAAATGTAGAAATGGCATTTGGGATAATAAAACTCAAAATTCAGTAGAAATTTATCTGGAATTGATGATTTCGCATGAATTGATGCAGGGCCATTTCACGCACTGCGCAGGTGTGCACTGCGCAACTGCAGATGGCGCCTTTCACACAGACAGAGGTCCAAAAGGTGCTCCCCAGAGCTGTACGAGGCACGGGGTGCAGAGCAGTGGGCAGCATCCCTACGTCAAAGTGCACCATCACCTGCTTAATTTTTCTCCTGCTAAAGCAGGTGTTCTTCTAGTTGTGCTGTGTTAGAATTTTAACTTAAACATTAGGGCCACTTTTATTCATTTCTTCATTCAGGCCAACCT
This sequence comes from Anoura caudifer, assembly GCA_004027475.1. NCBI lineage: Eukaryota > Metazoa > Chordata > Mammalia > Chiroptera > Phyllostomidae > Anoura > Anoura caudifer. The sequence goes on along the minus strand of PVKU01001011.1, from coordinate 95,361 downwards.
TAATTATTCACTAGGGAATACATGAACAGAAAATTGGCTGGTTTCACCTTATTTTAAAATAATATTTTTTCTGCTAAAGGTTCAAAAGTGAAATGAGAACTGAGTGAGATTTATGGTTTACAAGTTTTACTTTTTCATGTGGTAACTGAAGACTAAAAGCATAGAAAGTAGCTTTGGAAATTCATTTTGTAATCACTTAAATGTTATATCAAAATTTAATTTTATTTCTAAGTAGGCTTTCATATAGAGACCCAGTTAGTTCTGAATGGAGAAAAAGTAGGAAATATTTTTTGTCACCAGTTCTTGTTGACAGTGACTTTTAAAAAGATTTAAAAATGTGCCCTCGCTTGTGTGGCTCAGTGGATACTGTGCTGGCCTGCAAACCAAAGGTTCACCAGTTTGATTCCCAGTTAGGACAAATGTCTGGGTTGCAGGTTGGATCCTTAGTTGGGGTTGCACAACAGGCAACCACACATTGATGTTTCTCTCCCTCTCTTTCTCCCTTCCTTCCTCTCTCTCTAAAAATAAATCAATAAAATCTTTAAAAAAATAAAAAGATTTAAAAATGTTTTGCAAATTCTCATGGGACTATTTTAAACAGAATACTCTGATCATCTTGGTATCTTGGTGAATACAGAGTCATCCAAAAAAATTAAGTTGGTATACTTTGGATTTCTATTTGACATTTTAATTTGTAATCTCTTATACATAAATAATTTCAGTAGAGAAAGTATATTTATTTTTTTCTTGTGTCAGGGCAAAAAAAAAAAAAAGAGAGAAATGGGTTTATTCAGCCTTCACAACCTCCCTGAAGACCAAGCAGAGAGCAAAATTGTGGTTTAGATATCATTACACGGGCCTGGTAATAATGTGTTCATGAATGCAAATGGACCTGCCAAAACATAGTTTGAAAGTTACCCCCAAATCATCAGAGAATAATAACAGTGGTACAGAAATAATCTGTCTCTGGGATGAAAATACCAAAATTGCAATGAAAATAGCCAACTGTGTAACAGAAACAGCAAAAATAAAAGGTCATGATTCATTGATTGCTGAAGTTTTGCCAGCTAAAGTGATTTGTGAGTTTTCTTTATTTTTTTCTTTTTTTTCTTTTTTAGAGGGATGGAGGTTGTGGGACAGGGGAGGGGAGCAGAGTTAATATGAAGCAAACTGAGAATTTCAGGTTTTATTTACCTGTTCTATAGAATGATCTATTCAGTTATAAAATCTTCAATATATATTTAGCTCATTTTGTGGGTATAATGTAGTACTTTTTAAACTCTGTATGCACACTTACAAATCTTTGCTTTGTTTTGCCTTTTTAGGTGCAGACTCAAGCTATTCTGAGGTAATTTATGAAGGTAGCTATCATGTTGTCTTTATTTTGTATTTTTTCAAAAAATTTGTCTAGCATGAAATAAATCAACTGAAAGAAGACCTTTAGGCTCAGTTAAATATACATTTCAATCATTATATAGGCTAAAATAACATTTCAGAAAAAATCATTCAATATTGATGGCTTTTTTCCCTTGATATTTACAGTGCCTGTAAATAGCATTTTCTCTCTCATGCTCTGTTCTTGGAAGTAGTAAATCCATTCTGCTGTAACAGACAATTTGTTTCCATAATTGGGAACTAATTACCTGTTTAAAAGCCATGGCTACCAAGAAAAGGGTGGTGTATCAGTTTCTAGTTATGACAGTAAACCCAATTCAAAATTATGTTTCTTATATAATAAGGAAGTTTGGCTCACAGACCGGACCTCAGAAGTAGGGCAGTTTAGGGTGGGTTAAACCAGCAGCTCAATCATGTTATTGGGGCCCAGCTTTTATTCATTTCTACCCTCCTCTGCCCATTGTTTTGATTTCACTGATGATCAGCCCCCTTATGGGTTATCGAACGCAGCCAACAGAGGGGCTATGGCCATTCACATTGATGGGAGAAAGGGGAGAGTTTCTGAAAGGACTCCAGAAAAGATAATGTTTCCAGAAACCCCCATCTGACCCTCTTTGTGTCTGATTCAAAACTCAGTTCGGCCATGATCCATCTTGCCTCCATTACTGATAAATGGGATGGATTAACCCTTGACCAACTTAGACCAGCTTCCCTGGAGAATGTGCTTGAACCCCATGAATAAAATGGGGTTGTTTTAGGAATGTGGAAAGGAGGAAACCAAAAAGTCCACGATATCAACTTTTAACTGAACATCTCATCTGTACTTTGATATTTTAATCAAATGTCAGGGAGTTTTTCTAGTTGTAAAAATCCACCTTTAGCAGTTTTTCAAGCCCTCTTCATGACCAGGAGGCCTCTATTGGGGAAGTGGCAAGCTAAATTTCAAGACTTGGCTTAAAGTTTAAGATTGATTAAAAGTTAGAGTAGTTAAAATATTATATTATGTATTTATTTTATGAAATATTTTATTCTTCAATTTTAATTTTTATATACACACTGACTTTTTTGTAAATGATTCTGTGTTTATATGCTTATTATATGTGCATTTAACTTGAACTAATTTTAACTGGGGAATTATATTGTCTTTACCTGCTTTATACATATTAAGCTATGATATGATTCCTTCATGCTATGGTTTGGATGATTTTGTGCATGTAATTTGTGTATTTTTGCTTTTATTTGTCCTGATATGGCTTAAAGGAAGAATATCTCAAATTGTATCACAAAGAAATATGTTTGAATTGTGATTTAACATTCTAAAATTATGGTTTGGACTCCTTTCCAGTAATTTCAAGACTTAGTGTCACCTTTCCATGGGCCTCAAATACCACTTTGGGTCTTTGGGTTGAAATGTCATTATATTAATCTACAGATACTTTAATGATTTAATTTTGCATGAGTGGCTGGGTATGACATGAAAAGGAAAAAATAAGCAAGTAAATGATATCTCTTAGTGTTTGAAATTAAGATTTAATATATTAACAATGGAAATGGTGAGAATGTAGTTTTACAGTCGGTAACAAAACAGCAAACAGAAAATAGATGCTTTTTCTGTTACTTTCATCCAATTTCAAAGGGACTCACTGCTAATAAAAATATAATTTAAATTGGTTACCCCCAAGGCTTGTGTGAAAATTCTATCCAGAGAAGTTTAGCAGGGACTGACTTAATGAGGTTGTTTGTTCAGGATACATATTATAGACACCATATCTATTTAGAGTAAAAATACAAAACATTTATACAGAACATGTACAGACTTGATCTATAAATTTGTGACTCTTAGATGATCTATTCTCTTTTGTATTTATATTAAATACTTTATCAGAAAGGGGATATATTCTTCTGCGCAGAGAAAAATCCTAAACCGGGTTTAGAATTTGAGAGATCTGGGTTGGGTATTGTGCAATGTTGGCACTGTGTAGTCCCAATGCCGCAAGGGATTTAACCCAACAGCTGGCTCCTATTCCTCCCTAGCTGGGCTGTCAGCGGTTTGGAATCTTGTGATTTGTCTGGCTTTGTTCTGGGTCGTACTATGGCCTTGTGTTTGTCGACAGCCTAATGACAACTTCATGGTTCCTTTTCTTTCCCTTTTCTCCAATTTAAGATTATGGGACTGTAGCAAATGACATCGGGGACACCACGAACAGAAGTAATGAAATTCCTTCCAGAGATGGTGCTAAGAAACCTGGTCGGGAGCATCTCTCGGTGAGTGAGATAGAGAATTGTTTCCTAGGTTGGTTCTCAGCATTTTGGATGCTTGCATGTTGGAGGTAGCTATCATATTGTCTTTATTTTCTATTTTTTCAAAATATTCATCTAAAATTAAATAAACAACTGGAAGAAGACCTTTGGAGCTGCTTCAGGAAAAGTCTTGCAACAGGATGTTTTTATTGCTCAGATGGAAACAGGGCATTGCAGTTCAGAGGAATTAATGGAAAGGTTTAAGAGAAGTGATAAAGGTAGCCTCTGACTTAATGCTAGTGGTTCCTGTTTTAAATATCTGTGCTGCAAAAGGTTATCACTAGAAGAGCAAGAAAGCAGCTTTCTTGTACAGGCACATGTACAATTAATTACTCTTGTCTTCCACACCTTCACACCTGCCTGCTTAAATATTTTAATAAAAGTGTTAGTGCTCACCACATGTAAGGATATTATGTGGGAGAATATAAACAATATGAATGAAACTAAGGCCCATTCTTTTTGGAGTTCGAAGTTCAGTCAGTGGTTGGAGATGTGAACACTAGCACTTCATACAAATAGAGGAGTGGTGTGTGGTTTGAGAAACAGAAATAGAGGGGCCGGCGCTCTGTGCCTTCCTGCTGGGGGGGCCAGAGGAATCTTTGCGGGACAGGTGGCATCTTCTGTGGCCTGTGCAGCATGCCTGGGATTTGGACAAAGAGGAACAGAAGGGAAGGGATTTGGGGTATGTGAACAAGAGCCTGCAGACTGGAAAACAGTCTTGACGGAAGGTAAGGCATGTGAAGGGCAGCAGTTGGAGGCAAGGTTGGAGAAGTTGGTTGTGCCAGGTCATGAGGTTTTGAAACACAGGGCCAGGTGGTTAGATGCACCGAGCATTGAGGAGACACTGAAAGGGGCCTGTGAGAGCCCCAGGTTCACAGGACTCCCGGGTTCTGTGGAAGGGCAATCTGTCAGCTGCTCAGGTAAAAACCCAGCACAATTCCTCCATTTCCCCCTTTCCTTCACTTGTAGTGTGCTCCCAGGTGTCCGTCCTGTGAGCTCTGCTTCCTTGTAAACTCCAAACCCATCCGTATGTCCCCACCTGCACTGCCACGGCTGCAGGCTAACAAGAGGGTTGGCAAACTAAGGCCTGCCAGACAAGTTCTGGCTCATGACCTGTTTCTATGAGGTCTGAAAGCTAAGAATAGTCTTTACATTTTTAAGTGGTTTGAAAAAAAATCAAAAGAAATATGTTTTACGACACATGAAAGTTTTATGAAATTAAAATGTCTGTTCATCAATAAAGTTTGATCAGAATATAGTCATGTCTATTTACATATTGTCTGTGGCTCCTTTTGTGCCATGATGGCCCATAGAGTAGCTGCAGCAAAGATGGGGTGGCCTGCAAAGCTAGAAAGAAACATTAGCTGTCTGGCCCTTTACAGAGAGAGTTTGCGTCACTGCTCATTCCTGGATGACTCTGTCCCCCTTCTACCCTGTCCGCCTCTTGCACCGTGTCATCTTCCTGTCTCCACACAGCAGCCTGAGTGACCTTTTAAAAACACAAATCAGATTGCTCATTTTCATTCTCAGAATCTTCCCAATACATCGTAATAAAACTTTTATTATAAAAGCCCAGCTCCTCACGGTGGCTAACAAGGTCCGACATATCTTGCCAGCCTCCGTCTCTGACTTCATATCCCATATCTCTTCACGGCTTACCAGCTGTCTTTTTAAAACACTCTCTTGCATGCTCCAGGCTCAGTCTCATCTCAGAGCCTAACATTTGCTGTTGTCTTTATAAAGCATGCATTTCCTGAAGGTCATCACATGACTTATCAAGGGTTTCAGCAGGCAGCCATTACCCCATTCTTTTTTCTTCTGAGTCTACAATGACTTTGTTTGTTTATTTACTTGTTTAATGTCTTTTTTCTTTCCCTTGATTCTTGGTCAGGAATTTTCACAGCTATATCCCTAGCTGCTAGACTAATGACCGGCACCTAGGAGGTCCTCAATGAAAATCAGGCTGATTAGATTCATAGTGAATGCTATAGACTGGGCTGGCAGACAGAGAGATTGGAAGTGGGGTGATGAGTTAGGGGTCTGGTACAGTAATAAAAAGATGCAGTGTGTGTTTAAACCAAGGCTGTGGCAGTGACAATGGGGGGCTCGAAATATGCACATCCCGTATAGGGAGACACACACATATTTCCACGGGTGACTATATGCTTTACATTGAAATATGCTTTACGGTGAAATAGCAGGACAAATGCTGTGGTAAGTCAACTGTGGAATGCTTTCAAGTCCTGCCTCGTGCAATTATTTCCGTTTTTCTTCTCATACTGAACCACTTAATATATTTTGGTTTTAAGAAAGTTGTTTGTGTCCATAGGCATTCAAGAGCATGTGTTTAGCCCACAGGTGTGTAGGTATCCCAGTTACTAAGAATTATGTCAGCCTCAGTTTTCTCTTTTGAACCCAAACATTAATTTAAGTTCCTAACCGGTGTATCTCACCCCAGCTCCTCCCCCGCACAGAGACCATTCTCACCGCAACACATTCACAGTACTTGAAATTGCTTTTTATTGAGCCATTCTTGAGGAAATTGTTATTCTCATTATCACGAGAATCTTTGTTTGCTAAAGGATTCTTTATATTTACAACTGCCTCAACAGGTTTAAATATTTGTTGGCAGACCATTAACTGCTTTTCAGCAGTAGCACCCCTTCTCATTTTCCGGGTTGAATGAAGCATTCACTAGCCATGCAGAAAAGGCAGGGCAGGTATTCTCATTCCCAGGTATTAATGAGGAAATGGGGGCTTGCAGAGGTGAAGGCTCTGTTCCAGCTCTCACAGCTGGCAAGGCGTCCTGTGAACAGGAGGCCTCAGATCTCCTGAATGCCAGTCACGTGCTTTCTGAAGAGGCAGGAGGCTACCACGGGACTACAGAGAGGTCCTAGAACTCAGGCCAGTTGCTCCAACCTTTCTCCATCCTAGGTTTCTTATCTGTAAAATAGAGTTTAAGTTTGTATCTTTAGGTATTCTTCGTCTACCTGCAGAAGTCTGGAATCTAATAATAGGGTAGAGAACTTAGAGCTAGAATACTGATCTCACCCTGGCCAATGTGGCTCAATTGGTTGAGGTATCATCCCATAAACTGGAAAGTCATGGTTCGATTCCTGGTCAGGGCATACACCTAGGTTGTGGGTTCTGACCACGGTCAGGGTGCCTATGAGAGGCAACCAGATAGATGTTGCTCTCTCATATCAATGTTTCTTTCTCTCCCTCACTCTCTTCCTTTCTCTCTAAGATCAATAAACAAGTCCTCAAGTGAGGATAAATCTTTTTTTTTTTTTAAACAATGATCTCTTTCCCATGAAAATGTTAGAAATAAAGGTTTTTTAAAAATCACCCCAAATTATTAGCCAAATTCAAGATGATCCACAGCTAACTTTTTAGGAATCATCACCATTTTGTTTGTTTATAGATTGTGAAGAGAATTTAGTGTATACTCAGACATTTGCAAAAGCTTTCTGTGGGGAGCCACTCACAGCTGAAGTACCAGAGAAGAGAATTATTACACCTTTGCTCCACTTTGGCCAAGTGCTTGGCATGTGCTTTTTTCCTGTGTTTTGTGACTTATTTAATGCTGTTTCCATCTGACATCAGAGAAGGTGTTGTGGGAGGATTAGCCATGTGCTTTTATTATCCTGGCTTCACTCTCAGCCACATCCCTTGGAGAGGAAGTAAAATGAGTAAATTGCAGGATTTATACTTGGGCAGATTTTGGTTCAAGTGCCAAGCTTCAAAGGTGTGATATTGGGCTGCTTATTAAATTTTTTCTTCATTTGTTTTATCATTGTTATGATTATTATGATAGTTGACATTAATTTATTATCTATTGTAGATAGATACTGTTCCAAGCCTCTTATCTGTGTTAACTCATTGAGAACTTACAGCCTGCAAGGTAGAATTATTATGTTTCCTTCTTTACACATGAAGATCATGAGATGCTGGGAGGTTAAGTAATTTTGAAGCCGTATAGCTCATAAATGATAAATCTAAATTTCAAACTCAGGAAGGAAAAATAATCTATATTTTAAATCCTCACCCAAGGATCTGTCCACTGATTCCAGAGAGAGAGGGAAGCGAGAGAGGGAAACATTGATGTGAGAGAAACACTGATTAGTTGCCTCCCATATGCACCCCGACCAGGGACCAAACTTACAACCTAGGCATGTGCGCTGACCCAGAACCAAACCTGTGACTTTTTGGTTTATGGGATGACACTCCAACCAACTGAGCCACACCAGCCAGGGCAAGAACCCATATTCTTGATCTTTACTCTGTACTGCCCTCACTGTGAGATAGGTATATCAGTCAGGGTAAGCCATGCTGCAGTAATAAAAATCCCCAAATCTTAGTGGATTAAAAAGACAAAGGTTTATTTCTTGTTTCATTACATGTATTAGCAGGGGGTTCCATCAGCCTTGTCCTTATTGCAAGACTAGCTAATGAGCAGCCACCTTTTGGAAAGGCAGCATTTAGCATGGTAGAGATGAAGAGAGCGCTAGAGCAGTACTTCTCAGCCTTGGCACTAATGACATTTGTTATTGTCGATGACTAGAATTTTGTTGTCATGAGGGGGGTGCCCTGGGCACTTTAGGATGTTTAGCAGCATCCCTGGCTTCAACCCACTAGGTGCTAGTAGTCCCTTCCCCCGAGTTGTAACAATTCCAAATGCAAAGTGTCTGCAGGGTGCCATAATTTCTCTATTTGAGGACCACTGGCTTAGTCTAAGATCTTGCTGTAGCAATGAAATCATCTACCTTTTCAGCAAATGTTAGCTAGCTCCCAGTTTAGAGAATCAAACTTCTCTTGGAAGCAGGGCCTTGAGGTGAGCAGTTGGAATGGCAGGAGATACACAGCCCTGAATCCACCTTTGTTTCAAAAATGTTCGTGTGTGTTTCATTAGCATTACGCGCTGGTGCCTCTGCGGTCCCCAGCTCAGGATTGTGACAGGGTTCACAGAGATCTGCCTTTACTCTCTCTACTTGCATAATCCACATCTTGCAATTACATTTTTAAATTTAAAAAAAAAAACCTTTGTATTGGCCTCTATCATACATATAGAGAAGAGCACATGTCACACATGTATAATCCAATGGAGTCACCCACAAGTGCCCTCTTGCTCCCTTCCAGGCCTACTCACTGCTCCAGGGGACCCTAACTTCTAAGAGCAACAATAGCCAACCTAAAAAATTTGTTTTTGTTATGAACATTTTTCAAACATGTACCACAGTAACAAGAACAGTAAGATGAATCCCATTATATCTTTCACCAACTTCAAAAATTATCAATATTTTTTATTCATGTATTTTTTCTTTTCCCTTCTCCAGGTGGGTAGGTAGGTAGATAGATAGGAAGAGATAGAGATATATTCAATATCTACATGTATAACTCAACATAGACATATTACATATATTTGTACATATACCAATTACATATATCTATATCTTTATATAATATTAATTAGGTAGCCATTTTATAGCCTTAACTTACATATTTTTTTCATTTGTAAAGTAGGAATAATAATAGGGCCTACATTCTTCATTGTTGGGTTGTTGAGGATTAAGTGAATTGATGTACATGCAGTTCTTAGGAGAGCAAGTCGTAGTAAGCATTCCGTAAATATTAGCTGTCACCACCTTCACCTTCTGGGCAGAGGGAACTAGTTAGCCAGGCCGTAACTGCTCTCCCTCCCTTTCTCTAGGTCTATGCTGTGGTGGTGATCGCATCTGTAGTGGGCTTTTGTTTGCTCGTAATGCTGTTTCTGCTGAAGTTGGCAAGACACTCCAAGTTTGGCATGAAAGGTAAGGAGGGTTGTGTTTATTTTACTGCTTATGTGAAATCATTTTTGGCTTATGACTAATGCTAATTACTACTAAAGAAGGAAGCAGCTTGATTTACAATCACTAGGTTTTAAGGCTGAAAAATAGCAACAAGGATATGGTACTACAAACCGAGACAAAGAAAAATAATGTTGATTGCTCAGCACTACCCACTTTCCAATGAGGACAGTTGTCCCAGAAGGCACAGAACTGGTTTCTTGAGTATCAAGGGACTCATGATGACATAGGCAAATAGTATCCAACTTTCCCTTTTGCTTCAGAAAGGCAGGCGAGGCTCCGAGGCAGTAGGCTAGTGATGGACGCATGCATTTTGTGCAGAAAGGTCCTTTCTGCTGTTCATTTTGACTCCTAGCTCTTCAGTGGTGTTCTTTTGGTGCTGCTACTGCTTTTTCAGATTCTCATCTTTTGAAATTTGAATGGCGCTGGGAAGCAAAACAGCAGCCATTGGTGGTGCATCGAAGCTTTATGAATGAGTGACTTTTTTTTTTTTAAGTGGAAAAATTCTGAGTGCTTGATTAAAAATTAGGGATTATGTCACCCAAGAATAGATCGCTGGTCTCTTTTAGAGCAGTGAAAATTAATTTTAAGGGGAAAATTTGTTTAAATGTTCCTGTTATAGTCAAGAGTTTTAGTGGTTTAAGGGCATTTTCTGAGAAGTTTAAAGTTATATTGACTAATAGCTTATTGTTGAATTTTGTGTGGTCTCTTAGGAATAGCCACTACCTTGGGAAAGCTGTGAAGAAGGTTTTGTGGTGTCTTAGCTGCACTGGGGAGAAAGTTTGGTGGGTTTCCTTGATCTGAATGGTTTATTACAACTACTGTTAATGTGGCTTGTTTGCTTGGAAGAGAATGTTTAAGTAGCTAGAAGTTGCCCAGCGTACAGTGAGCTCTAGGATGGATTAGATGTTTTCTCCTCTCTCTTTATTGGTGCCTGTTACCAAGATTCCCAAACCCCAGATGAATGAGGGAAGTAGTAGTAAGCTGGGGCTTAAACCCCCCAAACCTCCACCTGACTCCCCTTTGGCCTGCTGACCCTTGACATTTCCTTTGGAGGTGGAAAGATCTCTCATTCTCCAATTATTATACTACAGTGATTTTAATTAATCCTGTGGTGGTGGTTCACAAACTGGACTTGGTTTGCATCAGAAACTCCTGGAGGGCTTGTGAAAACAGATTTCTGGATCACCCTGAGTGTTTCTGATTTAATAGGTCTGCAGTGGGCCTAAAAATGGGCATTTCTAGAAGTCTGCAAGGGATGCTGATGCTGGTATTGCTCGAGTAGTCTTGGAGAATCACTGTTCCATGGGATAAACATGGGCTACCACTGCCTTTCTGAGTGTGACAAGACATGGGAGAGACATTGCAAACCAAACTAACCCATTGTCCTGCGTACCTTCCTGGATCCACCTGTTCAGCTGGCACCCAGGTCCGGACCAGGCTTCTGCTCTTTGCATGTCAGCCACCTACCGTGACATCTTGCTGTCTTCATTCTGATCAAGGGCTTCCTTTCCTTAGAAGCACTTGGAGTAGATGTCCCCAGGCATAGATTTTTACTGGAGATAGCCAGCTTCTAGCTCTCTCCCTTTCTTACGTTGAGAGTTCGGTTTGAGATCCTTCTGTCTTATAAGCTCCTCAGGGAGCAGATAGGCCTTGTCTGGGGAGCTCAGCAGCAGCTTTGAGAACCTCTTTCTACCCAGACTTTGTATTAGGAAAATGACTGATAGGATGATCCCTGAAAGTTAGTGATTCCCTGTAGCTCAGTGGAGGAGAATTGGATTCAGGGAAGATTATATTCATACAGAGACTCTGGCAGTGAGATTGCAACAATATTTTATTTGGATAATTTAGGGTGGTCACCACTAAGGCACCTACATTTTTCACATGCAACCTAAGGGTATTCTTAATGAATTGTAAGAAAAATTTTGCTTAACCTTGTCAGAGAGTCAGTAAATGACTTCCTTCAGGCAGTATGCTTCACTCTCTTAATTCTAAATATAAATGAAATCATTTAAAAAAATTGTCTAGGAGACTCATGTTCTTATTTATAGTAGCAACTTTTTGTATTTTTAGCTGCATGCCTATCTGTGCCATGGTTTGAACAAAACCATCCTGTGCTGAGGTTGTTGGTTTACTAGTCAGATGCTGAGTTGATACTTTTGGGGGCTCTAGTAGATGAGGCTCACGCAAGGAGGGCACATGAAACTGCTTAAAGGGTGGTGTTTAAAAATTCATGTAAGTTAATGTACTGTAAATGCTATTAGGGCTATGATTACTGCTGGAAAAACATGTCTGAAAAAGGGAAGAAAATGTAAAAACACTATTATTCTTCCTGAAATAACTAAGAAATATGTCAGTTGTGATTTTGGAGTAACCAGGTATAAAATGTGCATAGTCTTGGCCAGAACCAATGGGTCAAGTGCAAATGAGTTATGTTAAGTGTAATTCTTGCCCTCCTAAGCTCCTTCCGGGAGATCCTGTCCCCATTTGTATTCCCTGTCCTGGAGGCAGGTTGAGGCAGAGGAGGGCTGCCAGCCCACAAGCCCACCCACAAGCAATTACATCTTCTTACGCATCCCCAGCATTGCACACTTCAGTCTTAAGCATTGACCATCTCAATCTGTGATTATAAACTACAGTTTAATACTGTTGAAGGGCCTTGGGTAACACAAACCAGAAACCTCTTAAAATCACACTGTGGCTGAATACAGGACCACTCCGACCTCACAGACTGACCTGAAAACCCAAACGTTACTGATAGCATCTCTTCCATGGGAAGGTGATCTCTATATTCCAAACCAGGAACTCAAACCTTGACTTTAAAATACAACCGATGGGCTGCGGCATTCTTTGGAGATGGGTCTATGTGACTGTAAGCTTCATAGGGTTTTTTCTCTGTTCTGTTGATTCACCGTAACCAAATGCTGGTGGTACGTGCCATCTAGAACAGGTAGGCCAGACTGTGAGCCCCATGGTGACAACATTCATGCTGGTCTTTTTCATCATTACTTATCCAGTGCCAAACCCACAGTTGGCAACCAATAAACATTAATTGACTGAATGAATGATCACAGAGGATTTTCAACTTCACCCATTTTAGTTTGGTAATTAGAAAACAGCATTTGGAGTACAGCTCATCTGTGAATGGTTAAAGAGAGTTTGGGGGGCTTTTCAAAGTTTCTGAAGGGCTCAAAGCCCTCCCCACCTTTTGTGTTCAATTATTCCAGATCATTAATGACCACACACCAGAGTTCATTTTGTTCAGGTTTTGTCTTATGTTTTCACATGCTATTTCAGGTAATTGTTGTTATTTAAGTTTAGAGGGCTCACTTTGGCTCTCCATTTTTGCATGCAAACCTCTTCAATTTCTGTCTCTCTGAATGTATGGCCTCGGAATATGTGTCTTTGTCCTGCTCTGAATCCAGCAGAAGTGGCAGCTAGTGGCTCCCATGTACATGTTAACCTAGAACGTATCTTGCATTATTGCTTGATATATTTTAAACTTCTTGTTTCTATGACCAAGAGACTACTGGTCCTGTTTTGAAAATGATGTCAAGAGGTAGAATTTACCTGAGGGCATTTTTCCATACTCTTTTCTGTGCCTTTACACTGCCCTATTGCTTTTTGGTCAAATATCTAGTTATCATAATTGCAGAAGTTCCAAATAAAGCTCTCCTATTAGTGCTTGGCCATTTGTATTGGGATCAATCATATGTGTGCTTACCATTGATGCATAAAATGTGGAACACATGTATCTAAGTATATGTCCGTATTGATATTCCTACACGTAAAAGCATAATTTTATCCATTTTCTTTTAAGGCTGCCTCTGATTTATTTTAATTTTAATTTCCACTGAAACAGGCCAGAAAGGGTTTTCCAGAGCAGCTTTATTGCCCAAGGAACAGGCAACCAGGCCTCTGAGTGCTCTCACTTGTGTTTAGCTCTCATAATGCTTCCTGGCTCCCTTTGCTCATTGAAACTGTTGAAGTGCCCATGAAGGGGAAATGGAAGCATATGGGGGCCCAGAGGCTGCCCTGGCTTCCAAGAGTGCTCCATGTGGGGAGCCTGCCTGATGGCATTGATGGTGTACAAGGCTGGAAAAAATATAAGGGAGCCAGGAGGGTGGAGGGAGCTTGGCACTCATCACAATGGTAAGAATAGTTTTGGCTATCAGCTTTGAGTTCCTTGCATTTTGTGATGAAAGTGCACATATGATATCTGTTCCTTAGCTATTGATGTATCTTTTGTCCTTCTAGAGTAAATACCTAAGGGACACTAAGAAATCCTGCAGGAGGCACTGGAGGGGGAAGGCTTTCTCTCATTCCAGGTCGATAGTCTCCGTATTTCCTTTGCATTCATTCCTGCTTTTGAGCGGTAGATATTTCTAACTAGTTACTGACCGAACAACTACACTGCCTAAGAATGCAGAGCCATGTGTTCTTAAGTTCAGAGTCAAGGTCCAGAGTTTAAGTTTCTCCTCTTATAAATGATCTTCTAAATATCTTTCAACAGCAACCAAAAATTTGGCTATTTAAAAATAGTTGTAAACATACTGGGGCCAAAGCTAAAGAGGTCGAAGGTTAAAGCCTTTTCTATGAGCTGAAAACAATTCTGGAAAGCTTAGGAGGCTGAGTTTAACAGATATTTGGATCGACTTTTAAAAGAGAGAAAAATGTGACCAAAAGCCAGAAACAGTTGTAGAAACATCTGTAAGGACAAACTGTTTTCCATATGCCCCGCACCAGTCCCCACCCCACTATTTTTTAAAGACAACATTAAAAAATTACAAGGGTAACACATGAATCAATTCTTATTTTTCATAGTTTCAGGCACTTTGGAAATAGATAGAACTGAAAGTGGACATTTCTCTTCTCGAACCATCTAGAACGCATAGGTTGTGTGAATAAGAAAATGTATAGCTTCTCTTATTATGTAGATAATCAAATAGATATATTCACTTTGGTTCCATAAAGAAATTATAATACTAATTTTGTCTGCATCTTTTTTCCTTTTGATATTTTTTATTGTCAACACTGTTACAGATGTTCTCCTCTTTCCCCACTTTAAACGTCCAGTTTGCCTTGCAGATCTCATCATGTCAGTACTGAGGTCTGTCTGTACTGCATTTTGTTTAATGGTATTTTTGAGTAGTCTGGTGTCAGACTACTTGTGTGTGAAACCTGGCTATGTCCACCACAAGGTGTGTGGCTTTGAGCAAGTTTCTTGTCCTCTCTGGCTTCAGCAACTATTGAGGGCAGTAGCTCTATCGACCTCACGAGGTTGTGATAAGACAAACTGCATTTATGTGTGTGAAGCACTTGGGAAAGTTCCCGACATTTAGTAATTATTATACAAAAATTGACTATTATTGTTGATGAATTAGGATTTATTTTCTCCTTGAAATGGACATTTACATTTTAATCAAGTTTACAGAAAATTATTTTAAATAATATCTTACAGTTAAGACAGATACTTGGAAATGGATTGGTGAGAAAAATGTGTATATTATAAATATTGATATTGATAGATTCCCTTGCAAAAATGCTTCATCAATTTATACTCCCACCAACTTTTGTTTATACATTCATCTACATTAGGTATTATCAGTCTTTTATATTTTTTCCAATTCAGTTAAAATGATATTTTGATGAATAGTAAGGTCAAACTACTTTATTATGTGAAGAATAAGAAGCATTTATTTTTACTTGTTGATTGATAGACTTATCTTACAAAGCATATATATGTATAAAAATCAATCTTTCATTGATTATATATGTTGCTCACATTTTCTTCTATTCTTGACTTTTTTAATAGTGTCTTTGGAAAGAAATATTTGGTATAGAAGCAAATCTGTTCCTCTTTTCCATTTTAGTTTCTATGTCTTGCTTATTAGGAAGGCCTTTCCTACCCTATTTCTTTTACCAGTTTTGCTCTGTGTGTGTTTTTAAACTTAGATCTTTAATCTTTTTGAAAAAATTTAAAACTTGATGTTAAGTACTCTATCTTGTTCATAGCTGTATGGAGTAAAGATATTTGAATGAATCAGTGTGACATTTTCAGGGAGACCAAGAGTATTGTTTTGTCTTTCTGGAGTTAGAAAGCCACTAATAAAAAGAAAAAGAAATCTTGAAGAACTTAGTGATTAACTCTTTTTATAAAGTAAGTAATGAGCATTGTTGGTTCTCTCTTATAATGAGGGAATGTAAACCCCAAAGTAGTATGACAGAGCGTAGGTTTTCACAGGAACCATTTTTAAATGCCCTTCCCTCCAGCTTCCGAGGGGGCTTCAAGTATATCTTACTCTCTCTTAGTAGAGAACAAACTTTTTAAGTAAAAATCAAGTTTTCAGAAATTTCAGAAAAAAAATCATTCGAAAGAGTTATTTGATAATTTGACAAATTGGAAATTTATCAAAAGAAAAGAATTAGCGCAAGCATCTCTTTCCTGTCATTTAGAGATATTATCAAAGTGTTTTCTCTGTATGTTCGATGGAGGGAGTGGGAAGGTCTGCTTTTACTTCTTTTGGGGCAACATTCGAGTCATGTCTCTATGAGGACAAAGCATGCTTATTCTTTGCAGCATCTTGAAAAGGGATAAAAACTCTTAGCACTGGCCAGATCACCCAAGACAGAAATGGAAGAAACAGCTTTTCTTCTCTTAGCTTTGCAAGTGCACTCACGTGGAACTTTTAAAATTACTGGTCTCATGGAGCAGCCAACATGCCCAGCGTGATTCAGGGGAGATGCCAGCTTTGCCTGTAACATAGAAAGCACTCTCAGTATTGCTTAGGGACTTTTCACACTACTAGTTTCGCTAAAACGTGAAGGGTTCCTTAAGACATTAGATTTTGTATTTAAGAGTCAGGTAAAAATTGTTACCCCGTCTTTGGTCCTCCATAAATCCTATAGTGAACTCATGTTGATCTTCTTACACAGATGATGGCACGTCGTACTTTAAAAAGGATTTCCCAAACTGGAAGACATGCTGGTTTTCTTCTTTTCCTTCTTTATTTGTTTTTCTTTTCTACCTTTACTTCCCCCCTCCTGCCATTCTGTCCTTCTTCATCTCTGTGCTTCCTAATTTTACTTTCTTTCCTCTCTCTTTTGGTTTTCTTTTCTTCACTTCTGGCATCTGATGTTGGTGGACAAGATTTTTAGAATTGATGAAGAACACGTATAAATTGGCTTAAATTCTAACATATGCTCTGATTTTAGCTTATTTTATTTTAGGCAAGAATACTGAATGATTGTGGAAATAAACTTAGCTTTAAATCAGCAGAATCGTCATGTGATGATTCAGAAGATAGCCCGTTGGAATACTTCACATCCTTTTTTGTTTGTGAGGTGTTTACCTCTTTAGTCCTCAAACCTAGGAGCATAGAGATACATAACATTGGGAACTTATGAATCAGATAAGCTTAGGTTCAAATCCTAGATCTCCCACCATCTAACCATCATTTTGGGCAATTTTTTAAACTCTCTAAATCTTAGATTCCTCTTTGGTTAAATGAGGCAATAATATCCATCTCTCAGGTGAATAAAAGAATTAAATCAGTATTTAGTTTAGCACCTGACTGATTGAACTGATTCTATGAGAGGTGGTTATTTTTCAGATTTATGTGATAGTAATACATTATTAAGGAAACGAGTATGAGAGTACTGTTTCAATTTACACTGAGTCTAAATTACAGAAAAAAGCCCCAAATGTACACAGTATATAGTACTATCTTAAGGTTTATTATTGAGTTTATAGAAAAATTATAATTATAATGTGTCTCTAGTTTATGGGCATGCAGTATGATTATAAAGTTCCTGAACACTATGCTCATTTTAAGCTCTTCAGTCCTTAAAGACACCATGTGATAATTATTGCAAATTCTTAATTTTACTGTCTTTGAACATTTTATCACTTTAAATTGTGTTGCACTCATGAGAAATCTGTTTGATTGAGCGATTGATTTGGCATGTAGGTTTTACTAGTTTCTTATGGGAGGAGCATTTACTGTAGGGAAGGCGCAGAAAGGGCAGGTGGGGTTGGATGGGGAAGAGAGCCTCTCCCCAGTGACCATTAGCTTAAATTTAGAAAGAAGTTTATGGAGCCTTCTGTTCTGATGTGCTCTCCTTTTCCATGGAGGATATTATGACTGCTAAAATGATTTCTTTTAAAAATGGACTTTAATTTTTTATGTATTTGTAGCCTATCAGAGATGAAAAAGGGTTTCCCAAGGTGTGCCCAGGTAAATGCTAGTACAAGACCTTTGGTTAAACACACTGGCTTCTTCTGTGATCATCTGGGAACTTTACTGGTCTCAGGACAGAGAGAGTGAAAAAGGTAAAGATGGATGGAGAGAGAGAGAGAGAGAAACTGCATTCTAACTCTTTAAGGCTGTGGTAAGAGATTAATTTCCTGACATGAAGGCAGTAGAGTTATCTCAGTCCTGATAGTGACAGTAGAAGGAAGGAAGGGGACTAGAGTTCAGGGCTGGGAGTTGTGCGTGGTGGGAGGGAGAATGTTGCGATGAGATGGAGTTTCTATGTACAGTCATGCGTGTCAACTTTAGTAGACCTGGTAAAACCTGAGGAGAGTCAATCACCCAACTGAGCCTTTTCCACCTTACTTCCTGGATTATCTGTAAAAGAAAATTGTGTAAAAGCTAGAAATAACAGTACAGAACCAAAAGGCATCTGAAGGTCTCCTCCCGCTTTAATATCTAGCTTCCTGATAAAAACTATTCAAAACAACCACACACTCACTAAAAGAGTGTTGTGTACTTCTGGTGATATCCTTTATTATTTTGGTGTGTAATGATATAGTCCTTATTTTTCCTTCACTGTGGAACCACAATTTCCTTAATATTAACATATGTAATATTATATCTTTATGGTCAAAACTAAATAGCCCTGGATATATTTTCAAACTTGTAATCATCTCAAGAAAGTGTGGCCTCTAGGTTATAAGCAGAAGCTATTTCCTCTTCAGTTGGCATCCCCGATGATTCTGTTTACTATTAATTTGCATGTAGTATGAATCCTGGCAGGAGCACCTTTGACATTCAAGCTTAAGCCAAGAGAGGCAGCCTGCTGCTCCATCTCTCCTGGAATGGCGAGGGTTTCAGGGAGCAGATAAACAGCTGGGCTGTTTCCCAACTCTTTTAAGTCAGACGTCACAGCATGGTTTTGCTATTTTGTTTGAAATAAATCCTTGGAACATTAGATATATCAATATTGAAATGCCACATACATTTCATAGCCCAGAATAAATATCTTGTGTTTTTCACATGTAGCTTTTCCTCTATGAGTGTGGAAAACTGCAAGGTGATTTTTAGATGAGTATTTATTTGCATATCTCATAATGATTTATTTCTCACATTCTATCTTGTTTCTCCTGTCATGCTGTGGTAGTGGGTAGAGAAATAGCTAAAATGCCTAGGATGGGGTTGAGAATGGAGCAGGCGCAAATCTCAGGCACAGACTGTAAGATATGTGATTTTATATTTCTGTAGTTCAATAAAATATTTATTTTTAGTTCTTTTTGCACTAGGTAGCTGGAATTTATTCTGACAATTATGGACAATCACAGCAAATTTTATGTTTGTTTCTTCAAATCAGGATCACTTACTCCATTTCCTCAGGTTGCATTTCAGTTTCTGGGTGGTGGTGGGGGTGCATTCCTCAGGGATGATCAGGTGCCACGGCACGGAAGGGGGTGTAACTGTGGCTGTGGTGGCTATTTTCCCACCTTGGTGGCTGTTGAGTTGTCCATTTTCCCACCTGTTCTCAGCCACCAGTTTGGGCAAATCACAGGTATACCATCTTGTATTTCTAACCAGATTTTGCCATCTTTATACACCTCTCTGAAAGGGCATCCTTAGAACTTTGGGGACAGAGGAAACATTTGGGGACACACACTATGTTCTTCTTGCTTTATCACTCTAAGGCTTGGGATTGCTCTGGCTTCTTGGCCACTTTTCAGGTCTTCCCAGAAAGAGTCAGAGTTCTGCTTTTGAATCTCCACCACTGACTAAAGGTTCTGTGGTTCCACAGCATCTAGACTCAACTAGGCTACAAGGCTCCTCTTACCTGAATCTAATTTACTTGTCTTCCCAATGACTCTTCCTATTTCCCATGGAGGCAGAAAGAACATGAAAACTGCCTGACTTTGTCACACGTATGGGTCTTGAGTTTTCTCCAACTTTTTTTAGGTTAATAGCGTTTTTTGTTTTTTTTTTTACTTTATTTTTATTGTATTTTTTGAAATTTTCAACCTGAAGAAAAGTTTAAAGACTATTACAATGAACATCTGGATACTTAGCACCTAGATTCGAGTTCCGGTTAACATTTTGCTGTTTAAAAATAAGTTGTCCACATCCTATCACTTCATTCCTAAATATATTTCTTTTAAAACTAGGGATACAATGTCTCCTAAATGCACAAGCCTAATACTGTTATCACTGTGCCCCCACCCAAAGTTAAAACCACTGTTTAATAACAGATATTACCTGGTACATCTTCAAATTTCCCCAATTATTCAAAAATAAACAATTCTATATACATTTAGCTACTTATCTCTCAAACCAAGATAAAAATCCAAGTTCACGCGTAGCATTTGGTCATTGTGTTTCTTTGGTCCCTTTCAGTCAAAAATATGGCCTCTATTTTTTTTCCTGGCATTGTATTTTGAAGGGACAAGCCAGCTGTCCTTTAGAATGTTCTTCATTCTGCCTCTGTCTGCCTGTTTACTTGTAAGTTTCTTTACTTTGTCTTCTATCCTCTGCATTTCCTGTGAATCAGAACTTATTTTTAAAGGCTTGATTAAAGTTGGGTGAAACATTTTTGGGGAGGAAAAGCATCATAGACATGCTGTGGACTTCACATTCTATCACATTTATAAGCACATGATGTCACGTTGTTATACTATTATGGTAATTTGGACACTTTTAAAAGATGGTGACCACCAGATCTTCCCAATTTGCAGGGTGATAGCTTGGCCTCTACCAAATATCCTCATCCCCCTAAAACTTGAACCTACTGGGCTTAGTATCCAGTTCTGATCATTTCCTGAAACAAGTGTTTAATTTCTAAGCGTTGCAGAATGGTGTTTTTTAATCCAATCATTCCTTCTGAATACTGGCTTCTCTTAAAACAAAACAAAAACAAAAACAAAAAAACAAGAGCATCCTGGCCTCCATCAAGAATTTCAACTTCTTAATTTCAGGTCTCTCTGGATAACCTTTTCTTGAGGTGATGGATATTTGGTATCCAGCTGTCTATATTGGAAAAGGTCATGGGGTGACAGAAGAGATTTATATTCAGTATTACTGTATTATATTATTTTATTTTAGAAATTATTATTTATTTTGTGTGCCTCAAAATCATTGAGGAAAGATATTGTGAGAATTCGCCTATTTTTTCTTATAGCAATGATTAAACATTAAGTAGGTATAATAACCCATCCTGCATTTTTGTGATTATTAGTAGAATCAAAGACAGTGAGAACTGGCAGTGAGCTTAGGGATCACCCACAGCCTTTATTACAGAGATGAGGACAATGGAGCCCACAGAGCTTAGGCGACTTGACTAAAGTCACATAGCTGGTTTGTGGCAGATCCAGGGCTGAAAGCCAGGCCTCATGACTCCAGATTTAATGTTTTATACTGTGAGACTAAGAAACATTGTAAGAATAAGTGACACTTATTTCCACGCCAAAGTCACTGCTTTAGCACTAGTACGTATTGCCATTGGGTGTCGCTAATATGTATTGCCACCGTTATATATTGCCACTGGATGAATCTGTGTGTTCTCAAATCTGGGACATCATTAATTCTGATAGTTCTATAATTATTTCAATATTTATTAGAAAAATATACTTAGATCTTCATGCCTTTGGTTTTCTAATATTATTAATTAGGGTAAAGCTTAAGTTAAAAATGAAATAAAGGAAAATATTAAGTAGATAATTTTAATTTAAATTTTAAAAAAGATTATTTGAATAGGACTATCCTAAGACACTGGAAATTTAATACTAAACAGAACAGTTTCTTCTTTATGGAACTGAAACTTCAGGGGAGGGGAAAGACAAAAAAAAAACAAAACAAACCAGAGAACAAAATATAGATGTAATTTATAGGTAAGGCCAAATGCTGTAAATGAAATAAATCAAGGTGAAAGGAGAATAGTGAGAGTTTTGTTGTTTTTAAATAGCTAAGAGAGGCCTATCTGATAAGAGGACATTTGAACCAATGATGAAGTCATTGAGGAAGTGAGCATGCTTATAACTGAGAGAACAGCATTCTAAGCAGAGGGAATAGCAAATGCAAGGGTATGCAGGCTGGGGGAAGCGCTGCATGTTGAAGGAACAGCAGAGGCCAGGGGGGCTGGAGCAGAGTGGAGGGTGGGGGTGGGGAGAACTGTAGGAAAGATCAGATAAGTGGCAGAAACACATCTCTTGCAGGAGCTTACAGGCTTTCATAAGGCTTTTCTGTGTGAGAGGTACTTGGATAAGGCATAACCTGTGAAAGTGTGTATACAGAACTTAAATGTGGGCAACACTGATGTATTAATGTACTGAATGAATTTCAAATGGCTGGGGGAAGAGATATATTTAGGGGAGTAGGGGAGAGAACCTCATGATTCAGGAATATGGGGAAAATTTCACTTCAGGTTCATGATCAGCTTCACTTCAGCAATATGATCCCTGCCCCTCCTGGTGTTCAGCGCGCGCGCACGCGCGCACACACACACACACGTGCATATTTGCAACACCAGCTCAAAATGATGGTATGTAAAGTTTTGTTGGTCGTCTGCATTTCCCCAGCATCATACACTCATAGAAGGCTGTGGTTCTTGGTGGTCATGTGGACATGCCCCTTGAGGTCAGAAGGGGTAAGACCCAGGCTTTATGTCTCCAGTTTTTCTTATAATTCTTCTCATCTTCACTCTGATTTCTTTTATGCAGCCCAGTTCATTCCCAAGGCTGGGTCGTTAGACTATAGTGAATTTCACAGCTGATATAATTTGAGTCGTATTCTCTGTTTTTGAGATCTCAGTTGCTTTTGAGAGAAAAGTGCCACTATTTGAGAACTCAAATGATACATTTTCAGAGTGAGCCAAGACATTGTGGGAATTCTATTTTTCCTCATATGGATGATTTAAACATTAAGTGGAACCCATGTTCTCTGCTTGGTGTTCCCTTTAGCTTGAAAGACAAGGCTAGAACTTAAGGAAAGGCAGGAAGTTTTTGAAGTTGTGTATTTCCAAAGAGGAAGCAAGCACTTGATTTTCCTGCTTATTATCCTCCTGGCAAACTGCTAATAGCATTTTCCCATCTTGTGGTCTGGATTAGTTGTCTTTCTTGAATCACCATGATGTGGAAGTGGGAAGGATTAATTATTCTATGAGCAGACATTCACATCTCCTTAAATGCATTTTTGTGTCTTTATGATTCACACATCCCCCCCTCCTTCTTATTCTCTTTCTTTTCGGGGATGTATTTGATTGACTGCCACCTTTGGGAAGCTTCTCTCCTTTTCCTTCTTTCTTATCCCCAGCCACATGTTGACTGGGGTGGGGCAAAGCCCCCTGCATTCTTCCCATAACACCTAGGGATTTGCTTCTTTCCAAGTCTTCACTGTTGTCACATGGATCTTCCTCTTTATGAAGTGCCCAGTAATACATATTTATTCTAGTCTATTTTCTTACCCATCACCTCATATGCTTATGGGTTAGCAAATTCCAAGGAACTAACTCTGATATTACTGGCAACAAAACATATTTGAAAAGGTAAATCTGCCATGCACAGACCTGAATAATGAAAATCTAAAAATGGAAAACAATTCCCATAGTTTCAGACAATCCCAATTCTTGGACAGTATTAATTTTGGTTTGACATCCCGGTTTTCCCTTTAATCAGCATTTTAGGCTACATATCAGATTCCCATCAATTCAAAAAGTTTTCAATAATGAAACAATGCATAGGAAAGCAGAGAATTGTAATCAGACTCTGAATTCTCAAAAATGCCAAGACTGGGAGACACCAAGTCTCAGTAGCTTCACTTTAGCACTGATTTTAGCAAATGTTTTATCTTGAAATTATAGCTTATTGCAAATATTTTATAACTGTAATAGTGGCTGAGAATTTTTTTTTTTTGAGGAAGACAGTCATTTTTAGGTCAAATCCTCCCCTTTCCCCCCCAATTCCTTCCTAAACCCACAGGTACTTTTCATTCATCTCCTTAGCTCCTACGGTGTTCTGAGAGTCCCTAAAAGAGTAAACAGCCCCTTTCCCTTAGTGGCAGCCATCAACACTTGCTTATTTAAAATTGGAACTTACATTTAGGTGCAAAAACTCACAGTGGCTATTAATCATCAGTGTTATATCTACTGGGTGCCTCAGAAATTCTTCATGAATTTTGTTTTCATATATCTGATTATATAGCATTTGTCAGATATACTCTTCTATGCTAGTCCTAATATTCCAGGTACGCTAACACAATTGCCAAAATTATAAATTGCCAAATTATAAACATTATTGGAAGTTTTTAAAAAAGAGGTATATAAAGCCATTCATGACCCTAACAAATTAATTATTTTGATATTTCATATTTCTGTAGCCATTTTAAAAATATATTGGTTAATCCTTAGGTGACCTGTGACCCAGTCTGCATACCAATTGGCTGTCTCCATTGAGTCCCTGTTATCTGAAATCTATTTTTTTAAAGGATTTTTTTAATTTATTTTTGGAGAGAGGGGAAGGGAGGGAGAAAAAGAGGGAGATAAACATCAATGTGTGGTTGCCTCTCATGTGCCCCCTTACTGGGGACCTGGCCTGCAACCCAGGCATGTGCCCTCCTAGACTGCGAACTGAACCGGCAACCCTTTGGTTTTCAGGCCTGCATTCAATTCACTGAGCTACACCAGCCAGGGCTGTTATCTGAAATCTTAAAGTCAGCCTTCCCCTTCTGCTTATAAGGACATAGAGATATAAGAAATTCTATTTTTAAGTTACAAGAATTTATTTGATTAAATCAGAGTCTTGAATATCTGTACAATAGATCTGTATTAACTAGATGCATAGATTGTACAACTCAACTTAAATAAGACCCAGAATCTCTGAGTGGTGTGGATGGTTAAATGAAGATGCATATATGAAAGAGCCAGGAGTTGTTGATGCCAGTTTTCCTCTTGGTATTTGAGGGGTTGGCCACTGCTCTTTCCCAATCACTTCCATCTGAGCAGTGTCTGTGCCCTCTATTAGTGACTGGCACAGCTCTCTGTAGCAGAAAACCACATCTGTAATTGGTTGAAGTGCTCATTTTTTGATGCCTGAGGGCAAACCTTCAAAATTGAATTTTATACTCCTAGGAAATATTTACTTCGAACTTAGTTTTTGCAAATTACCAAAGAAAAATGAATTTACAGTTAAATGTACATCATTTGGTGATGGACCAACTCCAATGATCAAAAGGAAGAGTTGACACAAATAGGTTTCCATGAAGTTCTCTTGATTAATGTTGCAAATGTTTTGTCTATGTTCTGCTCAGCTTCCCTCAAACTTCCTTTACTGGTCTTGTGGGCTTATCCTGGCTTCTGTGTACATTTGATCCAAAGGGCTAGCACCTGGAACTTTTTTCAGAGGGCCAGCCTTGAACTAGTGGAGCTCCACCCCTATACCAACACACATGCACACATGTGCATGCACATGAACACATGTACACACATAGCTGAGGTGTCTGGGAGTTAAGTACCCCCCACCCTCTTCTCTCAGCCCATCCTTGGCTGCTGGCTGACTGGTTTAGAAGCAGGAAAGCTCATTCTCTTGCCTTCAGACTGAACCAACTTGGTGGCATAATTGACCAGCTTTCTGTAGGATCTGTGGTATAATTTACACTCTGGAGCTGCCTGTAGAATCAGGCCCAGGGTGAGGCTTCACCTGAAATTGAAACTTTTCCTGGCTTCTTCTATTTCCCCTTCCTGCTTTCCTCTCTCCTGGAAGCCCTTCCTTAATAAGTCACTTGCCGTGAACACTGCTCTCTGGGTTTGCTTCTGAGCAACTGACCTAAGATAGTTTTTTTTTTTTTTCCTGTAGGACCTCTAAGGAATTAAATATGCTACTTAATGCTTTTTATCAGTATGTTTAAAGCTATTTTTATCTCTTGTTTGCTACTTTGGTCATATATGTGCAAGTGGGTAATCTTAAAATTTAATTTAAAAATTAAGTGAGCTATAGATTTTAGTTACCACTTACTGAGGGAGGTGGCACTGCACGCCACATCCTTGACATATTTTCTCTGATTTTCACAAAAATCCTGCATTGTAAGAACGAATTCACTGAAGTCCAGAGACATTTATTAATGCGTCCAAGTCACAGAGCTAGTAATAGGCAGAACCACAGTTTATTTCCAGATTGTTCTGGTTTTAGTGCTTCAGTTTTTGCAACTGTTGCCCTGCTGACTCTCTTTCCTTATTGGTGTATTAAAATATCTATTTCTAGATGCTATCAAAGATGGATTCCAACATCAAAGTTCATAACCTTCTAAAATTGGAGGAGACTGTCTCTTCATTAAGAAGTAACAAAATACATTATCCTACACCAAACTTAATTTCCTAGAATGAGAGTGATTGAAAATAATTTCTAATGAACATTCGAGTCAAGTCATATTAGTTTGTTGTGTAGAGAGAGATCTTTGTCCTGTTTATGACAGTCCGAGTAGTTCACACAAAAACAGAATCATGGAGAAGGTGAATACAAGCTAGGGTGTTGGGAATGTGCTTCAGGAGTATGGAAGTTTCTTGGCTCTCCCTGTGGGGTGGTCATGCTCAGTCCTGTGACTATCGTACCAGGATGCTGTTTAGAAAATGAGTTTCTCAGGCTCCTATGTGGACCACAGCATCCTGAAAGCTCTAACTCATTTCACAGGAATTATCAGTCTGTTCCATGGAGCGATCCTTAAAGCTAATGGCGGTAATGGCCTGGTCATCTAAATGGGCTTCCATCTAGGATCTGTTTGGGGTTCTGTTTGAATTATCCAGTGCCCACACAAGCCCTCCACATGTGAAAATTTCAGCAAGGATACACAAAAGCCATACCAGAGGCCTTTAAAATTTCTGTGATGTGACATCAGCATTTGTTAGAGACAGTGGCTGTTCTCTCTTTCTAGAGGGCTGTTCATCCATCCCTTTGCCTGGTTGTTTCGTACTTCTCTGTCAAAGACAAAGCTCAGGCATCACTTCCTCCCAAAATTCTTCTCTGATACCCTCAGGATGGACAAAATCCCTTTTTGTAAACATATATTGCTGTGAGTATCCAGAAAAATGCTTAGCCCATCATATTGAAAGAACATGCTTACCTATATTCTCCCCCATGCTTATACCTAGTAATCTTCCCATTAACCCAAAAGCTCCTCAAAGTCAATAATTCTCTTCTGTTATTTCTGTGTCTCCAGTGTTTGCTAATGCATAAGGCAGAATTAACCCTCAGTAAATGTCTTTTTTAACTAAATTGAACTATAATGACAGAAAAAAGCTGCTCTATGTCTTTTTGGTATTCATGGCTTTTTAAAAAATTTTTTTGATTGATTTTAGAAAAAGAGAAGAAGGGAGAGAGAGAGGGTAAGAGAGAAACATCAATTTGTTGTTCCACTTATTTATGCATTCTATGGTTGATTTTTGTTTGTGCCCTGACTGGGGATTGAACCTACAGCTTTGGCTTATTGGGACAACCCTCTAACCAACTGAGCTACTCAGCCAGGGCCTTATGGTTTATTTTTATAAACCACTTCAAAGCCATTCAACTGACTTGGGCAGAATAAATACTGAAGAACTAGAAGCAGTGGAAACATTTAGTCAGGCTTTTGGAACAAGAGGATCTTGAAGAGAGAGGAATGTGGGTTATTCCCAGCAGGCTAAGAGCACTTTGGTAGTCAGATGCCACCTGAGGGCTACTTAGGGACATAGTTGAAGAGATGAGAATTATGATGGAAGAAAAATGAGAAGAGAACATCCTTCTGAATTCATAAAGAATAAAATGGAATTTGCATGTGAGGTAAAAATAGGTTAGTAGGAGGAGCATAGATGCAGGTTTGACCTAAAGTCGATGAGATAATGCCTGACAGATATGTGTTCCATAAAGTTTACTTTAGAACCTTCTCAGTGGACAGGAGACCACTGAACCTTCATATTGCTTCAGTGGTCTCCTGTCTTTGTCTGCAAGGCCACCTAATAGCTGGGAGGGACACTGATGAGAGAATAGAAAGTATAGCAGTGGTCATGCATCCACTTATTTGTCCTTCTGATAAACATATTACTGGGCATGTACAATGTGCCAAACACAGGAAATATAAATAAATAAATAAATAAATAAATAAATAAATAAATAAATAAATAAATTTATATAAATAATATATAGCTATATCTAGCTATATATTTATCTATATCTATCTATCAATTTATCTATCTATCTATCTATCTATCTATCTATCTATCTATCTATCACTGTTTGCCTTCAAGAACTGTAGTCTAGAGGAGGGCTGGCATCCAGCTGAATAATATGGCAGTATATAATCTAAACAGCCATGCCCAGCAGAAGACTGATTTATTCTGCCCAGAAAAATTAGGGAGTTCCTCAGAGGGGAGTCAACCTTTAAATGGGGCCTGGAAGGATAAGAGAAGTTACCACATGGAGGAGATGGAGAAAGAGGCACCTATCAAGGCTGGGAGGTTCGTGTTGGGGTTGTTTGGGTGCCGCTGGAGATACAAGAGGACAGTGCTGGGATACGATGGTGGGATGGACAAGAGCCAGGATGCAGAGGGCCTCCTGCCATGCGGTGGAGTCTGGAATTGGTCCTGAGGACACAGCGGAGCCACTGACTTTAGAAATTGACAAAGAAGTCATTGAGAGGCAGGGTTAGAACATCTAAATGTGAGGTGTGATGGTGTTTAGGTTGATTCCTTGGCCCCAGCCAAGCCCTTTTTACTTTCTTCCTTGATTTGCTATAAAGTTGGAAGTGATTAATAAAGCTGTTCATTTAAGTTATGATTTCATTACTAAGTTTTAAAAAGTTCTGCTCTCATGGTCTTCATATTGCTTTAATGGACTATAAATCCTTGAGTGGCCATGCTTATTAAATAACTAATGTTGGATTCGTTCATTCCTTCAACAAATATTTACTGAGAGCCTGCTCTGGGCCAGCCTGTAATAGACCCTGAGGACAGAGTGCGTTCCAACTTTGTGGAACCTCCATTGCAATGAGGGAGACAAGGACAGATTAGTGACTATACAAGGGTGGGGGAGAATAGAGAGCGGGTGAGGGAAATCGTCTTAGGGACGCGATCTCTCTCCCTGAGTTCTGCAAGCAGAGCAGCATACAGAAGTCCTTATTCAGCACACTTGAAGTGTTGTTGTTGTTTTTTTTTCATTGTTGTCCTTAATCTTCTTAGAATCCAGTAGTCAGTCTGTTTCCCTTTTTCTCTTTTTCTCTCACATCTGCCACCAGTCATTGGTCATGTCTGAAATCAGCTGTGGGGAATGGAGTTTTCCTCCCTGTGTATAGTCCTTTCTCTGGGGTTTCCTCAGAAGAATTATGATATCCATTTTCTAATCTAGAAAAAAAAAAGATAATTTGATTTAAGAATAACAGCATCTATCTTTTCCCCTCAGTTCCAAAAAGAACACTTAGCTCTGTTATTATTTTCTTATTGAATCCCCACTCCATGCTAGGTTCTGTGCTGAGTATTTTACATATAGGATCTCCCTTAGTTCCTTAACACAGCTCGGTGAGATAGGCATCTTTATCTTTGTTTTTGAAATGGGGACTCTGCCTGAGACCCAGGGAGATGAGCTTACTTGCCTGAGTCCATTTTTTCTAAGAGGCACACTCGTTTCTGACTCAGGACAGCCACACCCCCTCTCCCTCACCTGGCCTCATTCCTGCCTTTGTTTATTCTCTGTGACCTTTTCTGTCTCAGCATTTCCTTTCTCTCCCACATTCATCTGGCAAATGTCATCTGTTGGGATTGACCACAGACAAACATAGCCTGGTGGGCAGCCCTTGGAAGTGAATATTCAGATGTGAGTGGACTGGACAACACATTGGTCAAGTTCGGAAACACATGTGAAGTCAAAAAAGAGTCCAGGAGCCTCCTCTCCAAGCGTAGTTTTTAGTTAGGCAAGGGGTCTGGATCTTGGAGTACCTGCTCCTCCCATCACCTTGGCCTGGAGTGCCTCTGCTTCTCTCAGCTCCCATAGCAAGGGAGGGACAGCGTGCAGACCCCCAACTCAGGTCCTCCTCCGAGCCCACTGTGTTTTCCCTGACAGCACATTTAATTTTTCCAAGTCAACCTTATGTCCAAATATTATTTTCTTTCTCCCTGTTATGTTTAGCCCATCGGTATTAGCCTGGTCAGAGATATCATTATCAGCACCATTAACCGTAAGGATTGTCATTTGCACTGTTTATTTAATGCTTACTACAGTCCGCAGACTCTGCCTAGCCCAGTAAGGTCTTCTCTTGCATGTTTCCTTGGCTCCTTCTGTGAATAGAATGTGTTTATAATGTAGGCTAAAGGATAATTCATAACAAATATCGATATTTTCCTCATGTAAGTATATAAGCACTTGGGGTCAGGTTCTCAGGAATTGTGTTAGTATTCTTTACTAAGCCAATACAGGTGTTCTCTGAGGTAAATGGACTTCCTGGGTTGTTGTAGATACTTTCATTAAAAATGTTAGAGTTCATGCAAATATCAGAGTGTTAACATGCATAAAATTTATATTCAGTAGCTGTTAGAGCCTTGTTATCAAAGCATGCTCCTTGGACCAGCATCATCAGCATTGCTTGGGAACTTGATAAAAATACAGAATCTTGGGCCTTATCCCAGGTCTACTGAATTCAAATCTGCATTTTAATGAGATTCCCAGGTGATTTGTATGTTCCTTGGACTTGAAGAAGCCATGTCCTAGAGTGCACAGAGGACCATTTTGTTCATGCCCATTTTGGCCAGTTTCACATTTCTGTCTTTAATAGAGTGAAACAGCTCTGCATCCTAGTAACGTGAAATCATGGGCTATCTTATACATTATTGCCCAAGAGAGCTGTAAAGAATCTCCATGGGACACAGTTAGTTCTTATTCAATAGATGGGTGGGTGAATAGATGCAGATAGAAACAGAGAGAGAGATAACTAGATATATATTACTTTTTAAAAGCTTTGTAGGTAGCAGATGTCAAGAACTGTGAAGGGTCTGGGATTTTACTCTACTTACAGGCTAACAAGTTAGTCTCCACAATGTCATAGACAGTGGCATGAGACATGAGAGAACATGAGACTCTCATGGGTCAGAGACAAAGGACTTGATACTCATTCCATGGGAACAGCATTAGCAACATATGATAATTAGTTATCTCTACCCCATGTCTCATGGGGGTGGTGCCAGTGGGCCCATAAGGATGCCTGCACATACTCTATGTTATGCAAAAGCAATCGACTCTTTTAATAGGCAGTAAACATGCTTTAATTTTGTTTTGGACAAATTATCTGTAGTTTCTAAGGCTGTTGGTTATACAAACTTCCTCAAAATAATAATCCAGAACAAAAGGCAGTCAGTGCCTCTCTTTATAAGATATGCAACACGTGAGGGACCCGTGGAGAATCATCCCCTACAGTGGTGTTGGAGCATCTTAATTATTAGGTTTTAGAGCCAATAAATATTTTTTAGAAGTCATGAAGGATACATTTCCCAATCCCTAGATTGTAATAGGGTTATTTCTATCTGAAAGAGGCTAGGAGGTAAATAACTTCCAGGCTGGGCACTCAGTTTAGCTCCTGACTTGAAGGGAGAAGTTTTATGAAGAAGGCAAGTAGGGCTGTGCATCAGGAGCAGTGCGGTCACCAGTGGCAAGCTATAGTGTCAGTTGTACATTCAACAACCGAACCCATTCTCCTCCTGAAGTTTGCAGGAGATGACATAATTCTGAGAGCTCTGAAGGGACTAAATGATGTTTGAAAGATTGGCAAATAATAGGAAGAACAGCAGAGGTAAATCGGGGCCAAGGATAACTTTCTAATACAGCAGTTTATTGTCAAGGGGTTGTCTTGTCTTGCAAAGCAGTTGATTTCCTTTGCTCTCAGAACAGGCTAAATCTTCCAGAAAATTGGAAATGAGATTTCTGCCTTGACTCCTAGAGATTATCTCCCTCTCAAAGAATGCAAGTGTTTGAAGAAGAGAAAGCTGGGGCAGTTTTACAAATCCTGTGACAATGGTGCATTAATAAATATTTAATAATCCGTTCACATGGGTGGAGTGGGCTTGGGCTGTCTGCTGACTTCCATGATGTAAATATTGCTACCATGATTGATTTCAAGCTACCAATGTGAAGTCACCCTGATCCCCCAGTTTCTGAAGATCTAACAAACCAGCCTGAGCAAGCTCCAACAGCCCATTGCGAAACAGCCCCAATTAGCAATTTTTCTAAAGTGAAGGTAGTTTGATCATGCAAAAAGTTTGCTTGTAGTTTATTTTTCAAAGTCATTTACAATCCTAATGTCGGTTTGCCCCTGGAGATTTATAGATAGACTTACCTTCAGGCAGAACGATAGCCTAAATGATTTTTTGAACTTCATTTGAAGGTGTGATTTTATTTTTTACAAAGTCTTCCTTTATATTGTGGGTATAACCAACCTGACTATTTGCTTCCTTTAAATAAGCCACCTTGCCAGCTCAGCATTTTTCTCCTCTATAGAAAGGCCTGTAGGTGCAGTCGGAGAGTCAGTGTTATTTTTAGATGAGCAGGATGGGAAGCTATTCGGGCACCAACCAGTGATGATTCCTTATAATTGGGTGATCTGTAGAATCATAATGAGTCACAAATTTGGGAACAAGGCACCTGCATTCTTGGTTGGCCCTGGAGCATAGTAAATCCTATTTGTACTAATGAGGCTTTATACCTCTTCAGAGGACTTGCCCTGGAATTCCCCTTGGGCCCAGTCTGGCTGCAGGGTTCTGTAGAGCCTCTCTCTGGAGTGGTTTATTGCTGTGTTGACAGGAACATTTTCCCAGAGAATTTCTGTGTGAGCCCAGACCCTCAAGTCCCAGTGAAGCTCACAGAGAGCAAGTGACCCTCCCATGTGGACTGCCCAGCTCACACTGGTGGCCTTTGCTTGAAGGGCACCCAGACTGCTTCCATTTTCTGGCCTATCTGTGCCCACCATGTGGACCCTGACGTAGTGGAGAATTTACTCTCCGTTGAGGGCTAAGTGCAAGGATCCAGCTTGCTGCACTCAGCCCACCTGGGGGAGGTAAGCTTTCTATGGCCTCTGTCTTTTTTTTCCCCAGCATTTACTAGCAGGGGTGACCTGGACTTTAATGCAGGTTTGAGAGCTTCCTTTCTTCTCCCTTGGGAGATACAGATTGGGAAGCTTCAATTATTTATTTATCAGATTTATAAAATGCTCATCTTGCCAAGGTCTCTGGGCACAGGGACAAGAGTAAAAATGTTAACAAGTAATAATAATAAAAACATCCACACAACATAGATGCATATTCTGAAGGTCCACATTAACTCCATTGGAAGCCTGGTAACATTGACTCAGAAATTCCGTTACAACTTGATTCTTTTTCTGCTAATAAAGTGCACCGATTTCCAAGGGGGCCTGCTCTGTCATGTAAAGCAAACACTTTAACAAGTGAGGAGATGGAACACATAGGTTGCTGTTTAGGCTAAGGCTGAAGTGGAAAGACAACTCATCTGCATGTTCAAGAGAACAATTTGCAGCCACCTCCCTCATTCCCATCTTCTCTTTTTTGGTTAAGGAAAAAACAGATGTGAATTTGTAAAAAGAGGGCTTTGTGGTTGTCCTAAATTTTTGTCCAAACACACTAAGACAAATGAGCTTCAAGAGTGTTCTCACTCTGTAAGAAGGGGAGGATTCTCTGAGGAAGGTGTGCTATGCCAGGCCATGTGTCTTCTGCAACTTCTTTTTTTCCCTTATCATGGAAACAGCATAGCAGTGGTTGGGGGTGGGGGTCATTTAAAGGCTCACCTAGCCCGACTGGGTAGCTCATTTAGTTAGAGCATCATACCAATACACCAAGATTGTGGATTTGATCCCTGGTCCAGGCACATACAAGAATCAACCAGTGCATGCCTAAGTAAGTGGAAGAACAAATCAATGTCACTCTCTCTCTCTCCCTCTCCCCCTTTCCCATTTGTCTCTCTCTAAAATCAATAAATAAAAAATTAAAAACAAATGAAAACATCACTAGATGCCAGTGACTCCACTTGTTCCTCAGATGTTCAGGAATAGGAAGGCCAGGCATTTAGTTACATAGAAAAAGAGTGTTCAAGTTTAAAGAACTTTTCTTAAGTGCGTTGGGTCTGAAATCCTGTTGGCACAATGGTTGTCTCTATGGAGAAACCAGAGGTATTTCTATCCACTGCTGATAAAAGCAAATGCAAGATGTGCAAAGAAGAAACCAAGCCACTCCTGACTGTGG
The DNA here is from genome assembly GCA_004027475.1 of Anoura caudifer. NCBI lineage: Eukaryota > Metazoa > Chordata > Mammalia > Chiroptera > Phyllostomidae > Anoura > Anoura caudifer. Next base: position 61,330 of record PVKU01001011.1, on the reverse strand, counting down.
CAGCATCGACAACCCACACCTGTAGTGGGTCAGAGGCGTGCCTATGGCTGCTGCCTTTTAGGAATAAAAAATAAGTCACTATAGATGGAACTCTGTGTTATTTTTTTCCTTAAAAATCTAGTTATGATTAACACACTTGCTGTCAGGAAACCTGTGGGCTGCACTACATGACAAAGTTCCACAGGAGAAGAAAAAAAAAGATCTAGTACCTTAAAACAGAAGTTGTCAAACTAAGACCCACAGGCCAAGGCTGGCCCATTGTTTGTTTTTGTAAATAAAGTTTTATCAGGACACAGCCCCATCTATGTGTTTATAAATTATCTGTAACCAAGACCACAAGGCTCAAAAAGCCTAAAGTATATGTTATTTGGCCCTTTACAGAAGTTTGCTAACCCCTGCCTTTTAAGGACAAACAGGCAAAATATCTAATAAAATGATGCATCGTTCAGCCCCCTACATATTTTGTAAAGGTTTCTGGTTTGGCTTCTGATGGGCAGGTGCAGAAGCACCAGTGAGACAGGAGAAGAAGGAAGTCCTAGCTTAAGGGAATATCGAGGCCCAACTCCCAAACAACTGTACCTTGAGTCTGCAATTCCCACTGTGCATGCTTCACTTTAACGTGTAATGATGGACACTGTGTAGGAGGAAGAAGAGATACGTTCAAAGCTGCCATCAGATTGTGCATGGTGGTGGTGCTAGACCTCAATGATCAATAGTCTTCATTGATCTATTGAGTCCTGGTTAAGAGCTAGTGTATTAGATGGTTATAGATAGAAATATGAACTATCATACTTGACTTTTTTCTTCTATCTTATTTTGCAAAGAAATAAATGAGAAGTTTTCCAGCTTGGATGAGTTGGTGGTAATCTCAGGAATATGGAAAACTTTGTGTGATATATTCTTGGTAGGTAAACAGAAAAAGGCATGGTTCTGATACAGATTCCTTCAGGAATTCTGTATTTGAGTGCTTTCTGAGAGTGTTTGTTGTAACTTCACATGGATATTATACTTTTATAAAAAATATAGGATTCACAGTATAAAATGGGAAATGTGTGATATATCCATTGTCTTTTCTTCCTGCTTTTACAACTTCCTGCTGAAGGCCAGCCTTGTTTCTCGCTGCCAATTTCCACACTGTTGTGTGCAGAGAAACCAGTGAGAGGAAAGATGATAGGATCTTTGAGAAGCAGGCATCTTTAAAGGGGAATAATCCCTGTCTTTGTGGCAGTCTGTGTGTGAATACTTTTAGGATGGGAAAGAATCTTAAGAAATCATCAGTTATAGCTTCAAAAATTAATTTAAAATTAATTATAACCCTTAAAATTAGTCTCTAATTATGGTGGGTGATCTTCACATGCGTGTTTTGCTGATGCTTCTGAGGGTTTATAACATTCTTTAGTATGTCCTACCTTTTAGAACATAAGAATAATTTTTCTATACTGAAATAATATCTGTTCACATATACAAAGTATCTAATCCAAAAACTACCCATCAAAGACTTAACTTTCTTGTTTCCCATTGAAAGTGTAAATTTCCAGATTAATAAACAAAATACATATTTTAGCCATTTCCGTATAACTAATACTTTTCCTTTCATTCCCTTGAATTAGCCAAACAGTTGAAAAATATTAACTCTCAGTGAGGCAAATGTCCCCTGGTGGAAACAGTAGCAAGTATTTGCACTGAGTGGGGGGACCCATGTACAACTGGTATAAATGTATCAAGGATAACCAAGGGACAAGATAGGAATGTAATTGACGTTGCTTAGAGAGTTCTTCAGATTTTTAAAGTGTGTGTTCCATTCAAATGCAGTAAATGGAAGGTAACATCAAGTTGTGATGGTCTTTTTTATATTGTCTGAAATCAAAAGATTCAACAAGGAACTAACTAAACCCTTATTGTGTAATTCCTATAATGGCTTTCACTTGAACTGGGGAATTTCTTAGCTGATTAAGTCATTTATAACATGGCCACTTGTAACGATTTTTTTTAAATAGAGGACTTTTAGATAACACCTCAGAACTAAGTAGATTTTAGTTTTTGAAACTAAATAGTTTTTGTGTTTTTAAAACTAAATAGTGTTTTAAAACTAAAGAGTTTTTAGTGTAGTTTTTAGTTTGTATCAGAGAGAATTGCTGCCTTAAGGGTTCTAAAATGGCCTGTTAGAAAAAATGTCAGTGGGAGGAAGGAACAGGGCTTGGGATTTAAGTTTCAGCAAATGACAGCTTTATGTTATTTGTCTCATTAATGGACAGATAATTTATCTTCAGTTCAACAGAGAAGGCTTACCAAGCCAGGGATGTAGCTTTGCCAGGACTCCAGTTTTTGTAGAAAACTTTGTTTTGGAAATTTCTAATCTGAATGCACTTGAAATCTAGCTCTCAATAAACTTTGTAAAAGCATTTACAAGGAAGTAGAGAAGAGGGAAAGCAAGAGTTAAGTATGAATTTGTGCTTTCTTAAAAGGGAACAGAGTTGTGGAGGGAGCATAGGATGTTTGCATATTCTGTTAGCTCCCTCTGCCTGATAATACCTAATTCTGCTGAGACTGTCACTCTAGCAAAAGTTCTGCTTCTGCATTTTCCCACTTGGATGGAACCTTTGGATATAAAAAAAATCATCAAAAACCATCTTGTGTTGAAAGATGATGTTCTGCATACTTAACGGGCTGAATCACCCTTACTTTGTAGATGTGGCTCATGCCTATTGAGCTGTGGATAGGGATGATAAATACCTTTTTACTTGTCATATCTCCAAGTGCCACATTTCCTGAGGTAGTGACAATAACGTCTCTTTGCCTTAGCATTTATAAGGGATTACACTCTGGAGTGGAACGGCCCAGCCTGGCGTTGTCTATTTACAAGTACTTAGACATATGTTAACAGCTTGGTAAGAAGTGACTTCTGTAGAGGTTGTTTTTCTGAAACCAATACCTGTGATCAAGCTGTGAGGCTTAATCTTATGTCATCCATTGGATTGTGTCTTGACGTGGGTGGGAGTATGAGGCTGGGCTTCCCTGAATGTGAGAAAGTAGATCATGTATGAGAGTCCAAGAGAAACCACTGAGATTTGCTGAAGCTTCTAGAATGTGTGTCTCAGATTAGAAATACAATCATTTGTCTTCCTGTGAATATCCTCTTTTTGACCCTTAACACCCAATATGAGAGGTCATTAAAGTATAATGTAATAAACAGTCTTGATGACATTTCCTCTCACAGGTGTTTATTGAGGGCTGTTGAGCAGCTGATGAAGGGACATTTTGTAGCCACAAGGATGGACTTCAACCACGGATGCTTCTTAAACATGGTCTCTATCTTAATGTATTTTTGTTGAATTGGTTTTGAGCCCTAAACAGTGTTACCCAGCTTCATCATTCACATTATTTACTCAGCTTGCTTGGAATGATTCTCAGCTATTTCTCTGAGTCAGATTCACCCCCAAAGGTTGAGTGTTTACTGTCATCCCTTCCTACTTACATTTATTCATTTACAAACATGTATCTGTACTAAGCACTGGGTCAGATGGGCTGTCTCCAGGAGAATATACTTTACTGGGAAAGTATAGAGTCAGTGGTTACTTTAAATATAGTTTGAAAGTTGCTTGAGAAGGTAGGTGCAGGTTGCTGAGGGAGCACTAACATAGAACTTGGTCCTAAATGTGACCTTTGGAGAGAGCTTTGGAGCTTGCAGAGTATGAGAGCTGGGGAAGGGCAGGGAGGAGGAGGACAGGAGGATTCCAGGTAGAAATTTCCTGTCCCAAGACATGAGCATATGAGATAACTTCTGGCATCCACACAGTTGTAAGGACCTTGGTTTGGCCAAGCAGAGAAAGGGTGTAGAGAATTGGGGGGAGAGACTGGAGGGGAATGAAGGAGGCCCTTGGATATACTGTAGATAGAATTTATCCTGAAGGACTTTGTGCGGGGAGGAAAAAGGGAGATGGGGAGAGCATCCTAATTCTGTGTATGTTGTAGAATGAACACTTGGGGGCAGTGAGGGGAGTGTTAGAGGGCTGGGGTACACATCTGGAGGTGCACTGCCAGTAGGAGTGACCAGTAGGAGCACAGTAGTGCCCCCGTATCCAAAGGGTCATGTTCTTAGACCCCCAGTGGATGTTTGGGATGGTGAGGAAAGTACTGAACCGTATATACACTGTTTTTTCTTATACATGCATACCTATGGTAAGATAAAATTTATAAATTTGCCATAGTAAGAAATTAACAACAATAACTAATAATAAAATAGAACAATTGTAACAATACACTGTAATAAAAATTATGTGAATATGTCTCTCTCTTTCTCTGATGACCAATCTGATAACCAAGATAGCCATGGGCAGGGAGCATATACAATGTAGATACACTGGACAGAGGGTAACTAATGTTCCTTGCTGGATGGAGAAGGATGGCATCCATCACACTTCTCAGAACAGTGTGCAATTTAAAACTTATGAGTTGCTTATTTCTGGAATTTTCCATTTAATATTTTCAGACCACAGTTGATTGTGGGTAACTGAAGTGATGTCAAACAAAACCACATCTAAGGGGGACTATTGTAATTCAGACTAATACTAGTGGGTTCTAATGGTAAGATTTAAAATGAGTTTCACAGGTGTTGTGGGCCAAGGCACCATGGCCTGATGGAGAGGCATGGGCAGAGTCCAGCATATTTAAATTCAAATCCCCGTGTGGTGGGTTACTAGCCCGTGTGGATGCAGGAAGTTTCCTCCCCTGGCCTAGCTGCCTCTCCCTTTTCTAGACAATGGAGTGGTGCTTCTTTATCCCCATGTGTTGTGGGAGTGAAATGAGATTCAGCATATTAAATGCAGAGTTTGATGGCTATAGATATGCATATGATGAGAGAAAGGACCTTCATCCAGATGTGTATTTTCTGTGTGCTAATTGAAGACTGCTTATTTACATGCTGCACATTCAGCCAGTATTTCTTTCGTGGTACCCGTGGGCAAGGTCCCAGGCTAAGGACTCTGTTCCTTTCAGTGACATTTCCTCAGGGGTGGGGACAGAGTGTTTAATAATTAATGTTTGTCACATTAATGGTGTTCACATATAATGACAAAAGTGTCCATTATTCAGTATATATCAGAATACTAGCACACCATCCATTTAAGTTATTAACATTTTAATTCTGATTGATTGGGAGAATAAGGCCTTTGGCGGTTTACTCATTTCTTATTGAGTATTTTTTCCTTCTCACAATTTAGTTACTTTGAGAACTGAACATTTATAAAATGTTTTTGACAAACACATTTATATGGTAGAATACATTTGCTCTGGGAAATTTGAGAAAAAGAGAAGGGAACCAGAGAATCATAAATCCCATTTAATTCAGGTTCATGCATTTCATGAGAAAAGGCCCCTTCTTCATCTTCTCATTGTATTTCTCCCGAGACCGATAAACAGATGATGTTAGCAGCAATTTAAAAATACAAACTGCATCACAGAAGTTTGAGAAGCAATTGTCCCCACTTCCTTCCCCTCACTTAAACAACAGGAATGATAAATCTAAAACCAAAATCGTGCTCCACAGGTTAAAACCAATCATTTCCAGAGTAGGGAGGTGGCATCAATCCAGCTGTTTTTTGTTTTTTTTTTTTAAACATGCTGGTTAGAAAACTGAGGGTCTGTGTTCTCATCTGATGAGTGTATTCACCTTCATTAAATGCGTGTGAAGAGCCTGCTACATGTGTACAGAGAAGGGAGTGTGGTTGTGATGCTAAATAAAGTGCCGTGTAGCCCTTGCGGTTAATTAGCTTCTGTATGACTCAAGGGCCAGCATAATTCATTTTTTAAAAGAGGGATCGAGGGATCGTGGTGGGGCTTCAAAGAGAAAGATTACTTTTGGCTCATGCTATCAAGATGCTTTCATAGAAGAATGGGTTTCCAGTTGGGCTTCCAAAATACTGGCCTGTGGAACTTTCCAGTCTGAGAAATCCCTAATTACACAGTGTTTATGGTGTATGCTTTTTAACTCTGCATTGTGCTTTATGTTTTCCTATGAAATTTTTATTAATTCTTCAATAACTTAAGCTACATTAGAAAAATGTCCTTGGGGGCATGAGTGTTGTACTAACTGTTCTTAAATCATCAGTTTCCAGAGTCAGGGGCAGCTAATCACTGCAGACAAAGGATGAATTGAGGTTTTTTTCATTCTGAGCCAAAATGTTGACTTTCACACAAGCGCCATGCTCTCAGAACCTCTCCTGTGGCAGTGTGCACTGGCTTTTATTGCAAGTTTGCTATGAAAGGAACTGAGAAATCTTTTAGAAACATGACCTGGGAATTCCCAAAGTCGCACATGCCTGTGTTCAAAACCTAGGAAACCAGAGCATGTGGAGTCTCAGTGTGAACCTCTACCCCCTGTCATTGTTCCCCACCAACCAATCTCATCAGAGAGTCTCACAGACCCCGAGTCTGCTGGGAATGATCAGGTTGGTGAAACGTATATTTTCTTAAAATCACCACCACCACCATGATCACTCTCATTTATTGAGCAATTTGCTTTGTTCTAAGCATGTTTCCATACTATACATGTCTCATACCATTTAATACTCTTGACAATCTCATGAGCTAGAGGAGAAAGTGCAGATGAGGAACCTGAGATACAAAGAGGCGAAGTGACTTGCCTGGAGTCCCATGTGTACCTGTGGTGAGTGCTGATACCAGGATCCAAACTGGGGCAGACGTCAGTTACAGGCGTTCAGTGATGTTCAGGGTTACTATTCCTTTCGGTTATTCTCTTCTCTCTTTTTCCCCTTTTGTTATTTGGGTTTATATGTCTCTACTTCTGGTTCCTTTTTTTTCTGTTTTTCTCCAAAATAAGATATGTTACTTTTTCTCTTTATAGGCCAATCTTTTAATCATTTGGCCTAATGATATTGAACCAAAAAGAAAAAAAAAAGAAAACTATAAAAAAAAGGTACTATCTCAAAACTAAAAAAAGGGACAATGGGATAACAGCTTGTTTTTTAGAAAGATTTGATGTTGCACATGTTTAAATTACAAGCTTCTAGCTCAAAGAGACCATCGCACATCTGTAATTGCAAACATCTGTCATCTTTAAGGAACGGTGGACATGCCAGGGTAGAGGTGGTGGCTCTCCAGTAAGGGGTTGTGGGCTCCTTGCAAAACATGTCTAAAACCCACTCTTTATCTTTTTATTAACATTTTATTATCCATGAACAAATAAAGAAGAAATTCTATTTCCAGGCTAGTCAGATTTCTGGAAGCTTGAAATGATGCTACGAAAAACAATGAATATTTAAAATGACCAGGTGCAAGATGATCTTGTGTATGATGGCAGGGACAACTGAACAGCGCCAGCTGAGGAGTTCCAGAACTCAGGGGACATGGCTCCTAGCCTGAGCTCGTCACTGGCTCTTTGCCCACCTGCAGAATTAGGATGATGTGGATAGATCTCTCAGATATTTGGGGTACTGGGTCATGGTGGAATGCTGCTGCATAAACAGTAATAACTATGGCTGATGTGTCTTAGTAAATTCTGTATGTTTTTTTCTTCATCTCATCCTCTCAAAAGTGAGAAGTTAGGCAAAAACACTGGGCTTTCAATTTCAGTAACCACACCTTATTAGCTGAGTGATCTTTGGTGAATGTCTGAATCTCTCAAAGACTATTTTCTTAATTGCAAAAGGTGGTAATAATTACCCTATAGTATAAAGTTGTAAGAACTACAAAAGAAAATAATATACTAACAGGACTATTTGGAAGATTAAACAAATTAACACACATGAAACTTTAGAATAAAGCTTAGCATATGGTTAACACTATGTATCAGCTGCTATTATTGTACATAGCAAGCATAAAAATAGCATTCAACAGGTATTATTTATTTTAATTATTATTATATTATAATATAATATCTTTAGGAATTAAAATATTTCAGAGACCAATAGTAATATATTTAGTAAGAAAATGAAAATTGAATTAACAAAAATGTAAATTCACTAGATGCTGATCGGATTCAGTGAGGCAGTCTTTGGTTTTCCAGATGTTTGGTTGAGTGTCTATTCTGTGTGTTGGGACTATTAGGAGGGAAGGTCACCCTTCACAAGCATTTGCTAAATGTATTTGTTGAAAATCCAGACATAGAGAGCAATGTGATATGCTCCATCATCAGTATCTGTTCTGGGAGCTCTGGTCAAGACTCTGCTGCCCCAGCCTCAGAGACTCATGGCTAGTTTTATGTAGAAGGGGGCACTTGAGCTTGGCTGTTGAAGGTAAAAGCCCCCCATGCTGGGAGGTAGCAAGGGGAACTCTATGCAGTGGTTTGAGCATGTGGAATGAGGGCAGGGTGGGAGTTCTATGCGAAAGGGTCTTTTGTGCTTGAAACACAAGATGCATGAGGACAGAGAGGTGTCAAGTAATGTCCAGGGAGACTTACCAAGGATGGACAACAGAAAAGGAAGGGTAAGATCGGGGTAGCCTTGGATAGACTTGTTCCCATAGGATGCCTGGAGAGGGGTTTTGTCAACTTCATGAGCCACTGTGGGTTGAATGTAGGGTTCCAGCCCTCCCCAGAGCAGGTGTCTGTTTCCCAGAGGTGAGAAAGAGAGAATTAAGATGCAGGACAGAGACATTGATAAGGAAACCATAGTCTAAGTCCAGGTAAGAACCTGGAGTGTGGATGAGCTGCCAGAGAATAAGGAAGAGAGAGCTTTGGGGACAACCAAAACTGGAGGAGGAGGTGTAGAAATGGCCAGATTGAGGGCAGCAAGGCCTGATAGCATCATAAGGAAATCAAGGGAGTGGAGACATTTAGAAGTAAGGTGTAATCACTAGCACGGAAGTCCTCAGCTTGGTCAGCTGGAAGAGGCTGGAGAAAGAGCCACTGAAACTTGTGTAGAAGGCCTTCCTGGTGGCCCTGAGGGGCTTTGCAGAAGAGGAGTGGCAGGGCTGAGAGGCCAAGATCCAAGCAAGGTGAAGAAAAGTTAGGATGTGACATGGCAGGAGCTGAGGTGTCTACCTCTCATTCACCCCAGGAAAGGGGCAGAAGAAGCAAGGAGACTAGCAAGGATACAGGGAGCAGCTGCTGCCTGCCCAGGTACACCCTGAAGGTATGGTCACTAGCAGGACCAGCTTCAATCTGAGTAGACTGAAACTGCTGAGCTGTTGGGGAACAGACAGGAATCTCAGTGAGGCGAACTGAATTCACTGTATCTGTGCCAGATCTTGATAGTCCAGAGCTGAGTGTAAGAGAGCAGAATGTCTTGCTGACCCAGCCCTCAGAGGCAGGTATCTATGCATCCACCAACTGAAAATGCTGACACTCAGGATTTGGTCTAGAGATAGCAAAGAAAGACAAGTTTGGGTCAAAGGTCCTCTGATGTTTGACCTGGATTCATGGGGTCAGAGGCTTCCTAGCACAGCTTCTTTGGGGAAACTGAGACCCAGGGTGAACCTTGGACTTGCCAAGGTCAGCCTAGAGCTAGTGGCAGACTTAAATCCATGAGGTCTTTCCTGCTCCTGCACACATTTCACTGCATATATCCCTGCAGCTGTCTTCCTTATCTCTTTGCCCTACTGCTGTGCCCTTTCTTGCCATCTGGCCACAGAGATTATCAGTCAAGCCCATTGTAACACTAAACTTTCTTACCTCTTTTCCATCTTCCTACCTGTAACAGCACTTACTACTCTTCTCCCAGGGCACTTTTAGGTGGTTGGTTAACAAAATAGATTACATATTAGGGTGGCAATGAATGGAGTGGATATGACATTTTATTTCTTCCAGGCAATACAGTTGCAGTTTTAACGTGGGTCTCCCCCAAGTCTGTAGACAGATTCTTGGTCTCCAAACCTAAGTGGCCTATATGCCAATCTTAATGCTCCATCAGACAAAACATTTAGCTAGAAAAAATGATGTCAAGCAAACTTTTAGTTACAAATTAAGTGCTTAAAATACTTTCTTTGTCATCACTTCTTTAATAAATTTCTAAGGGAGACTAGCCATCAGTCCCACAAAAGAGGCAAAAAATTATGTATCTTTCCAAGGCAGATATTCAGCTGATAATGGATAAAATTTCCCCTGGGCATTATTCTAAGCAGTCTTTGAAAGAAAACTGGGCCCTCTTCCTGAGCATTTTCATAGAAGTTTTACCATTTCACACCAAGACATGGAGATGCAAATTACTGGCTTGGGCAAAGGAGGGAGGAGGGAGTTGAATAGAACATAAAAAGAATCCATTAATGATTTAGAAGACTACTTAATTTCCCTACCCTTGTAACAGAGAAACAGAGCTTGATCAATATTCTCAAGGTCACTGTTGATATTTGCTAAGTCAGCTAGTCTTTTTTAGAGTTTTGAAAATCATCTCCTGTATCCACCCTGATGGATTTTCATAGATTCAGTGTAGGGAGTTAGGTTTTGACTGTGGCCAATGAGATGTTGAAAGAGGGCATGTAGGTACACATGGTGGGAATCTGAAGGGACAACTACAGTAGAGTTTCAAGACTTTAAAGACTAATTTAGTTCAGGGCTCAGTGCATTGAGTGTTGGCCCGCGAACCAAAGGGTTGCCGGTTCGATTCCCAGTCAGGACACATGCCTGGGTTGTAGGTCAGGTCGCTAGTCGGACGGGGTGCAGGAGAAGCAACCACGCATTGATGTTTCTCTCCCTCTCTCCCTCCCTTTGCTTCTCTCTAAAAATGAATAAATAAAATCATTTTAAAAAAGACTAATTTAGTTCAAGATAGAATCTAGGGAATCAAGAGACAAACTCCCCTTATGATTGCCAGTTTGCACTGAGAAGGGACTTATTGTCACGAAAATGACCCCTCACCATTATGTGGTTTTATTCATCAATGTGTTTCCTCTTCAATTATTTTTGTGTGATATTTTAGTTAGCTCTTTCTTTTTAAATGTGACATTGCCTTCTTGGAATTTGCCTAATAGTGTCATATCACATTCTGTTTATTTCATTTAGTATTTATTGGCTAAGTTGAGCCTTTTAGAATAAAGAATCTCTAATTTACTAATATTAATGCGGGCTTCTTACCTCTTTTACTGACTGGAATAAGTGCAATACTCTCTTGGAATCTTCTGGAAAGGGCTTTGATAATTCTACAACCCCACATTCAAAATGGTGACTGAGATGAAAGGGAGCCTGCCCCGTGACCCTCATCCCTCTAAAATATTGGCCCCTTTTGGTCATCTCATTATTTGAGTCCTTTGACTAGACTATCTAGATGAACTCTTAGAGTTAACTGCCTTTGCCCTAATATTCAGTTATATTTGCTTATGCCTCAATCAGCAAAAAAAAGGAAAAAAGGAAAAAAGCACTGACTATTCTCTCTGCAACGTTCCTAAGCAAACCTTGGCTCCATGCAGAATAAAGGCTGATGGAGCCCATGGTGATAATGGTCTTTTTAAAAAGTTCATCTCCAGAGAGTTCTTTTGGTTGCTGACACATCAGTTGTAGACACCTTGAAAAGTTCCAGAGAACATATGTGGTTTCCAGTCAAAATACCATGCAAATATTTTCAAATGTTTTCTTGACCATGGTATTTCCTCTCTACACATTGCCCTTAGAATGGTATTTTGTTATTTATTTAGGAAAAAAAAAAGCAGGTGGAGGAATTCTTTTTCTAACTGGCTTTTACAATCCTCCAAGGCAACACCCTGGAGATGACAATCTCATATTTTGGAGAGAAAGGCTTCTTTTTTAGAATTGTTTCTGAGTTTGAATGATGTTGTCTGAAGTACAACTCAAGCTTGAAAAATGTCTAGACTCTTTCGACATATGTAGCCGCTGGGAACATGGTAAAACAAGAAATGGTTTCGTTTCAGATGGGAATTTATTTCTTTTAAGCTTATCAATGAGCAGGCAGGCATTTGAGGGCAGGGAGAAGTCTCTTTGCCCTTTGATTCCCCAGCCTGGGAAGAGAGAGTAATTTTTATTCCCATTTCCCATCATGGAACCAGAAAGAGAAAATATAATTGTTCTTTCACTCCAATGCTGCTGAATTCTCCTCCTAGTCTTAAGTATGAACCAGGCAGCAATCCCACTGTGGAATATTATGAGAAGAGTTAATTATACCGTTTAATTAGGCAGATCCCAATTTTCAGTAGATCATGACCTTTCGTACATTAAAGAAGAGAGACACTTCACATTTTTATTCAATTGACATTTGGTTAATACACTTCAATCAGATTTTGAGAGCTGATTATGAAATCAACTTTGTCCTGTTCATAAAATGCTGCTAGTAAAATAAAAAATACCAATGTTGTTCCTGTCATTTACTAGCTCCCTGATGTCAGTTTTAGTTTATTAAATGGGCACTCAGTATAAAATAGCATTGAAAAGGCACTGGCCAATCAGTGACATTCAGATTCAAATCCCTTCTTGGCCAGCTATGATCATCCTTAAGCAATAATAACAATACTAGTACTAATAATACCACTTGCTGAGCAATTATTAGTTTGAACCGTACGAAATGATCATTTTGTAGGCTCAGACAGTGGTCAAATACAGGCATTTTTATGTGGTTCGTATAGTTCAGACTAACACATGTGCTAAGTCCTCATACTCCAAGCTTTATAGATATCGTATTTCATTCTTTCTACCCAATTTTAAAGAAAATATAATTATAATCATGTATACATGAGAACACTAGCTTCACCCAGGGTTAAGAAAATTGTTCTAGGTCACAAATCAGTAAGGTAAAGCATTGAACTCTGGGCTTTTTTTTTTAAATGATTTTTAAATTACATTTATTGGAGTGACATTGGTTAATAAAATTACACAGGTTTGCAGTGTACAATTCTGTAATGCATCATCTGTATGTTGCCTTACGTGTTCACTATCCAAAGCCAAATCTGTTTCCATCACCATGTATTTGACTCCCTTTCCCTCCAGTAACTTGAAAAAGTCAAGGACCATGTGACTTCACTCATATGTGACCTCAGTGTTCTATAGTCTTCCTGTGAAATAGATATTCTATAACTGCCCTGAGCCTTGATTGCCTCTTCTGTGAACAGGGAGAGCAGGAATGTCACGAGGATTTGAGCTGATACACGTGGAGTGCTTCCCATGGTGTCCATCCTGTAGCAGTGCTTAAGAACGTGTGGCTGGTCAACAGTGCGGACAAAATGTGCATAGGGAGACAATAAAGGAAGGCAGCTGGTGTGCATGCATGTGTGTGTGTGTGTGTGTGTGTGTGTGTGTCTGTTTGTGGGATTGTTAAGAGATCTCTTCCTTATTTACAGTCACTGCTTGTACAAACTGCAGTGATTTGAGCCTAACATTTGCACATGTATTTCACCCACTTTGCTATTTTCAAAACAAAAGAGAATTGGGCAAATATACCCTATTGAGAACAGAGGTGTCTGTGACAAATTGGCTTAATTGAAAACAGCTTAAAAAAAAAAAACCAAAACAACCTCCCAGTGTAAGGGTGGGTGGGGGGAGGGTACCAAATTAGCCATGGCAAATCTAAGTGGAGGATGTTCATTGCCATAGGCATGACCTAAATTGCAGAGTGTGAATCATTATGAAAGTACTACTATTTCTGCTCTGCTAATTGAGAAGCAGCCTTTTTCACATGGTGAAGTTGGGGACAGTGTGTGTGGCCATGTGTCCCACAAACACCATACTGCCTTAAGCCCATTTGTTTGGCCTAGACATTGGTTTTCCCAGTCACAAACACAGATGATAATTTTATGAAGTAAGGTTCTGAATGTTTTTTCCCAGAAGACATTCGATGTGCAGTGTTTATGTAAGTTACTTATCTTCTCAGTTTTCTCACCTCTGATATGAGAAAATACACTTTAAATGAGCTAAAGTATGCAAGTTTTCTCATGCACTCAGTCACGTGAGAAATGTTAGTTACCTCTCCCTTTTTGCTGCCTTCCCTCTTCCACACACAGGAGGATATCTATCGTCTAAGGAGGGACATTGTCAGTTGAATCTAATATTAAGTAACCTGGATTTCTCTTTCCCATGTCTTGATCAGATACATAGGCATCTCCCTGTTATTGACATGTTGCTATCTTGCTGTATTTGGTGAGAAGATGAAGCCTCAGTAAGGGAATATGGGTAGACAGAAGCACAATCTCATGCAATTGGTGTTTGGAGAAGATAAAACTTTCTTGTAGTCCAGGATTGGGGAACATCTATGGACTTTATCTTCATCTCCCTAAACTAACTTTATACTTTGAGATCTCAGGTCTGCCTGTAGTTCATGCATCTGACCTCTGCCACTTGGGAGGGACCGGCAGGAGCCCACCAGCTGGCAGCCACCCCTGGCTTCTATCTGGTCCTTGGTCCTAAGTGTTGGCCTCTGCCCTGGTGCCTCCACTGCTGACATTTTGAGGCTTGCTATCGTCCCAAGTGTTAGGTTCACACAGGCTGTTCTGTGTTCCTCTTATCCCAACAGCTGTCTTCATACCCAGTGACAGCCTTGGCCACTTCTGTGCCTCTCTGGGGCATACAGACATTTATGGATGTTCTTGGTCACCACTCTGGGCTCTTGGGGGACCAGAGAGCCATGTAAGGCCATCGTGCATGCAGGCACAGGTCAAGTGCCATGCTGTCTTACTGCTCTCTTGGGCACTGAAAATTGGGGACATGCAGGGTAGCTGCTACCTACAAGTCTTGGAAGAAGCAGCCACAATCTCTCCTCAACTGTCCAATCCTTAGATGTCAAAGGGGTTTTATTGGTTCTTCTCAACTCTAGAATTTGGCCTGAGGGGTTGGTCAGCCTCAGCACCTCCTCCTCAATGCTTGACTCACTGGGTTATATACTCATACAGCATCTCCTCTCTGCTCAGTTCTCTTCTCCTAGATCCTCCAAAGTTTCCTTATCTTCTTACTCATGCAACTGAGTGCACCTTCCCTCTCTCAGGGTCATTTCTGTGACCCTTTCACAGGCATGGGAGGTGTTTGGTTGCTTCCCATGGCTCTCTGAGGCCACAAGTATGACTGTCCTTAGCACATTTCTGCTCTGGCTCCCCACCCAGCCTCAGGTTATCCTAACATGGGCCATTGCACAGAAGTCCGGGCACCATGCCAGTTTTGCAGTGTCACTTGAAATCTGATTACTCTTCTTTGGTAGCAGTTAAGGCTGTTTAGTTTAGAGTCAGTCTCTCCCTCTCCTTCTCTCTCTCCTTCTCCCCCATGCCCTCAGAGTAAAAGAAATAAGCCTAAAGCCTCCTTGAATTGTGTCACTAGGATTGCATTGGTTGCAACAATAAACAAAACAAACAACCACTTAAACAGATAGAAATTTGTTTTACACAGCAAGAATTCCTGGGTCCAAGGCTACCCTGGTGACTTCATGATGCCATCAGGGACACTGGCTGTTTACCCCTTTCTCTTCTGCTATTTTTAGCGGGTAGGGCTCTTCCTCATGTATGTGACCTTGTGGTCTGAAGGTGGCTGCATTTCCTGCAGATGTCAAACCTACATTCCAAGTAGAAAGAAGGGCAATGCAGCTTTTTCTGATGAGGTTTTGCCTTTTAATTCAAGAAGAGATGACCTCACCTTCCCCAGACTTCTAGCTATACCTCTGTGAACATAATTATGTCATGTGCCCACATTTAGCTTCAAAAGACACTGGGAAATCAAATATATTGGCTTTCTCCCTCAAAGGTAGAGGAAGAAAGGGAAAAGGGGATTGGGAATGGATTTTGAATAACCAGTCCATAATCTTGGCCAAAGGTCAGACAGAGGACCCTAGAAAAAAAGCAGTAATGCTATTTCAAAGATGGTATTAATCTGTGATGCCATAAGATTAGAATTTACTGAGCTTTTCTGAAAGTTCAAAACTCTTAAAAAAAAGAAAGCTCAACAAATCTTGCTGATCAGATCATTACTTTAGTGAGGAATTGGTTTGGTGGAGTATTCCGGCATTTTGTGTGAACAAAGGAAGTACCAGATTGATTAATAGTGGAAACGAGATGGACTGGTAGGAATCACGTTTCACTGTCTTAGGGAACAAGCTTCTTAATCCCTTTAGAAGAAATTTCATGAAAACAGTTGATGAATTATATAATTTTAAATTCTTTTCTTTTGGGTGAGTCTGAATTACCCCCTACTTGCCAAAACAAGCTGGAAATGTTTTATTGGCTTAATTTCAATTCCTATATGTATATGAAAGTAATAAAACTGCATTTCTTTAAATGTATTTCTTAATTTAGAGCTTTCATAAATTCATGCTGGCTTTTTTTCCTCATGTACAATAAATTAGATTCTACTGCATATCGATCATATTCTAGTAAGAATATTGAAACACTATGAATGTTCATTTAAAGAGGAGGCTTAAGCTGAAGAATGGTAAAGGAAATAAGGTGAAGACAGCATTAGGCAGACAGTGGCATTAATTGAAGGTCGACAAACTATAGCCCATGGATTAAACCTGACCTGCCGTCCATTTTTACAAATAAAGTTTTATTGGAACACTGCCAGCTCATTCCTTTACATAGTGTATGGCTGTTTTTGTGGTATAGCAGCAGAGTGAGTAGCTGTGACAGACTGTGTGGCCCACAAAGTTGAAAATATTTACTCTCTGGCCCTTCGCAGAAGAAGTTTGCCAGCCCCTGCATGAACAGTCCTGGGTGATTCTGTGAAAGCTGAGCACAGGGACTGGGTTCCATTTCCCTTCCATGTGGACAACAATTTAATGTTTAGGTAAAGATAAAATAAAATAAAATAAAATAAAATAAAATACAATATGTGGTTATATCAGCAGAAATGCATTCGGGACTCCCAGACCAGAGCCATTTGTTTTCACATCAAAAACAACTGGTCCCATTTCTGTCGTTGGCTTCCGCCTGTCTTGCGAGATGTTCTCACCATGTTGACATGTCACTCCAATTTGAGTCTGTAGCCAGCACAGCACCATGGGCTCTGAGTTGGTCCTTTGCTGGCTCTGTGCTATTGAGTAAGTCACTCAAGCTCTTGAAAATTTACATTCCTCCTTCTCAGATGAGGGTGAGACTGCAGTGTGTCGACTACCAGGTCTCCACATTCCTTTCTTGACTAAAGTTCTCTGATTCAGTGACAACACAGATTATTTCTTATTTGAAACAGGAGCATTTTTTTTTTAATTGTAATCTTGGCACTGAATTGTCTTTTCCATTTGGGGCATATGCTGTCCAGGGTATCCAACAAACCAGATACATATCATTAAACATTTGCAACTCTTTTTGAATATAAAACATCAACAATTTTAAAGGGACAAAAACTGAGGGCTAGAGTTTACAGGTAACAGAAGTAGCTGCTATTGAATGAACATGTTTTATATGCCCCAAATTAAGTGCTATCATTAGTTCCATTTCACAGATGAGGACACCGAGGCAACTTGCCCAAGTTGGCACAGTCATCATACTTTCTAGCTTCAGAGTCCATTCTGTCAACCACTGTTCTTTCTGCCTCACGGAGGGTCAGACACAGAAGCCATTCTCCACCTTCACGGCAATTAGGGGAAAACACATATGAGAGATGCCGGTCAGAGTTCCTAGAAATTATGGATACTTTGGAAAATTAGAACAAGAACTTTCTTGTTCTAATTAACCAAAAACCTACTTTGTGCCATCAACATCATCCTTAGAAGCACCTTTCTCAGCATCCTATTCTAAGTCAGACAAAAACATTTTAAGACAATAGTTGAGGCAAAACAAGTTGGAAACTGGGTCATTTTTGTGAAATCACCCTTCTTTGCCAATATCATTTTTGAATTCTTTCTCAGAATTTAAAAAAAAATAAGCAAACAAATGATGTGGAACAATCTGTGGCAGATGGTTATTTCAGCTCTAGGTGAGTTTTGTCATTATACTCCGGGACAGAGAAATGATTGTTTTGGATAATCATCTGTTATTTTCCTGCACTGCCAGGTAGGAACTGTTGTAGCTATGATGGTTGAGGATGGGGATTTTTTTCCCTAGAGATTATCCAATAAAATGTCTCCATTTGAATTCTGTATATGAGATGTCATGCTGCTGAGTATCAACCAGAAGTCTAACAGTTTGCTTGGAGGTGGGAGAGGTGAGATGAAAATAGACTTAAAGCACAAGTTAGTCCTCTTCTCCAGGTTGAGCTTCCCCTGGAAAACACAACAAACAACAGCCAAATCATGGTGTTCATCACCAGCCCAAGTCTCTAATTAATTAATTTTATGTTAATTAAGTTTATAATTATATAGTAAAATATTACTTTCTCCCTCTGGAAATTGACTGGATCTTCTGAAGGGGCTTTGTGACTGTAATTTAGGTGCAATTGGCCAGTTAAATTTAGTTAAGGTTTGGTTCATTTAGCTGCTGCTGGAAGATGCTGGATTAGAGGAAATCAGCAACATCTCAGAAGCAACTCTGGATCTGGAGGACTTGTTACCATAGAGGGGCAGCTCATTCAGGTGTCTAGGACAATTGTAAGCTGGAATTCTATCAAGATGTGTTTTCATGATTACTGTGTGTATCCCTCAGTTGTAGAAATACAGATTCCTATAACTTTGGATAAAGACAAAATCCTTTCACCAAAAGTTTTGTTGTGGCTATGGCCTTGGAACTGCAGCCATGGAATGGTTCTCAGACGTTTTCACAATGGTTATGAAATGCGCAGCACCGGCCAGACTTCAGACTCAGAGTGGTACTACCAGCCCGCAGCCACCATTACAGTATAGACAGACATCTTACCTGCTGAGCACAGTAAAAGAGGGCAAGTGACTACCCTGAGGATCTGATAGCTGGGGCTCCACTGCATCTCCAGGGCTTGAAATTATCATTTGGGATCACACTTTTCCCAAGACTGTGAAGTTGGAATTTTTAAGCAAGGTTATTTTCTCTTGCTTTTTACTTCCTAGCGCATGACGAAGAATCTATTTAGGCCTATGATTGAAAATGCAGTTGAAAGTAATTATTTGCAGTGGCTGCTGAGCTGACTGTGGGCAGGGTTGGAGTTCACTGCCCATGACTGTGAATGGAAGTCTAGGATGTGCTAAGATGTGATTATTCTAGTGCATAACACAAGAGCACCCCAACAACACCCCAGTCGTTGGTGTAGAAAGGGTTCATCTACTTTAGAGTCCTCTTGGTTCTTGAAGCATTTATTTCTTGGTGGATAACAGAGGTCTTTGATTTGGAAAGGAAGCTCAAGAATTTTTGTCATGAAGTTTTGAGCTGAGATGCACAAGATCATTTTTCTTTTTTTACACTCTGGTGTCCTATCATCATAATGGGAGGTTGTTTATTACTGTGTGATTAATAAGTGAAACATGTACAGATGTTGGACAAAATATGACCACTCAGCCCCTTCCTTTCTTTATGTTTTCATCTGTAAAATGGAAGGGCTAACCTCTTCTCACTTCATATAAGCAAATGATAGTCTCCTTCACAAAAGATGTGTGCGAACTATGTCGTATACACTTGAAACCAGATTTTTATAAATTTCTGTATTTCTCTTGCTCACATTATTTAATAATATGTTTAGAAATGGTATCTTCTCTATTCTGATTGACACTGATCTTCAATGCTCTTCATCTCTAGTTGCATAAAAACAGAATAACAAATAAATAAACACAGAAACACAGATTGGGAGGGGGAGAACTTCTAATAAATGAAGTACAACTCAAATTAGGTTTTTAAAGAGGACACCCCATCAGTATCCCAATCTAGAAAACAGCTTTCACTTAATTAATAAAAAATAATGAAGTCAACATATATCTCAGTTCTTCTCAATCCATAGGAAAAAATAGTGAGAGTTGGAAATGAGAGAAGGACCCATACATGGACAAAATGAGACAGATGAGGGGAGAGAGAAAGAATGAGATGGAGAGATATTCTCCCAAAAAAGATGTTTGGGTGACCCAGAAAAACAAAACAGTAAATGAATAATTGGTAAATGAAAGAGAGAAACACTCAGATACACTATTCTGGAATAAGGCAAACATTTGTGGAAGTATATTTCAATTTTGTGAGCTTTAAGAATATTGTCACTAATTGGTTTACATTTCTTAGAAGATTTTAGACAGAGGGGAAGAAAGGGAGAAGGAGAGGGAGAGAAACATCAATGTTTGGTTGCCTCTTACGTGCTGCTGCTGGGGACCTGGCCTGCAACCCAGGCATGTGACCTGGCTGGGAATTGAATCAGTGACCCTTTGCTTCGTTGGCCAGCACTCAGTCCACTGAGCCACACTGGCCACAGCTTAATTGATTTAAATTTATATTGCAAATTTACAATAGAGTCCTAAACAGGCTCAATGAAGGTAAATTAAGGTCACATTTTATTCATGGGTTACAGTTCATTGTCATGAACATTTTTTTTTTTGTAAATACACATATTTGGTAAAATGTAGAACTATGTTTAATGAGAGGGATCATTCTAATTGTATTTGTAAAAAATCAACAGGGTACTTTGGAATTTCTAAGGTTTCACACTTTGTTTAAATATTAGTAGATGCAATGGTAGCAACTACCCTGAGCTGAGGAGCCTACATATGGCATGGACAATATAAGGTACTCATATTAATTCCAGTAATCACAATATGCCAGATATTTTTTTACATTTCTCTTTTAGAGTTGGGTAACAGGTTTAGAGAGGTCCCCTGACTTGGCTAGAATTACATGGCTCAGAAGGGACAGGGGCAGGATCCAAACTCAAGTCTATCTGGCTTCAGTCTGCTTTTTGCTGTCTAGTCAGCCAGCCTTCAGGCATTGCCATGGAAATGAATCCTTTAAAACACAATTGTCAAGGAAAATAAATAAATATGTGGGATGATTGTACTTATTAAAATTTTAATTCCAATGGTAGCTGTAAGTAAAGTTCTAGGATCTTGTGTAGTTAAACAATGGATGGTAAATGACCATAATTATAAAGAATGAAAGAAAAACTAATTTATAATCTAGTCATCCGGTTATGCACGTGTAATTATACCCTGCCTTTTTATCTGTGTGGCATTTAAAATTTCTTACTGCTTTCACATGAGGCAATGTGCGCGTCCATCATGTCTTTGAATGCCTCTTGTGCTTATGTAAAAGGTGATTCTGTTTTGAACTAAAAATGTGTGTAGGGTTACAAGGTAGAGAGCCTTTCCCTTTCAATCACCTTGATGTAGCAAAGAACTTGCTGTGGGTTTTGGAAAGCATTTTTTAAAGGAATTTCAGATATTTGCATGCATTAAATTTTCATTTAAAATATCTAGAATGCATTGTTTTCTCAATGTCCTGGTGCTGGTTGATTCTTGGCATGGCCGTCATATTTCTTAACCAAGCTGTTACATTTGATATGCCATATTTGCCATGCATACTTTACTTAAAAAGGAAAGTGTGTGTGTGTGTAAATGAAAGGCATGCTTTTAAGAATCCAGAGTTTTCTCTATGTATAAACTGTACAAGAACCAAAGAATTATGAAGGGACTTGCTGTGTTCCAACATGTAAGAATCAAGGGGTAGAAAAAAATCTTAGCTGTCTTTCAGAAAGAGGTTTTGCGGTGCTATTCAGCACTGAGGTTATTCAGCTGCCCCCAGACACTACTCAGGTGTAAGGATAGTGAGTTGTGATGGCATAGCAGTGCAGGCTTTTTCTAGAATGAGCTCTTGGAGCAAATAAAAATGTCACTGACATAGCAGAGGGTTCTAGAACTGTGGGGTTAATTAAGTCAAGTTGACGGGTCAGTGGCAACCTCAGTATGAATGCATATAAGACTGTGACCCTGAAGTCAACTTCATACATTGCAAGTTTCCTGCTGAGAACAGAGTAAGCTCTTTGTTATACTGGGGCATTTTGAAATAGGTCACTGGCTCCTCCTAAGGAGCATGCATAGCAATTGTCTCTGGTGCTAGAATCCTGAGGATTCCACTTTTTGTTGGAACACTTTTGAAGTGTAGATTCTGTTCCTGGTGGTGTGAGTGGGTGGGTGCTCTTCCAGACTGCTAAGCAATTTTGGAGTATGCCCTTATGAGCTTTGGTAGGGTAAGGGATACTCATTGGGGTGTGAGTTAGCTTCATTTCTGCAGAGTCTGGAACTTTAAATCAGATCCCATCTGGGATTTTAAATGTTGCTTTATAGAGCAGTGTCAGGTAATATCCCAGGTAGACTGACCAGGGGCAGGATAAACCACCATTTCAGCCCACATTTCCCATCACATCTCAGATTCTGTGGAGGACAGGCACTTTTTAATTCTTGTTCTAGTGAGGTGCCTTCTGTGAAAATGGTAGGCCTTCTGCTAATGGTTGTCCTGGGTAAAAGACGCCAGAGAAAAAGGACATGTTTGGGTGAAGGACCTCCTTTCTGTCCCATAATCTTCACCTATCTCTGAGTTTGGGCACATTCACTTCTCTGGATAAAAGGATGAGTGCCAAGGAACAGGCCCTGGAATAACATCCTTTCACTCAACATCATTTTGTTGTAACGTTGATGAGAAAAAAGAATCCACTCCCAGCTGGGGCCGCTGTCTGGACACTCTTGACCCTGAACTGGAGTAAGCTGGTTAGAAAAATCATTATCTTGTTTGTTTTCATTAATCTTTTTTACATGTATATATAATTCACATTTATTTCAATGTTTGATATAAGAAGCATTTTGAGTCTTTCTTTAAAAGTTTCATCATGTTTTCATGACCAGCAATACACCATAGGAACTTAATTCTTATTTAGATAAATTGGCTTGTGGCAAAATTGGTATCATTATATGTTGTTTCACTTAGAGTCACAGTTTCCAAAAACCTGTTGATGGAGTTTAGTGAGGACTTACTGTGTGTTTGAAGCCAGGCAGCTTCCTGCCTGTGCCCGCAGCAGCCATGGAAGCACACCTGCGACCCACTGTGGTCTGGAGCAGGACCCTGGACAGCGAGCGGGAGGCAGTCTCATTACTCGTCGGGGCTGGGCAGTGAGGAGGAGGCCAGGGATGAGGGAGAGGAAACCATCGCAGGGCTGGGCAGTGATCACAGGAACTAGACTCCTTGAAAAGCTAGAGCTAAGTCCTCAGAATGTGGACTTTGGCAGTTTCCATTCTGTGCCTGGTTGTAGGATGGCAGCCTACCTTCCAAGGTGTCCATGGCCTGACCGAACACAGGCCTTGCTTTTTATTACTGCTCTTGGGTGATTCCTATTTATCATAGTCAGTTCCCTGCAGTTATCAACCCCACCTTTGTTTTGCATTCTGGAATACTTGGTGCTTAGCTAAGGTTTCATTATCTTGTGCACATAGGTAATTTAAACTGATAAGAACAGATACTACACTTGATCTTAGACAAAAGGCCAAGAAGTAATTGTGCTCATAGGTAATTTAAATGGAGGTGAGATTTATAAAGTACCTCCATTCCGGTGAAGGTAATTTCTTTGACACTCTATCTGCTTAATTGGAACCATTAGTGGCTCTGACTTTTGGGCTTTGCAACAGTGGGCAGGGACACTGTGCTCACTAAAGCCCCCCCTGACCATTGCTTTCTTAGCAAGTATCCTAAATGTTGATGATCTTCAGATTCTAATTCTGAACTATTGTTTAGAGTACCTAATGAAAAAGTAGTGGTCCAGGACAAATTTTATTTTTACCTATTCTCTTTTTTTCTGGGATCACCTAAAACTTGGACCTGGACTTATAGTCCTGCTCTGAGGCCTTATTATCTATATTGTCACTCTCTAATAATTGTTACTTTTTTTACATGCTTGAGGTCTTCCAAATGTAACAACAGCAACTACTTCTCTTTAAGTCCTCCTTCTTCTCTTCCATCTCCTTCTTTCATCTTTACCGTTACCGCCATCAGCATCATCAACATTATCATCATCATTATCATCATCATCATCATCATCATCATCATCATCATCGGAATGGCACTGGCTGATCCATACCCATTTGTTTTCTCTTGCTTGTTTTATAGATTATTAACTTTTCTAGAAATTTATTCACAGATCCATTTTGGTCTGTGCACCATGGTGTCAGCCTGTGTGTGTTTGAAGTTCTTGCAGGTTTTATATTAGTTATAGGTGAATTGAGCAATAGGTTTTATGTCATTTGTTCCCTATTTAGTTACTGTTGGTTCTAGTATTCTGGGTTCATATACTCAGGAGAATCACTGGTTAGAGTATTTTGGCAGAAACAAATCTAGACACAAATCTATATTAGCAGCAACAAGAATATGCTATTCTATAATGAAATTTATAATGCCATGCTTATGTGTGCTATATGCCGAGCCACTGGTAAGCCTCTCTGGTCTGAGAATTGTGAAACAATGTCTTGAAGAAGGTGTTATTTCATGTTGCATAGAGCTACCCTACAGATTTTGCAATGTATATTCGTTGAAGTAAGCCAGAGGCTAGATACATCTGCAGGAGAATACTAGATTGATTTGTATATCTCAGTGTGGTTGCTATGAAAGCCTTTTGAGTGTCTTAATGCCCTTCAAGCCATGAACTCCATGGTATTTTTCTTGCTCCATTTATATTACTTGTAGGCAATTCCACAGGTAGAGGCAATGGCATCAGTCTTTGGATGTACTACCCATCCCATGTGAAGTCCCTGACAGTGCAGTGGTTGAGCCCTTGGACACTTGTCATCAGGCCCTGCTGATCCATCATATCATTCTTAGAATCACTGAATTTTAATTGTGCAATAGCTTTGGCTTTCCTTACACATTTGAGCTTTGCCAAGAACTTTGTGTTTTCTGCCTTGATTTTCAGCTCATAACTAAACTTCATTTTGCAAAGTCAAACTAGAGTTTTCAAAGCCTTGCTGGCCATCCCCAGCCATTTATTTCTAGTTTCTATTTCCAGCTAACAAATGGACACCAGTTTTCTTCATCCCACTCCCACCACCACCATCATTTTGATCATTGTAAGAATTAAAGTAAACTCAGTTTGTCACCTTTTCTCCAGTAGCTTCAAATGCTTCAGAAAGCACACACTCTTTGGGTGTCCACGTGCCTAACTTTGTAACCTTCAATATACTTCTGAGTAAATATTTAATTCTGTGCAGCAGCTTTGAAATGATCTGACTAACCCTGTTACCAATGAAAAACAGTAGGTCCTACATTGTGTTACAATCTCCCTCCTCCCCATTTTGGGTCTGCTGTTGAGCACATCACGATTCTCCAATAAAACTCAAAGTTTAGACATTACTATTCTGAAACTTAAGATGCATTCAGCCCTTGGTATTGTGCAAGGCAAAGAGGGGCATGTAAGACATATAGATGTGCTCTCTCTGCCCTCCTGTGGCTTACAGTCTGGGATGTGGGAAGTAAAAAGAAAAGAAATACAAGTTTTAAAAAGGTACAAAAGAAGGCTATGTGAATGAATGGAAGAGAATGCCCTAGAAGTTAAGAGGCCTGTGAACTAAATACTCATAGGAGACCTCTTTTGCACTGGACCTTCAAGAATGACCAGGGTTTCTATAAGGAGAGCTTGCTTGGTGGAAGGAGATCTTAGAAGAAGAGATGGTATATGTACAAAGCCCATCCTTAGGAAGCAAAAGGGGTGTCTTAAGGATGGTTAAGGAACTTCTAGAATGAGCACAGAGAAGGAAGCACTGGGACCAAAACTCATATTTTGGGGAATTTCTACTAAGGGTACAGGTGACACCATTGTAAACAATGGACTGACAGTCCAGGAGTTTGGAGTTTAGACTTCAGCTTTCTCACTTCATTCAGGTGACCTTGGACACATCACCATGGCCATGTGGATTGAGTGAGTCCCCTATAGAACAGAAAAGGCATGACAGTAATGGCTCACTGGTGCAAGAACCAACAGATACTAAATGTCCCACAAATGTAAAATTAGGACAAGTAGTGCTGAAATAGAGCAGAATTGTACCTAGCTCAATTCCCACTTTGCGATGAAAAACAAAAACATTTTGCACCCACTATTGTTCAGGCACCTAATGTTATGTGAACGCAAGAGCTTATTCTTTGATTTTACCTAGTAAACATTTTCCAGAAGGCTCAAGGAGCATTTGCTTTGCTCTCCAATGAAGGTCAGCCACTCTACTGTCACCTCGGCCACCACACCGGCTCCCAAGAGGCCCCCTGCCAATCAGACACCCAAGTTGGCAGTTTTCTTGAACTCTCCAAATAACAAATGTGGTAAGATTGGCTTTTTCAGATAGCAGCTGCATCTTTCTTTCCTTCCCTTCGCTTCCTTTCAGACTCAGCAGTTTTCCTTTTTGCTCCAGATAAATTGCTGTTAATTTAAATGTACTGCAGATCCTTGCCATTTTAT
This sequence comes from Anoura caudifer, assembly GCA_004027475.1. Taxonomy (NCBI): domain Eukaryota; kingdom Metazoa; phylum Chordata; class Mammalia; order Chiroptera; family Phyllostomidae; genus Anoura; species Anoura caudifer. Next base: position 35,157 of record PVKU01001011.1, on the reverse strand, counting down.
GGCTGATTGCTTCTGAGTAATAGGAGGAAAATGTGGGCACGTTTGAATGTAAATACATCTTAATGAGTTGGAAGCCAATGATAAAGAAAGCACAGTGCTTCGCTGACCTTCAGCACCCTCAGCCCTACCCTTTGAAGGGGTCAGTGAGCAGATCTGAAATCAGCAAATAGCAGGGACTGAGTTTTAGGATACATCTGGGTTTTTCTTCTCTGCTTTCAACTTTACCTCGCATTTTCAGACACCATCTCCTTTATTCTTGTTCTGATTTAGCTCAGCTAGTGGAAGCAGCGGTGGCAAAGTTTCTCTAAGGTTGTTTTTGATAAAGGAGCTGTTCTCACAATAAGTACCATGCACCATCGGAATGCTGCAAATGCTTCAGAATGTCACATTGTCAAAATAGCTATATTTCAGGCTCAGAAGCTAGACAGCTCGTTTGGCTGCTAAACCCACAAGATGTTCAGCCATTTGTTGTGGTCTAAAAACTTTCCCCCTCACCAGCAGAAAATAATTATCTATTGTTTTATATCATTTTGTGTCCCCTTTCTTGAGTTTTCTTATAACATAAGAGGGCAAAAATCATGAGATCCTGGTAGGTAGGTGGGGGCCCTGATTGAATTTTACTGCTGATCCCTGAGAAATATGAAGTATTGGGTACACTTCCTTATAAAAGGATCAAATCTTTAAATCAAACTCATTTTTTAATATATGGTGGTGTATCCTCAGTGCATCGACAGTATGTGGAGATCAAAGGTATGGAGAGGAGGCTGACTTGCCTTCCTTGAGGTGCAGGGAGGTGGTAATGACAGTTTGCATGCAGATACTGCACATTGCTTCTCCGTGTAACAGGATGGTTTTCCTCACAAGGAAGATATTGCCTGTGTTTTTATGGTGGCTTCACTCATTTTTTACCACAAGGGTGCATGGAGCCAAGGCATGCTTCTTTGAGAAGGATGCATCACAAAAGGCAAAGCAGAAGGAAGTTGAAGAGGAACACCTGACATGTACCTGTACCCCTTGTACCCTGAGTGAATGGCAGTCCAAAAGAGCTTGCATCTAGCAAAGCAAATTGTTTCCCAATTATAATATTAAAGAGCCTGGAAGAGCGTTGGGGAGGAAATTGTCAAATAGAAGCAAAGGAGAACTGTCCTGGCTCCTGCTATAAACACACTAACATCAGTAAACTCTTCGAGTTCATGTGCCAAATGCCCAGAATCTAGTATATTGCATCAACAAATCTTTTTTATTTGAGGGTGATGTCTTCTATTTGTATCACCAAGTTTCTCCTGTTTTTATTGGCAAACTTGACATCCCCTTATTAATCCTATTATTTCAGTGGGAAGGGATTTGAGAATCACCCTTTTAAAACCTGATGAAATAATTAAAGGATTTGGTGGTTCATTTGGCACGATTGTCCTAAATGCCATAGCGCCCTCGAAACTAGTGCAGCTTGTGTGTATCTGCCTGGAGGCCGAACTTTTAGAAAGACAGTAGGAAGAGTTATGAAGGAGAATTAATCAGTGCCCCTATGTACCTCCTAAGTTCTTAGTGCTTTGTGGGTGTTCGTTTGAACATAAACATAAACCACGTTTGACGTCCATACTGAGTCCTCAGACTCGGAAGGGCAGGAGACAGAAATGCCATGAAAATGAAGCTCTGTAATGTTGCTGTAAATGATGATGCAGATTGGTGGTGGTAATTACAGCTCTGGAGGCAGATGCCACCAGCACTCGGCAGACCAGACACCAGGTTGAGGGAGACCGAGAGTCTGGAGGGGTTGTTTAGAAGCGCCTTCCAAAGATGAACTTGAAAACATCTTGGCGGTTTCTACCATGATATCATCTATTTTGTCACTTACGAATCTGATGAAGATTCATGCAAATTACACACAGAATTATATGTAACAGGGGAATCTTCCGTGTTCCTGCTGGGTGTTTATGGGCAAGCTGGAAGAGAGTTTGTCCTCCTTGCACAGGGACATGGCACTGTGGCCATGGAATCCAAGTTCCTGGCTCAGAATCTGAGCTCCATCACATACCAGTGTTGGACTTCGAGCAAGCTACTTCACTCTCTGGGCCTCAGTTTTCTCACAGTAAAGAGGAAGCAATATAGAACCTTTTTTAATAGAGTGATTATGAAATTAAAAGAGCTACTTTGGACATAGAACTTAGAAGACAGCCTGGCACAAAAATAGATTAGCTGTTATTTATTGTGTGAGTTGTTTACTCAGCTTTCTCCAGCTGTGGGGCAATGAAGTACTTGAGGTTGAGGAACTTCATTTTCTTTATTTTTGTATCATCTATTACAGTGTCTATGATTTGGTCTGTACTCAGTAAATGTTTGTAGAATTAATACATACTAAGTATTACATATAATATATTTTGTACATATTATATGTAATAATGTACATATATAAGCTGTATGTCTTATTTATAATATATAAAATATATACAGTATACTACATGTCATGTGTTATATATCATGTGTGATATAATGGATATTACATCTCTATATATGTATGTGTCATATATATGCTGTAGTGCTTGATTCAGTTTAGGTAATTAACTAATTATTTACTGAATATTAGGATTCCTGAAAAAGAATCTAAATCTCTGTGTGGTTCAATAATTCACTAGTTAAGTGCAGCCAGTTCTCTGGTTCGGTTGCTGAGTCATGTATCATTTATTTTAGAAATAACTTGATTAAATTAGATGGGGGAAAAGAATTAGGATTATGGTTGATATTTCTTATTGAGTTTTATTGGTTTTCCCTATACATGAAAATTGTCCAGGGGTCATCTTGATTACTCACAGATTTCTCCTACTTAAAGTATGAATGTAATATGTGATACAGTTGTGGGTGGAGCTGTGGGCAGAATTCTTTGTTTCTTTCCCATGTTCCATGTGCCATGCAAAATTGGTTTTGAGTTTAAAGCAGAGTTGCTCAGTAATGAGATGCACATTTCCTCCCCACTTCTGTTTTGTTATTACATATCACTTTGTGTTTTAAAGCATATTCTATGTTGTGTCTTAATTTGGATGTTTATTTATGACGTTCTTTTAAAAGTGATTGTACTTGCATGTGAATTTCTGTTGGTTTTTCTTTTCAGCATGACTTATGTTTCATTTTGTGTTTCTTTTAGGTTTTGTTTTGTTTCATAAGATCCCCCTGGATGGGTAGCTGAAATAAAGGAAAAGACAGAGGAAGGGGCTGTGGTGCATGTTGGTTGATGCTGCCTTGTAAGCTGGACTCTTGGGATAGGCCTTGGCTTCTCCCGGAAGTCTGCTTACCTGGAGTTTTCTGGTGGAGGTGGGTGGTGTTTGCAGGAGGTGCTGGGTGAAGCCTGCAGATCGTGAGCCGTGACTGGGGAACACCAGAGCTGAGGCCGCTCACAGGCAGCTATGCAGAGACACAAGAAAACATCTTAAATTAATGTTTCTCTTTTGTTCTTACAACCAACCGTTCAAATACAGAATTGAATTGAAATTCCACTGGATTGTGCTTCTCTTCTGAGAGATGTGCTGTTTGATCATACTGGAAATATATTTGATTTTTATTGTTTCTGTTTATTGAAGATGAACTACAAAGTTAAAAAATCTAAATTTTGGGACAGGTATACGTGAGTGCACACTAAATTGTAATCTCCATGTAACCCATCTTTTAGCATCGTCTGCTATTGTTTAGTCAGTACAGAATTGAGTATTGTTTTCATCTACAACACAGCGGCTAAAAGAGCATATAGAGTGTCACTGTGGGGACTTGGTGATATCACGAGAGGTTCTTTTCTTCACTCATAATAAAGGTCCAGAGCCATGTAATCAATGCTAGTGACTTCCTTAAAGTTTCCTTAAAGATTTTCTTAAAGGCAAAAAAAAAAAAAAAGAAAGAAAGAAAAGAAGCAGCAGCAGCAGCTATTTGGTTGGGGGGCTATAGATGTACGTTAGGCATAGTTGGTTTCAGAATAACTAGAGGAGTGGAATATATGCATATGGTGCATATGTCCTTTCATTTGCCCTCTGCAGTTCATCTGCTTTTTAGAAGTTTGTCAAGTGATAAGGCCACAGCATCTCATGCTGTTCCCATAACAGAACTGCAGCTTTTCTTCTCTGAAAAGGCCTGCACGCAGAATGGCTGGCCTGCTGTGAGCAGGAGTTGATATTGTAAGTACGGTCGTTTCCCTACCACATACTACACTACCGCTGGGTTTTCACGGGCAGGACAGCTCTTCCTGACCCCAGCAGCACAGAGGTGGCAGGTCGCTAATGAATATGTGCTTTCTATTGTCCAGCTTCATTGCTGAGAGGGCAGCCTTACAGATACAGAATCCTGCATCCCTGCCTTAGTCTTACCATGGATCCCTGTTTCACTCACTTGGCCACGGCAGCGACCTTTGTACACTCTGCTCAGTCTGCACCGGGTAGGATCCCTGTCAGAAGACAGGTTTGGCTGCCCTACCCCACCTCACCTCACCCCTTTCTTGTTAGGGGGACTTCAGGGCCAGGCCTGGAGCATGTCCTTTGAAAACACAATCAGCTCTGTACAGCATAGGGAATATAATTAATAATGCAATAACTATGTATGGCATCAGATGGAGACTGGAAATATCCAGGGGAACACTTCGTAAAATATATGACTGTCTAACCACTATGCTGTGCCCCTGAAACCAATACAAAATAATATTGAAAGTAAAAAAAAAAAAAAAAAGACACATGCAAAGACTCCATGGCTGAATTGGAAACTTACTGACTTAAAAAAAAATTTTTTTTTTGGCAATAGTTACACATGTTTTACAGTTCAGCTTTAAGGATGCATAGATTTTTTTAACTGGTCTATCATGTTTGGAAATGTTTTGAATCCTTTGTAACCAAGGTATTAATCTTAATAAACCAGAATCCACTTAGGCACCACTTGATATAAAAAGATTGTTCATGATGGATATTTTATACTCTGTCTCTTACCTTAGCCACTAACTATGGCACTGACTGAGGCCGACATTGCACAGAGTCCTATGGATTACAGCATTTCACATGGCTATTCCATACCCAGACCTGAAAGGGGCAGTTTCTCCAAAGCATGAGCAGGTTCCTCATTTTCAAAAGTTTTTCTTTTTTCTTTTTTTCACCAGAAGGACATTTGAGTGTTAGGGCAGCTGGCCCTTAGTGTGGGGAGGTCTGAATATTATCTGAATTTCCATTTTCTTGCTTGCTGCTAAATGACAGTTCCTGTCACTACTTAGATTCTGATCTCTCCCTAAGGTGTTGATTTACAAAGAGGCCAGCTAATTGCAGAAATCCTGAACCCTGGAAGAAAAATGAAATTCAAACTGGAAGCCAAGCAGAGGCTGTCAGGACAGCTCAGGTTCTTAAATATCAGCCATTCAGTAATTTTTAAAAAGCTTTTATGTTATCCATGGAGCCATAAAAAGGTGATGAATTGTTTAAGGCCTATTTTTAAAGTTTCCCAGACCCAAAAGGAGAAAAAAAGGATACTTGTACTCAACAGCTGGAAGAATGGCAGGGTAGATATTTGTTTTAAAATGGAGAGAAGTGGACAGATAAGGCAATTTAATATATCAAACCGTAGCTGACATCTCGTAGGGAATGAGGAAAACAGCAGGCTATTAGAGAATTGTTTCATATGGTTCTTGAGTTCCTTACTTTTTATTTTTTTTTAAATCCCTGGAGACCACAATCAGTACCATAGCTTCTCAAGTCTATTCTCTAGACCACCCCCTTTCCTCCTTTTGCTTTCTTCGTCCCTGTAAGAAATCTTTTTTGAACTTCCTAGTGACGTGTATCACGTATTTCTGCAACATTGGAAAAGGACAGCCAGCATTTTTGCTGAAATCATGTTTGTCATCCTCTAGCAAGAACAAGGCATTTCCATAGCAGGCAGGTGCCCTAAATGAGCAAGGTGCCCTGGGTGGGTGTGCACCCAGAGCAGCAGCTCTCACACAGCCCCAGCCGACTCCTGTCTCCTGGGAATGTGGGCCCAGGTGTCCAAATCTTCTGATTGTTTATGAGACACTTGAAACCTGGACTCTTATGTGAAATGTCCCTATTTTTAAAAAGTTGACTCAGTTATTTTTAAAATGTTATGTAGGCCAACAAAACATTTCTGTGGGCTGCCAGTTTGTTACTTTTGTCTTAAAGCAAGATCATTGTTCTCTCAGTGTTTCCTTCTGTCTTTCCTTTGCAAACATCTTCCCAGCATTGCCATGGAGAGCTTTATCTCCATTGAATCTAGCACCTCTGTGATCTGCAGCATGTCACGTACCTTTGGGGCTCTCCTATGTCTTCCACCCAATACTGAACTGGGCTCTCTCTGCCTGGGACTCTCTTGCATCAGTGTGTACCTTTTACTCCCTAAATGGCCCCATTTCCATGTGGCCAGAGGCAATCCAATGAGTCCTTCCTCCTGTTTTATGTGATATGAGCCCTTTCACCAGTGTCCGTGTTGCCTGGCCCGTGCAGGTGCAGCCAAGGTCAGGGGAAAGGGAGCAGCCCCTTTTCATGGGTGTCCTTAATGCACCAGTGTGGTCACTGATAGATGGAGAACAGCTGTGTCATCTTCAAGAGTCTTGGTTCAGGCCCTGTATCTTGACTCTGGTCGCAGTGAGACCCTCCAAGGCAGCTGAGAGAGACTAAGAGACTCCCACTGTCATCACATGACACATCAGTCTGAGGCCAAAGAAGCAAAGAAGCAAAGAAGGTCCAGATCTCAACAGGAAGAATGAATCCCCACAGACTTTAAAGATACTTCAGGGGTTTCACTTCTAATCTCCAGCAGAGACTCATTTCATTTTTGACCTATTAAATGCTGTTTCCAAAAATAGAGAGTGAAGATGAGAATTAAATAACCCCAGCCTTACAACACAGAGCACAGAGGGAGTGGGCTTTGGGCTCCACTCTTCAAGTGACCTTGAATTACACCCAGAGCGTTAGGGCTGGAAGTGCCTCCTTGGACAGAGCAGAGGCCTCCATTACTCAACTGTCTAAGGAGCAAACAGCTTGAGGAGTTCAAGGTGCGAATTCAATTCATGGCCAGGTGTGAGGGTGAGCATGATGGAGGTGCTCCCACTTTCTCTCCTTCCTTTTCTCTTTATTTTTTTAAAATCCCTTACCCCCTTCCTTCCCCCTGCCTCCCGCCTCCCCTTCTCCTCCACTCCCTCTGTCTGTCTAGCATTCTGACTTGACTCCATGACAAACAGAGTTTATTTTTGTTTTAGTGGTTGCTTTCCACACACCTTCCCCCCCCCCCATTGTGAAATGGAATCAAAGCACCCAGGGGAAACTGAACTAACCCTTCTCTCACTCCACTAGAGAATGGGTGACTTGGACATTCTCCTGCTCTAGTGCCTTCTGTCTATAGTGCCTTCCTGGGCTTTCATCTCATTTTTTTCTCACAACAATAGGAGCTCATTTCATCTTGTTTTCTAGACTCCAGATACAGAGGGAGAGCAACTGAAGGGAAGCAGTTTCATGCAATCCAAGGTCTTCATGAGTAGCTCCATCCAGCCATTGGGGTGTACCATTCCTTTCAAGAAGAGCCCCCTGGGTTTGTGCCAGTCAGCAGACTTGACCCCAAGAAAATTAGGACAGAAGTAGGCATCCTGCGACATGCGCTCTGTTGTGTCGCAGACACAGCACCTACAATACCTGAGGACCATGTCAGGCTCATTTGAGGGGACCTGGGAAGGTTAAGGACTCTCCTGGATAGGGCAGGAATGTCATTTTCTGTGGAGTGCTGCCACATTGAATTAACTAGATTCCCAACCCAGAAAGTGACATAAAAACAGCTGTCACAGAAGTCAGTTTTCCATTCAAGTCAGCCCATTCCTTCGTTTTGCTCTCCAGGGCCAAAGGAGCCCCCAGCAGTCTGATTTTCACAGTGAGATCACTCTGAGTTTAATTCAGGCTAATGTTGCAACGAAGCCTTGGGATGGTCATTCGTGGGCACCCACGGTAGGTTGTTGGTAGCTGTGTCTGGGGTCTTAGTTTTCATGAAAAAAAAGAAAAACTGCATGAGAAGTGAAGAAAAGTACAGAGGTTTCTCACTTTTATTTTAAGACAGTCCATTTAAGAAGGGAGCATAAACAAATATAAAATAGTAAGTGACTCTATTCACAATGTATATGTATGTCCCATCATTGTGTTGTATTCTTTAAATGTGCTGCCATTTTATTTGTCAATTATGGCTCAGTAAAGCTGACAAGAAAAAAATAAAAGGAAAAATATGAAGAGATCCAGAGAAAGACAAATCCTTGAGTGTCCTCCATTTCATGTTAGAATCCATTTGCTGTAATCCATAGGCATCCTGTGAATCACTCTCATGGCCTGGTTTTTCTCCATAATGTTCTGGGTTATAAAGTCATTTTTTTTTTTTTGCATTTCCTGTAAATAGTGGATGATCATTTTTTTATTTTATTTTTAAGTGCTGTTTAACACATGGATAGATCATAAATGTACTTGCTGTATTCATTTTTTTAACAAGCCAATAAAGTTTTATAATTCATCTCCATGTGTCTTGCATTCTCTCCAGGGCCTTGTATATGTCACCTCCCTTCCTCAAGCATAACTCATCACCCTGCGTGTCCTTGGTGGTGTCGCGGAGTAAAGGTGTTAGAAGAAAGAGTATGAGAAACATCCTGGAGAGTTAGGTGGGGGAATCCCAAAGCTAGTACAGATTCTGGAATAAATCTCCCCCAAAGGAACTTTTAAATTTCCATTAATGTGAATTATACATTTATTGTGTACTGATTCTTGATATCAGGCATATTTTCATTTGGTTAAAAAACAATACTAAAAAGACAACAAAAAGTTTAAGGAAATTTAAAAAGAAAAACAAACCCTACATTCCGTGACTAAGTCCTTTGGTATTTTAAAAACTTAGAATTACCCAGATCCTAACAAGAGGACACACTTGGTGCTCTGTCCCTCCATTGTAAGGGACTCTGGTCAAATGAACAGGATGACTTGTGCTTTCATGGATGGGGAGACTGAGGAAGACAAGGGGACATAGAGATAAGATACTATCAAATCATAACTATTAACACGGTGCCCACACTTCACGTCCCTTTGCTTTTCACCCCCCATTGGGCCACACTGTCTTTTCCTCATTTTTTTTTGTCCCCTTTTAAGATAGGACCTAACATTAAGGCTTGTGGCACCTCAGCTCTGATTCATTTGAGCTTGCTTCTGGTAACCTTGGAAGAGTATTACTCCAAATGAAAAACTTAGGGATTAGAAAACTGATCCAGAGTGACCCGATGTCTTATCAAGCCAAATACACAGACTCTCTCTCAAGAGTCTGTTTACTGCTGGTGACTTAGCCTTTTTCTGAATGCCCTTCTCGATTTGCCTTGCTGAGAAGAGGTTTTGCCAGCCATTTGGAGGTCATATAATAACGTGAGGCGGTAGGCACTGGATGCAGACTATGCTCAAACTAAATGACTTTGAGAACATTATTTCACCACTCCATTCCTCAGTTTCCTCATTTGCAAAATGAGATGATGATAATAGCAATCATGCCTCCCCACTGGGCTCTTCTGAGAGATAAGAGAGTTGGTTCGGGTAAAGCCCTTAGCACTTTGCCTAACAAGTGGGAGACCCTTGGTTTCCCTGATAAAATACTTTGAAGGACCTGGTTTGCACTGAACTTGGATATGCCTCGGTGAGTGCCCATGAATCACATACAGATGCAGGTGCATGTGCTGGTTATGTGGTGGTTGTGCGAGCACAGCTAATGGAGTCCAAATGAAAGGGAATTTCACTCACTGGTCATTCTGGGTGTGTCCCTGCGGATGCCACTTGGGAGCTTTCTCAGGAGTCAACGTGAGGGCGTTCCTAGACCTTCTTTCTGCCCAGGTGACTCTTGTGCATTGGTCCTACCTCAGGTTTGATATTGATGACATAATAGGACACAATGTGTTTGGGCCTGTGTGATGATTACCTGGTGAGTTTGAATGGTGCTCTGTATTTTCAGGAATCTGGAAGAAATAACACTGAAGAACATATCCGAAATAGGGCCTGTCTTTTTGTTCTCACATTGTTAATTTAGAATTTTTGATCCTTTGAATAGGATCTACTTTAACTTGTGAATTCTCCATGTGTAATTTTTTGGTTAAGAATAAAAGTAACAAATGAATTGGCTGAGAGATTGCTTGAAAGAAAAGGCTCTTTTCAAGTTCCCTCAAGCCTTAAAAACAAGTGTTTACAGGCAATGAGCTACAAATGACAATAGAGTTTTCTCTTGTGCTTCCTGAGGTGGTTTCCCATGAAAACTCTAATAGGCAACATGGGACTGGCCTCGGTGGAGCTACTTCATGTTTGAAGTAATAAAATTTTATTTCTTTAATGATATTTCGTAATTCAGGCTTTTGTTGTTGTTGTTCAATCATTATAAATAAGTGGAACTGAATTTTTACCAGCACTTAATTTAAGGTACTTTTACTGTTGTCAGTACCTTTTCTAAACACTTTTGAAGCAAGATATACCACCGAGTATAAGAAATAGAGTAATAGTTAATGGGTGTTGATTTTTCACTCTGTACCAAGCACACATGTTATGTTTTAAGTATTGAAACATAGATTAATGTATTAATTTATTTATGTATTAATTCATTCCCTGCAATCCTATGTGGCCAGTGATACTATTGCTTCCATTTAAAATGTTAGGAAACTGAGGAACAGAGTGATCAAGGGCCTTGCCTCAGGTTACTTAGCTAAAGAGTGGTAATCCCAGGGTTTGAATTCAGGCAGGCTGGCTCAAGGACCAGAGCTCAGAACAACTAACCTGTATGGGCTGGACCTCTAAGCAAGGCGGGGCCTGGGGTGAGTCCACCAGATGCCTAGGACACTCTCAGGGCCATGCATGTGCCCAGGGGTCACTCTCACCATCACTAGTGGTTGAGCAGAGATTATCGATATGGCAAAGCGCAAAGGTAAGGTGAACTTCACTCACTGGGAGGCACATGCTGCCCCAGGAAGCCCCTTGGTTATATATGCCACTAACTGAGCCCTGCAGATCTTGACTTGCAGATACAGGGCACAAGAGTGAAATTGGTGCATGCTTTCAAAGTCTTACCTTATGAAATAGAGAAGGTGCAGGAAGTGTCTACTCGGTACTAACTAACAAACGAAAACCAAGAGCATGTTTTTTGCTTGGTCCATTGTAACTGAAGATGGATGTGTTGTTTTTGATTGTTCTAAAGTGAATTTTCTTGCTGCTCTTGAACTCGAGTACTTCCTGTTCACTTGGAGCAGTTCCAACATCCAGATGAGTGATGGCAAGGGAAACCGCCTGGGTGGGCATGGGGTGGGAGGGGCATGGTGGGGAGATATGTTTGAGGACATATCCTGTCACTGGCATGAAGAGGATCCAGTCATTGGAACAAGGTGGCGGAAAATGTCTGAGCTGCTCCTTGCCTCCGAAACACGAGACAGAGCAGCATCTAAGCAGCTCAGTCATTTCGAGGCTCCCATCTCTGACTTTCCTGTTTGGCAGCTGGTGACCGAAAGAGGCTGCCAAAGGCACGTGCTTATTTGGTCAAGTCTCATCTCACACACCACAAGACCCCAGGGCCTGCACTTACTGAATTAAAGTCTTTACCTGACCGTGAACTAAGGAACAATAAGTTCTCTCCTTCCCTCTCATCTTCCAGAATTTTTATTCTGTTTCCCAGGAGGCAAGGAAAAACCTCTTTTGTTATCCACCACCCTTCCATTTGTTTTTAGTAATTCTCATTGTATAGTAATTAGTCTTGCCAAATTGCTAAATAAAAATGTAAGCCATGGCTGTTCACTTTAAGGATTAGAAATCAGCTTCAGGTAAGTTCATGCAATTTCAGTAAAGACCCTTGAACTTTGAGGGGTGGGAGTAAGAGTCACCAGCACTGCTTTACCTTTGGGGGAGTTCTAGGTTTTAAATGAACTAAGCCATAGCTTATTAGGGTGCTTTAGACTTTGGAAAGATTACTTTCTCGACAGATTTTTCTCTCTGCATTTACTTAGGCTTCTGAATTTGAGGGGACCAACCACCTCTCCACCATCCTCCTCTAAATGCTGTGGAATTGCATGCCACATTTTACTTTGGTGCTGTGCTGGCTTCTCGGTGGGTTTGAACATTGGGTGACGAGCAGGTCTTCAGTGGAGGAAAGAAGTCAGGATATGTCTGCCCGGTTCCACGAGAGGAGGCTCATCTCAAACAGGGCTCATCTGTCCGCCTCTGCAGTCCTTCAGGATGGGCTCCTTCTTTTCACCTTCTGTCCATCTGTTTCCTCAGCCACTGTGGTCAGTCTCCAGTGCTTCACCTTTCTTTGTTTGTCCCTTTAACCTGCCCATACATCTGTACATTTTCCCTACATCTTTCAATTAAAACCATTTGGGATGAGTTCTTTTTCCTTGACATGACCCTAACTGAGACATATACTAATTTTTTTAAATACATTATCTTGTTTTATCATAATACTGAGTCTATTCAAAATTCAGTAAATAGGCGTGGTCACTTATAGATCAGACGGTGAGCCAAGCACTGGGAGCTACCGCAATAAGTCAAACAGATGCCATCTTTGCCCTCATGGGCTGTGGCCCAATGGTAATATCAGAGGTGTTGATGCTGTTATGGTTCACACTTGACACATGAGGAAACAAAGACTGAAAGTTGAGTAACTTGTCCAAGGTCATGCAACTCAGATTCATCTGCCCATAAAACCCATGCTCTGGCCCTGCTTTTGTGAGGTCAGCACTTTCTTTTGCCTCCTGGGCGACCCTGTGTCTGTGAGCTCTGAGATGCCATCGGACCTCTACACTGCATTCTGGTGGCACTAATTCTTCCTGACTCAGTATAAACTGATGAAAAGTATCCCCTCCCTTGTTACCTATTTTTCTTCCCCTGTTACCATTAAAAAAAAATAAGAATTTCTTCTTCTTTTCCTCTAGTTCCTTTTCCACACAAATACACTTTGTCCTTTCTTTAATTTTTACACATTAGAAATTTACAATTGCTTGGTTTGGAATGTGTGCATAGGAGAGAAATGCGTGCATGCATGTGTATGTGTTTGTGTGAGAGAGAGAGACCAGCAAAGAAAGACAATAATTCTTATACCACACACACACGGAGAATGGGAATACTGCACGCTTTATGTCCTGTTTGATTAAATGGGAATTTAATCCCAGGACATATACAATTTCTGCCATTTTCGCCTCCCCAGTGCTCACTACACTTTAATGCCCCCAACTCCTTGAAAATACTTTCCATATTGTATGTTTTGCATTTTGTTTTTACTTCCCAATAAAAAGCAAGAAATTTTGCTGAGGAGAAATGATTACAAATCCCCAAAGGTTGGTGTTCCGTTCTGAGCTCCAAGATGTAAGGATTGAGTGGATTTCAGACTTGGCTAAACTTCTGACTTGGCAAATGCTTCTGTCCTCATTTGTGACAGCTTGGAAACTTCCATTTTCTTGGGCTTATAAATGAGGCTGCTGATTTGGTCTCCATTTTCTATTTCGCTGTGAATTATGAAAAAACCAGCCTGAAGGCTTCCTATGCCAGTAACCCTCTCAGCGGAGTAAGGGTGTGTGTGTCTGTTTTTGCATTCTTTCTTTCTGGTTATGATTTACCTATTTCACACAGGCAGCATACTTTCCCTTTTCTGCCTTTCCACAAAATGGCAATTGAATGTGTTCCGGTTTGGGGTGTTGAGAATGATAACCGTGTGTCTTCATTGTGGTCACACAGGACTTTGTGGCCAGCAGTCCTCTAAGGAGACTCATCCTCAAATGGCAATTTAACAGTTGGGTTTCTGGAGCAAGTCAGGTAACAAAGGAAGTCTCCGAGTTTTTTTCCAGAGATTAGGTATGGGTCCTGTTTCAGGGGACCTCCATGCCGATTTTCTTTTTTTAGTAGAAAATTGTCAAAAATGGAAGAACTCCAAGCAATTGTTTCCTCCTTCTTCTTCCTACACCGCCTTCCTCCTCCTCTTTCTTTTGTCCCCCTTCTTTCTCTTAACTCCATAGCTGATTTCTGAAAGTTCATTTTAAGTTTTCTTCATAAGTGGGATTTTTTCTCTGTGTTCATGTAAACCACAGAGAAGCCGGGGCCTCAATTATTGGGTAGAGTGGACAGAGGTTGCTGCATAGAGGCAGTAAGAATGTTCAACTGCGGATGTGTCCTCTGAGAAGCTGATGCTCAAGTGGGACAAAAGCTGCAAAGACTTTAGTCAGGAGAAACTCTTTTGTGAGAGGAAAAGAAAAAGAAGCCAGAGAATGTGGTGAAAACACAGAATTATCACGCAAGCTTGACCTTGGTGAATGAGAGGAAGGGAAAGTTAGGTCAAGCATCCTAGACCTAAGGATCTTCACTTTAAGGAAATATGGGCAAGGCCACTGAGGAGTCTTTGAGCCAAAATTGACCGTCAGAGGGGTCCTTGTCTCCCAGGATGGCTGTGCTGTATATTCCTACCACTCTCGGCCATTGGTTCTGAAGCCATCCATAGAAAGCATGGACTCGCTGCAGACAAGGGGATGGATTTGAGAGCTCATACAGGTTTCAGGGTGTAGCTGAGGCCCTTGGTCAATTATTATGCTCCCCAAAGTTGTAGTTTGGAAGGTGCTTTCAGACAAGAGGCGATGTCTCATCCGACCTTTACCTAACCGATGTCCTGGAGAATGACTGCTCCCATCTCTATGACTTCCTGACCCACCCATCTGACAGTGACCTGCGCAGTCCTGGATGGACTGCTGGGTTCCAGTGCTTGAGAGAACCTCTGCTTCTTTCAATGACCTACTATCAGTTACATTGGTTAAAGGGATTTCAACTATAATCATGGTTTAAAAACAACGGTACACAGGCTAGGCAAGTCAACATTTTGAAATGTTTAAAATGTCATTTTTGAGCTGCAGCCATCCTCTTATTTATTGCAACATAAAACAACATCGGAAACCAAGACCTGTTTTTGTTTTTCTCGCCTGCACACTCAAACCACAAGTGATTTTATTTCATTTCATTATGTGTTCCCTGTCAAACAAATTTTCTATCATGGCAGCGCCTGCCATTGATTCATCTTCTTTCAGGAGAGTGTGTGTGGAAGTGTACGTCGGGGCCTTGCCAGGCACGAGGAGAGAGCTGGAGTGCAACAGCGGTGCAGCCTCTTACACAATCGCTCCCCTCTGCTCCCCAGCAGCCCTCGACCTGAACTGTTTTCAAGAAAAATGATGTTTCACTTGGATTTGACAGACGTGACTGAATACTTTCTGTGTGCTAGATCATAGGTTACCAAGCCTAGTGACTACAGATGTGAGTGGGTGAGCTGGTGGGGACTGACCCCCAGGCTCCTGCAAGAAGTGTAGGTTCAGGGTAGCCGGACCATCTGGTTTTTCAAGACAAGGGGAGATTTGGGTTTTTGCGTGAAATTTCCCAGGTTTTAAATGTTGGCAAGCCCCTTCACATTTTTTAAGCTGCTTGCAAGCCAAAGGAAACAGGTCTTTTTGCCAAATTTTGCCTGTTGTGACCCTCGTGCTGTATATTCTGCTTGCAGCTTTAAGATCTGATCCTTTGGTCACAGCCTTGAGCAGATACTGGTCTTTGGTAGGGCTTCCTGGAAGCAGATGCTGGGGTGAGGATTCATGTATAAGTGATTTATTAAGGGCAACTCCAGGGCAGCCTGAAGGGAGTCGGGGAGGCAGGGCAGGGAAGGGGGAGCTAGCAGGAGAATGCTTTCAGACATAGCTTTTTGGGGAGGGAACTCTGGAGTAGAAGTTGCTTTCCAGAGATTTGGCTGTTGGTATTTCATATTTGTGTGCTCACTAGTTACTTGCTGAGGGTCTCAATAGGCAACAGTGGGCTGCAGCAGTTCAAGGGCAGACCTCAGGAAAGAGATGCATGTCCTGGCTTCTGCATAAGCTGGATGCGCAACTGCAGCCATGGTGGACCCGGGGTACCTTAGCATGGCCCGCTCGCAGAGATCTGTGACTTTCCCAATCCCACAGCTACTAAGAACCACAAGTCAAGTCAGCATTTGAACCCTGATCTTCTTTCTTATTCCAGTCCTGTTCAGTGGTTGTTGACACTCTTTCCAGCTGCTTCTCAATAAGATCAGTGTGCAAATTCAGATTATCTGAGACCCTGACTGCTTGGTGTGTTGACCCCAGACTCTTAAATGGTCTCTTCTTTTAGGATTGCATGGAGAGAGGACTGCTTGGCTCTTCAGAGAAGAAAGGGACAGGTTGATAGGAACCAAAAGGTGCTCTGGAACTGACAACATTTTAGGCAGCTCCGAATGGGCTCCCGAGGGCTGGTGACAGCTCTCAGCTCTCAGATCTTCTCACTGCATTTGGTGATTTAATATATGAGATGTGGGCAGTGTTTCAGGGTGTTCTGAACTCCAATGCTGAGTTCTAGGCCTATGAGACATGACCATCCTGATGCTTTTGAGGTGAACCAGTCTGAATGATTCAAACCTAGAGTGTATTATTTCCTTCAGAGAGTTTAAAACTATTCATGTATTTAATTTAAAGATACACCCTCTAAACTCCAAGCAGTTCCCCTTGAAGGAAGGCCATCAGAGGCAGGGAGAAAAGGCAGAAGCTGTCACACCATCTGCTAACCAGACATCTCTGCAGCTTGAGGGTTACAGAGGCAAAAATGGATCAGATATTTTTAAAATATTTTATTTATTTATTTTTTAGGGAAGGGAAAGGAGCAAGAAAGAGGGAGAGAAACATCAATGTGTGGTTGCCTCTCATACACCCTGCCACAGGGGACCTGGCCCACAACCCAGGCACGTGCCCTGACTGGGAATTAAACCAGTGACCCTTTGGTTCACAGGCTGGCACTCAATCCATTGAGCCACACCAGCCAGGGTGGATTTTTTTTTATACTGAATCTACCATGTCTACCCACTGAGCCCTTGACCTGTGCCTTGTGCTTTGATAAATGGCCTTGCTCATCCTTCCAACCCCCCACATTAACCAGGACAGCCTCCTTACCCTCACTTCTCAAATGCCATTCTGAAATCAAACCATGTCTTATTCCCTGATAACTTTCAAGCCTGTCCCCTTTTCTGTAGTCCCACCATCTCTGTCTTCCTCCAGGCCCTTCACACCTCAGAAGGGCAGATTGATCTTCTTTCTCCTTCTCTTCTTGTATTCTTGACTCTAACATTTTCCTCCCAAAATACAGACTTGAGCTAGTCAGTCCTATACTCACACTCCTCTGGCAACTCACATAGCTAAGTAGATCACGTCCAAGCTGCTCAAAAGGGCATCCAAACTACAGAACATTATCCATGCAGACAGACTTTTTAGCCATGCCTTCCCCACCCACCACCTCTGTTCCACTTTCCTAAGCTACTCACTCCTTTTGGCCTGACTGTCTTTCTCCCACAACCTTGGACATTCATCTATCACTTACTGATCGAATGACTGTGGACTTGGCCCTTAACTCTCCAAGTCCCAGACTCTTCCTCAGGAAAATGAGGGTGGCAAATAGCTACTTTGAGGGGAGACAGGGAGAGTTAAATGGGAAAAGTATGGCAAGACAGTAGGATAGCCTGTGACATGCTGTAGGTGCTGAGTAAACGATATTATTGTTATCGTGATTATTCTGAATGTTTTTCCTTTTCAAGGCCCAGCTCAATTCCTGCCTTCCTCCTAGAAGCTTCCCCAGAACTGCTCACATAGATATGATACCTTTTTTTCTATACTCTGTCTTAGCATTGTGCCATATTCGATTATCCGGCAAGGAGAGCCTGGGTCCCCCATTGCTGCATTAAGTTGAATTGTTCCAAAACACCAGACAACATTCCTCATCTATTAGAGATGTTCACTGTGCCCTCAAAGAAGCAAATAAAGTATTTATAATACTCAGTTGAGTTCACCCTTGTTGAGAAGTGAGAATGGTTCTGGACTATGCTATGTGGGACCTCAGGCTGAAAGGCTTGATCAGAAACAGGAGCCTCCGATGTGAGGAAGATCAGTAAAGTTTTAAGATCCTGAAGGCAGCCTGACCCCCTGTATGAACAGTTCAGGCTAAGTTTGGGGGGGAATTTTGTAGGTATTTGGACCAGGAATAGTTTGGTGTATTAGTTTCCTCAGGCTTCTGTAAGAAATGAACACAAACTCAGTGGCTAAAACAACAGAAGTTTATTCTCTCATACTTGTGGAGGCCTGGAGTGTGAGATTGGGGTGTTGGCAAGGTTGGTTCCTTCTGAATGGTCTGGGGAGAGTCTGTTCCATGCCTCTCCTGGCTCCTGAGGGCTGCTGGCAACCTTGGGAGGTCCTTGGCTTGTGGACACATCACTCCAGTCTTTGCATATCTTCACATCCCTTTTCTCTTTGTGTCTCTGTGTCCTCTCCTCCTCTTGTCAGAATAGTTGTCCTTGGATTTAGGGCAATTATTGCTAAATCCAGGATGATCTCATTTGAGTTCTTTAATTACATCTGCAAAGACATTTTTTCTGAATAAGATCACCTTCGTTGATTCCAGAGGTTAGTATTGGAAATACCTTTTTTGGAGGCTACTATTGAACTCCTTATACTTGAGAATCAAGTTTATGAGAGGTTGGTAGCACAATGGAATGCACACAATATAGGTGCCAAGAAGATCTAAGTTCAAATCTCTGTTTGGCCCATGCTGGGGACTTATTCCTTAACCTCTACAAGTCTCAGTTTCCCTTTATATGAAGTAAGGATAAAAGTTAAGAATGTATAATATCTGGCAAAATGCAGGTTCACAGTATAGTTGTTGTCTATAGTGATTCCTGCTGAATTTATTCATTTAATAAAAATTTAAATCCCTGGACATCCAAGTGATAGAGACATATCACATGGCCCTCAGTCATACTAGCACGTAGAAGAGGTTCAGTGTTGTTGAGTGAATAAACAAGTGATGAGGTCTGAAGACTATTGGAAGTACTTTCTCTGTTCAAGCGCGGGAAGAGGCTTTGGCAAGTACTGTATCCCCCACTTATGGAAAGTTTGCTTTCCGGCACTTTGCTTTTATGAAAGACCTATAGTAGTACCTGTTTCTACTAATGGAAAGAAATCTGAACAGGATTTTTGCTTTATGAGAAAAGGTGAAAAATGAAAATAGCATTCAGCATTTTGCAGAGAGCCATTATAGGGGCAGCATGTACCCTAAGCATTGAGAGTGTCACTGTCTTTGCTGTATGTTAGCGTTATTTTAGGTTGCATGCATTCTTTGGTATGATTTGGCTGGTTATTTTTGGGGTCCGGGAATGCTCAAAAACTTTTCCATATAAATTAATGGTAATTGCTTCTTTGCTTTACGCCATTTTGGTCAATGAGAGGTTCCATAGGAATGCTCCACTTTCAGATAGTAGGGGCGCCTCTATTTCTGTAGAGCTTTCTGCCTGCCGGATGAACTATGGTGCCAAACCCTTAAAGTAAGTTCATTTGGGGGGCTATAAAACCCTCAAAGAATATTATTGCATTGTCATCTTACTTCAATGGCCCCATATGTAGCAATTAAAGTGGGTTTTATGGGGAATTTATGTCAAGAAGCTCTATGGTGTCCCAAGCAAAGAAAAGCTTACAGCACTGAGAAAGTGGAATCCTCAAATGCCTGTAGGGGCCAGGCAGGTCACAGACTGGGTGGGGTAGGCCCCCTGGAGAGTGCATGACTTATTTAAAGAGGGCAGCTTCTGCTAATTCATGCATTCAACCATTTCTCATCTGCCTAGTTCTTGGTGCTGAGGCCACAGAATTGAGCAAGGCGAACTCTGTGTTCTCATGGAGCTTCTGTTCTGTGAACCCAGCTCCAATTGTCACAGGGTAATTCACACCTATTGCTGCCAAGTCATCTTTTTAAAGAAAAGAAGTCAGAATTTTGTGAGCAACCTCCTGATTTTTAAATGTTGGTAAACACTGTACATTTTTAAAAGAACACTACAGACCAGACAGAACTTGTCTCGATTCCATTTAGTCTGCACATCACCAATTTATGACCCTCAGAGTGGAATCTCATGACCTTTACCTTAAGAAGCATTTTGCCGATGTCTGATTGTAAGCTAATTCTCCTTTTTCCTGATCTCTTTGGAAGTTGCTGATGGTCACGGCTTATTGTCTGTGTCCTCCCAGACTGAATGATTCTCTTTGGTGTTTCATCCATGTATTTTAAGGTAAACTGCCCTCTATATATTGGCATTTCCTTTCTAATTCTATCTCCAAATCTCTGATTATTGTTTTGTGTTCTCTCAAGCCTCCAAAAATGCTCTAAGCACTGTCATCTGATCCCCAGCATTTTTTGTCTTGATGGTCAGAATCTAGTCCAAATCTTAAATAAACTGCTTGTAGGTTAGCCTGCTTTTAAGCCTTTTTTTCTGACTTTGCCATCCAATTTTCCCAGCCTCCGAGTTGCACTGGATCCCAACCTTAGGTGTGATATTAATTTCTCTCAGAGGGACATGGGTTTAATAGATTTTTTAATTAACATTTTGTAAAATTGGAGCTGTCATACTTTATGGCAGACGGATACAAATGTCTATAATTATATTTTTGGCACTACATCTTGGGAATCGTCTAGAAATGTTTATTTTAACCCTTTCCTGAAATGTTCTGATTTATGGGTAGCCTTTTTATGCATATTTCTAACAGGCCCAGTTGTCATGACAACCCAGAACATCATTTGTCAAATAGCTATAACTTCATTCTATGTTGAAGCTCAAAATTTATCTTTCAGGATTTATCCTTGTGAAAGGGAAATTTTACATTTTCTTGGATCTGCTCTTTCTCCCTAATTCTGCTTGTCGTTAGGGAGATTCAGTGTTCAGGGGAGGATATCCGAGAGAATAAGACAGACCTCCCACCTTCCACTCCACTTCTCCAAACGCATGAATTCTCTTATCCATTCCAAAAAAAAAGTAGAATTATTCCCCTTGTGTCTCCAACTCAACATGATTTTTCTTTCTCTTAAAACAATTGGAATAAAAAATTTTAACTGAATTTTTTTGGGTTAGTAAATTTTTAAGGAAGGGAAGAAAGAAAATGTTTGCTAATCTGTTTTCCAAGCCAAAGAACAGTAAGATATTTAATCATTATATTTACTCATGTGATCTGTGGCTCAGGGATTGAAACTCAATGTTTATGACAGGGACCAGACAAAATACATAAATTAGTGCAGTAGGATGCTGGGACATTGCATGCCCTGTGTAAAGGGTATTATTTCTGTAACAGGATGGGGACTATTTTGCAGGACTGTCTACTTAATTTAATTTAACTTTAATTTTTAAAAAGATTTTATTTATTTATTTTTAGAGAGAGGGGAAAGGAGGGAGAAAGAAAGGGAGAGAAACATCAGTGTGCAAGGGAAACATCGATCGGTTGCCTCTTGCACGACCGCAACCAGGGACTGGGCTTGCAACCCAGGCACGTGCCCTGGTGTGAAATCGAACCAGTGACCTTTTAGTTTGTGGGACAACACCCAACCTACTGAGCCACACCAGTCAGGGCCAATTTTATTTTTTAAACAGAAGACAGAAATCAGTATTTTTATGTAAAATTTCCTGATTTAAAAATGTTGGCATATCATGTACAGATTTTTTTTTTTTGAACAAAGTCATAGTCATACAAAGCACATCTTAGGGCAAGTTCACTCCATGGCCTCCCAGATGTGATTTCTGTCCTACATACGCCATGCTGCCCAAAAGTTTAGGATGCCTTTGTTTCCTCTATACTTAACAACGAAGCCAATTTTGCTCATGTCTTCTTGGGATCTGATTTGTTAAATAATCGTTCTGTTGGCCCCACTGGCAGTGATATTCTGCTCACTTACTCACACATTTTATAGCTGCTGGGCTCTGAACTGGGTGCGAGAGGAAGCTGTGATGCAGGGCTCATCTCAGAGACCCACACACACTCCTCTCTGTCAGTCCAAGATAGATGGTGGGGCCCACCAGGTGCCTCCTGGGATTGCTCACAGATTTATGATGCTCTCTTTTTGTCTTTGATGGATGGGGCAGTTTAATCCTCTTCACTAAGCTCCATATTTTTCTTTTGTATTGGAAACTCCTAGATGGCCATTGTCTTTCCACAAGAGATAGCAAGGATTTATTTTTCCCTCACTGAATTTGAGTGTGTTTTGTTTCTCATATATCAGTGGGTGAAAACACTAGTAATTCTTGGGAATGTGCTGTCAAAAACATCTGGAGGCAAAGCCTCACTGTAGCTGTCACAGGTCCAGACCACCACCCCACAGTAGGAACTCATCACCAATCCCACCTGCAGTTAGATTTAAGACATTATGGGATTTATGTGAGATTATGCTGAGTGTGGAGACACAGTGGCTCTGGCAACAGGAACAGATTAGGAGATGTTTTGTGCCATTCAGACCCTGTTGTCATCTGACTTTCCCTGTTTTCCCCATGCCCTCCAAGGCTGCCTTTCACACTCTCCAGGCTCAAGCCTTACCAAGGGTCCCTGCTCATTTCCAGTTACCTTCACACTGTGTACAGTGTCCTATTATACACCACCTCACCTCATCTAAACCTAGTCAGGGTTTTATGAAGTCTTTATGAATATAGTTAGCTCTGCTCACCTGTTGAGCCTTCTAGGACTCCAAGAGCCCACCAATTATAGGTAACAAGAAGGATGATGGTAATATTAGGTACAAATCATTATTCATACTCAGCAGCAGATTTGTGGGAGCAGAACTGTGCCTTCACACAGGGTTCCTTGAACAAGGTTTCTTGGTTTAATATTGTGCTGTTAAGATTAATTCTTAAGAATTATGAACAAAGAGTTCACATTTCATTTAGCACTGGACATCACAAATTATGTAGCTAGTCCAGCTCATAGTCCAAAACACAGGCAAAATAGTCTAAAAGCAGTGACCTTCTTGCCTAGACAATAATTAACATTCATTGTGGTAGCTATGGCCTTCCTCTTTGATCTTGGGTAAGTGGTATTCCTTTGGCAAGAAAACCCATAACAACTGCTTATGCATTCCTTCCCGCTCTTTCGAGCATGCCTGCCTTAAGAAAGACTTCCATAATTCAACCCCAGGGGTTTAACCTGGGAGCTTGAGTTCACCTACACATCATTTCAAATGTAGCTTTCTTTTAGGGTGGCATTTAGTAGCTGTCATGATTGATCAATCAGCAATTATTGAGTACCTAGCTCTGTGCGAGTTTCCTTTCTTCCCTTGCCCCATCATCATTGTCAATCATCACAGTGTATGGATTCAGCGTTCGTCTGTACATGACCCTTCTCTTCAAGATGGAGTGTGTTAAGCTCTTTTCTGTTGTTGAAACCAGGCTGACTCTGAAAGGCAGCCTTTGGAAAAGTGAATTTGTCCCCATCAAGAAAGGGTGTGTCCATTAAGAACCAGAAACATGGGATAATTTTTCTTGGCCTTTGCACTATGACACTCAGACAGAGATAACAACAAACTTATCAAAATCCGAAGATGACACATTGGCTTGGCTGAAACCCAAAGACGTTCCTTTGTCAAAGTCATATTGTAAAATTGTGCAGAGGCATTGTCCTCTACATCAGGCTGAAGATAGTCGTGCAGACCATGGCCACATAAGGCCGACCCAGGGAAGCCAGCAGATGGGAAAGTCTTCTGAAGCCATGCGTGTGGGATTACTTTGAAAAAGAAATGTGTGACAGTAATGTAAGCCATTGTTCTTATTCATGGCTTATAGAGTTTGCTTGAGGCAGTTTCGGCATCTCCCCCCGCAATGTGCGCAAATCCTAATCTCATATGAAACTCAAAACAATTGACAAGATGAAACAGTTCCAAAAACATAAGGAGGCCCTCCTGGTTGAAGTGTAAGACAGGATTTAATGGCTCATGCCTTGTTCCAAGACAGAACGCAGGAGCGCATTGCATCTTGGGGCTTTTTTTTTTTTTTTTTTTTGAGAGAAACAGAGCTCCTTACTGTTTGAGCAAACGCCATACTTCTGCTCTTTGCCAAAACATTTTGAGTCAGCCTTATGGTGGAAGTAAAATCGTTAAAATGTGCTGACATATTTTGAATATTTTATTTTAAAAAACCTACTTTTTAGATACTTAAGGCCAAACATTGATAAGAGTCAGAAAATCACCTCTAGGTACACAGATACAGAAGTCAAGGGAAGCCCTGTCCATTGGCCCAACAGCTGGTTAGAAAATGGTTGCTGCATTGGTGTTTTTATCTGGGGGAAGTGGCCACGCAAGGAACTGAAATATCTTGGATCGAGGAAGAATTTTTTTGGCTTGAATTAATTGCAGCAAAATGATTATCAATGAACGTACTTAGGAGCACGAGCGTTTGTGGGAGACAATGTGATGAGCAAGAGAAGGCAGTGCCTTTAAGGGACTAGCATTCTAATTGAGAGAACAAATTGGTCACACTATTAGATTACGTTAGAATGTAATATGTTTCTTTTCTATCGTAATCTGATATCATAGATTATACAGGACCACAGGTTTTTTAATTAATTTATTTAATATTTATTTATTTATTTATTTATTTATTTAGTCCCCAACACCTGGAATCAGATGCTTGGATTTGGGGATGCTTTGGATTTTAGAAATGCAGTAAGGTTCCAAAGTGAACACTACCACCCTCCCCAGTGGGACCTGGAGTAGCTCTTCGAAGTCATGTTCTGTAATATTTCTGTAGTCATACCAATCAGAATAAATCAAGTCTACAGATTGCAGTTTAAGTCAGATTTTGGTGTCAGATGAGTTCAACTTTGGGTTTTTGGAATGTTTGGCTTTCAGGACAGATAATGGACTGAAAGCCTTTGTAGGGTATTGTGTAGTATAATATAATCTTAAATAATTTTGGAATTTACTATAAGAGAAGTTTCATGAGGGCCATATTATTTCCCAATACTCAGAAAAATGTCTAGGGTAGGCATTTCATAAATACTTAGGTAAATAAAAGTAATAATAAGAAACATTAACTGCCATTTTATTGAGTGTCTATTTCACATCAGGCATAGAGAGCTTCACATCAGTGCTTGCTAGGTAGGTTTTGGTGTTCCTGTTGTTACTCTTACTTTAGAGATGAGGAAAGTATTTCTAAGAAAAGCTAATGACCTGTCCGAGGCTACCTGAGTGGCAGGTGATAGAGCTATGATTCCAACTAAGGGGATGGCTTTGGTGACTATGAGCAGGCTGAAGTGTCAGGGAGCCTGGGGTCCAAGTCCTAAATTTGCTACTCACAGGTGGTATGAACTCAAACAGATGGTTTGACTTTCATGTGCCTTCATTTCCTCAAGTATAAAATGGGAACACCAGTAAGATCTGCCTTATAGGATGGTTGAGGGATACATGTAATGTGCTTAGAAACCATGCCTGGAACCTAACAGGCCCTCAGTGAATGTTAGCTAAATCTGAGGCATTGGTGGGAGAATTTGCACCAGGCAATTTTTGTCCAATGTAATGGAAAGGGTTTTTAGACATAAAAAGATAAAACTTCAGATAACCTTTTAGATAACCTAATAATAAAAGAATAACCCCATACTGCTGTGATAACCTAAGAATCAAGTGACCAAGACTAGGTCACAATAGAAATCCTGGTGATCTCCATTTAGTTGATAAGATTAAATAACTTATAAAATATGCTAGACTAAGAAGAGAAGAATACCTCCTTTGTATGACAAAGATACTACATCTTGTACTAGCAGACTTAATGGTGAAATTCAAAAGTTTTCCCATTAAAATCTGAAGCAACCGAAGAATGCATACTCATCACTCTGATTTTATCATGTTCTGGGAGTTCTTGCTAATGGAATAAAACCTGAAATAGATATGAGGTTTACTTAAGGGAAAGTGAAAGATATTTTCATAACTATTTTAAGTGCTTGGAAAATGGTGGAGAACCAATTTCTAAACTCAGTAATGAATTGGAAGTTTTATAATCTGGCTGGATATCCAACAGATTATTTAATATCTTACCCTTATATTAGCAGTAGTGTTAGATAATATATTGGTTAAAAAATGTCTTTCAGAATAGGAGAACAACAATAGCAACAACTATAGTATATCTAGAAGAAAACAGGCAGAGGCGGGAGGAAGCTGTGTGTACAAAGTTAATACTCTCCACATAAATTGTAACAGAAGAAAAGGAAAAACCTAAATACTTAATAGTATCAGAATGATTAATTGAATTGTGGTAAAATTCCAAAGGTAGTAAAATAAAGTATATGCTGGCAATGGAGTTTAGATTATTAAACTCTACTCAGCTCAGCATGTATTCTATGAGTCATGACTCCAAAGTTATTTTTATGTAGAATAATGAGATAAAACCATCACAATGTTAATAATTATGGGATATTGAGGTGATCTCTGTTTTCTTTTTATACCTCCTGAATTTTTTCAAATTTTCTACAAAATGTAAGCATATGTTTTATAATAATAAAAAAAAACCTGTTGTAAAGCTTTTAAAGAAAAAAAATATAATGCCAGAGGAGTGAATTTACCTACCTAGTATTACTTTTCTTCCCATAATATAATTATTTTGTGAACTTTTATTGCTGATATATATTATAAAGTAAGATAAATGATGACTTATTCATTCAAATAGACAATTCTAGTCTTAAAATATGGAATAGCACTATTTACCTTCAACTTCATTGATTAAAAATAACTGAAATTCTACAAAGAGGCTTTAATTATTATTATTATTTTTTACAATATCTTGCTGTAAGACTTGGATTCAATATCTGGAGCAGGAGAAATGCCAAGATGTACAAGAAGGCCCTGGAAAGTGAAATGCCCACTTCATTAACTTCTTGAAAAATAAATTACCTCACTTCCCTTATTTCTCTAGTAATTAACCCACATTCATACTAATTCTGATCAATGCTATGTATTATTTATTGTTCTCCATTTGTGGTTTGGTGGTCAACCTAATGAGTGTCTTTGTTGGATGATTTTTGTGTGACACTGAGGTAGCTCTCATCTGCTCTTCTAATAACTTCTCACCAGAAGAGTCAAAATATACTTTTTAAAAACCTAAAACAAAAAGACCACATGTGAGCGCACATTTTACTTTGACTTTCCATTAGCTTCTGTTGTATCTTATCCACTTTGGGGAATATGTCATGTTGACACATTTACATCAGACCCCCAGTTCTTTGCACAAAGCTTAGCCCATAATAGTTGTTCACTAAATACTTGTGTAGAATAAATTCTGGGGTTTCAAACTGTTCACCCCACAGTCTCCTGTCACCGGAAATGTCTTCACCCCAGCAGGGTCTCAGCCCATTTCAACCTTCCTCTGAAGGCGTGCACATGCTGGGGTTGCCTCGTGCTCCATAAAGGCCCAGAGCAGTGCCAGTTGCCTTCATTCGGTCAACACCAAATGTACATGGAGTGCCTGCTCCATGCCCAGCTCTGTGCTGACTTTGGTCGAGTGTTAGATTTTATGGTGTGGAGCTGATTCTTGAGGCCCCAGCAGACACAGAGCAAGCTGTGCATTCCTTAGGCCAGGCCCCAGCGTGCCTGTGGGTTTTCTCCACTTTGCCGCCCAGGAGTCATGCCTCCGCTCTCCCAGAATCCCTGCAAACAGGCAGTGTGCCAGCAGGCTGCCAGCGAATCATGTGCATCTGCAAAATGCAGACAAATTGCTGCTCTTTATTAGAAGTATGGAGTGAAGACTGTGGGGAGCACTGAAACTACAGGGTTTGGGTTTCTTGGTTATTATTTTCTCAGGCTCTACTTTCTGAAACATGATGTTATTAAGTGCTGCTGTTTCGCTGCCAATGTCCCTTTCATTCTCCTTCCCTCCCTCTCTCCCTCCCTTCCTCCTGCTTTTCTTCTAAAAGGCCTTAGAAATAAAATAAGATCTCTTCACTGATTATTCTCACTGATTAGGGAAAACACCCAGTCTGTTCTCACTACATTTGGTCCTCTGTGAGAAATGGGTCCTCTGTCCTGCTGTGGTCACACTCTCATGGGGACATTTTCTTCACCTTGTTATTAGCAACATCTCCAAACTC
The DNA here is from genome assembly GCA_004027475.1 of Anoura caudifer. Taxonomy (NCBI): domain Eukaryota; kingdom Metazoa; phylum Chordata; class Mammalia; order Chiroptera; family Phyllostomidae; genus Anoura; species Anoura caudifer. The sequence continues at coordinate 7,208 of PVKU01001011.1, read as the reverse complement.
TCAAGAATCCCTTCTCTTCCATCCTGTTTCCAGCTAGCACTCTGCTACCCTGATGTCAACAGTGCTTTGATCTTCCCAGACCACAAAACTTAACCTCTCCTCCCTTCCTCCCTTCCTTCCTTCCTCCCTCTGTTGCTCCCTTCCTTCTTTCCTTCCCTCCCTTTCCTTCCTCTCCACTCTTTCTCACCTGGAGCTTATACCCTTCCTTCTTCTAGCTTTGATTCCATGGTCATTAGCCATAATGGCTTCCTTGTACATACAGCATCCTTCCCCTCTCTTGGCAAACAACCACCCTGGCTAAGTCCAGTTCTCTCCCAGCTCATCCTGGGCACCACAAGGCATCCCCTTGCAGTGAAGTACAGGCAACCTCACTCTCCCTCTCTTCTAGAAAAAGGCTCCGTACTGTTCTCTCTCCACATCCCTCTACCTTCTCCTCTCCTTAAACATTTTTAGCTTCAGATCTAGCTTTCATTGCCCTGAACAAATAAACACCTTCAGGAGAGAGCCCCACAGCCACCCCTCTGAGTGCCCCCACCTGTTCACTAGCGGTGGTTTCGCCTGCCCTCCTGGCACTATTTCCCAGGACAGCCCTGACATGTGCACTGGATTCTGCCCCCTTTTACTCAATGGAGGACATCACTCCAGCAGCTGTTCCCCTGCAACATCACATTTCCGTCTGCCTGGATCATCCCATCAGCTTACAAATACACTGTCATTTCTCATTTATGAAAAACAAACTCCTGACCTCCCACACCTGTCCCCATCCACTGCCCTTTCTCTTCCCCTCCTCCGAGGGTCTCCTGGGAAGACCTGTCTTCCTCTCTGGACTCCACTCTCCACCTTTCCCCTTAGTTCCTTCAGATAGGGCTTTCACTCTGAATGTAGCTCCGGAAGGTCCGCTTTCAAGGTCACCGTTATTAAGTCCCATGGTCACTCTCGGGTCTTACCCTCCTCAGCCTGTCAGCAGTACCTTCTTGCATCGAATTCAGACACTTACACTTTCTTCACTTGACTCCAGGACACCATACCTTTTATTTTCCTCCTGCCTCAGAGGCGGCTTCTTTCGTCTCCCCGCTGTAACCATTACTGAGCCCCCAGAAGTGTCCGAGCCTCTCTCCTCTCCAGCTGCACACATGCTTGTGGGGAATTCATCCAGTCGGATGACTTTGAATTCCTTTAAATGCCAGCTTTACCTTGGTTTCACCTGTGGTGGAAACCTGTCTTCTGAACCCCAGACTATTCTGGCCAACCAACTGCTCAGCAGCTCCACTTGGATGCCCACTAGGCAGCTTACACTGAGCCAGCCTCAACAGAGCCCTAGGCTGTCCCCCAGGGTGTGATCCTCCCAGGGTCTCACCCAGCTCAATAAACGGACACTTAGCCCAAAATCTGTGAGTCCTCATGACTCCTCTCTCCATTCACACCCTTTGTCCACCCCCTCATCAGCTCTGCTTTCAAAATATATCTAGAATCCAATTGCTTCACTCTCCCTCCACAGCCACTAACATGGTCCAAACTTCCCTGCTCTCTCCTGGATTATCTGCCCTCATGGGCCTCCTTGCTGTTCAGAGCCCACTCTGGGTACACTCTTTCCCCAAGGCCTTTGTGCATGTGCTTCCCTCTGTCTGGAATGCTCTTCTCATCTCATTTAGGTCCTTGCTCAAATATCACCTTCCCTGACCATTTGTGTAACTGCAATCTTTATTTCTACTTGATCGCCCCAGTCCCTTTTCCCTGCCTTACTTCTCTTTAAAGCCCTAAGCACTCACACATATGCCACATACTTCTTTGTTGTTGTTGTTGATCATCTGTCCCCCTGCCCCACAAAATGTAAGCTGCATTGATGTAGGAATTTTTGTCCATTTTGTTCAATTGTCTTAAGATACTTTATCATCATAAATGTTTGTTGAGGAACAGAGTGAAAGAGTGAGTGTCCCAGACTGAATTTGGGGGACAGCGAACTCCGGGACTGTGTGATAGGAAGCATTCCACTGAAAGTGGGCATCTTAGTGGCCCAGAGATTTCTGTACATGCAGATGCATTGTGTCCCATAGACAAAACATTGAAGCAATTGGCAGAATTATTTATCCTTTCCCCTAGAAATTTGATGACACAACCAATATGGTTGATTTTGGAATACCTCCTAATTCTGTTTTCATTTCCAGCCACCCTTGCATGCCATGGAAGTGCCTCAGCACAACAAAGGACTGAGTAATTTTAGTCTGGGGGCTGAGCATACTTTGGGTGCAACACTGTTCCATGTAAAGAGGCCCTTGACCTCTTCAATCAAGAGCAGTGGCCTCTTAGCCCATCCCCACTCTTGATTCAAGTCTTGACCTTCTGAAAATAATTATCCCCATGACTGCCAGGGTTATCTTCATATAACATATGTTTACATTGTCAGAGGGTAAGCACTGTTTTTAATCCACTGTGTGTGAATGCCATCCTCTCTCCGGATGACCCAATGAAATCAGCTCTGAGCCCACAGGAAGCCCCTTGGTTGAAGTTGATTTGCCTCAGGCCTTGCCCTCCACTTAGGGCCACCAGTATCTGACTGAGCTCTTGTGGCTGGGACTCTGGCTTTGGCTTGTTCTCTCTTTGTCATCTACTTATAGTGCTGCTTTTTTTGTCACACCATGGGTTATTGAGGTGGCCTGCATGCTTGTGGGAGCCTCCTCTCTTCCTAGACCATTTCCCTGATTTCAGTGAAGATTAGGGGTTTCCTCTGTCTGAGACTCAGAATCTCACTTTGTGTACAGTATCATACCCCTAACTTGAAACACTGATTAGAACCCTCTATTCTTTAGGCTAAATTTGGGGATAACTAGAATTTGTTGAACATTCAGAGGAATAGCCGACAGCTGAGTTCTAGACCAGGTAGTAGAGCTAATACAAAGGCCTTATGTGACCTTAGCCTGTGAACTTCCAGTTTTCCAGAAGTTAATGAAAGACCATGAGTATCTGGATGGGGAAAAGTATGAGAGCAGATGTTTACTGGATGACTCTCTAATCTATTCCTATAATACAGCCTTTCTGACTGGTTCTTGACTAGACCTTTACTTTGCTTCATTTCCTGCCTGTGTGTCCCAAAGATTACTGAATTCCTCTGCACCTTAGGAATGGGGATCATGATACCTATGACAATGTAATAATAAGGATCTAATAATAAGATTCCTAGTATGTAGGAATGCCAGTCCTTTCTATAATATTGCCCATAGTAGGTTTTTAATCTGATCGTTGTAGTGGATGGATTGATTCTCTATGTCTGCAAGAGCTGAGCAGTTATCCCAGGAGGTGCTCAGGAAAGCTTGGGAAGTAGAGAAGGCATGGCTCCTGTACCCCACACCCTCTCATTGCCTCCCCCCACCCCACCCAGAGCAGGATTCCTTTAGCCCCTGGGGAAATCTCTAGGCTTTAGGCTTTTCTTGTTCCTCCCTTTCCTTCATTGAAAGGTGACTGCCCATTGTCCTTCACTCCTCAGGGCCCCAATGACAGCGTGGCCACCTGCACAGTCGAACAGTGCTTGGTCTCAATGGCTATGACATTGGATGGGTTTTCTTTGCCAGAAATGGTTGCATTTTCCACAGGGATTTTTGAAGGCAGAGAGCTAGAGCCCAAAGATATGGCTCTCCCATGGTGAGCCATAGGCAGCCTGGTCCTGTATGAAGTTGAACAACCCCAGGGGCACAAGTCAGGGTGTAGTGCAATGCATCAGCCTTGTGTGGGCTGTTGCAGGGGCAAAGGCTTTATGCCAGGCACTCAGTTGTTAGAGAATAAGATAGGAGGGAGAGATTGGAAGAGAAGAATCTGGAAAGGAAGTTGAGGCGGAGACCAGAGGAGGAGTTTGGATTGTAAGATGGTAATATGGAGCCTTCAATAGATTTTAAATAGTGGTAGGGGAAGAAAAGGATCTCAGTGGCATTTCAGAAAGTCCTCTTCAGCAGCAGCATGGAAGATGGGCCAGAGGAGGGCAAGGGGAAGGCAGGAGGCCACAGCAGGCCAAGATAGCAGTTGTAGTGAGTGCTGCAGAGGTCTGGACCAGAGCAGTGGCCTTGCCTTTCCAGCTAGCCTTAGTCCAGCCGTAGATGATTCATTTGGGGGAATAAGCAATGGGCTCTAGGTTTATATATAAAGCATAGATTTTTCTCCTACATTCAGAATGAGTCAGAAAAATGTTTGTAAAGGGGGTAAAATGAAGGAGCAGACAACAGACCCCTTAATATACTTCTCTCATTACATTTGTTGATATTTCTGGGTAATTTGTTTAAGTCGTCTTCTTTCTCTGCATGTTTTCTAGAAACACCTGACATTTCTGAAGGGGAACTGAGAAAACCATTACTCTTAGAAGCTATAAAGTATTACAGAATGCTAAGGAATGTGCAGCTGCTTGTTTCTGTCCATCACAGAAGGGGAAGCCTTTCTGAAAATGGTCCTCAGAATTTCTTGGGTTAAAGAAACCCAAAGAGGAATAATACTAATGAGGTGGGGGGAGGTTGTCTCATTTCATGTAAGTCTCAACTTCATTGCTAGACTTTTACTCTCCATAACTTCCAAATCTGAGTGCTTGATTATGTAGAACCAAGCTTCCAAACTCAAGGAAACTCAGTTAACAATAATTCAGTCAGTTAACTTTTAAGAGTGCCATGGCCACTTACTCTTTGGAAGTACATTTTTCTCATTTTATAATAATTTCAAAACTGATCTGAGAAATTGCCCCTCATGGACAGACCTCACATCTTTCTCTGGATTTGATTGATAGAACACAGTTTTTCCAAGTAAAACTGTATTTCTAAATCATTTATAAAGAAACAAGTGGAAATTTAATTTTAAGCCAAATATTTTTTTTTCTTTTATGGTCAGTTTATTCTTCATGCTTCTTTATTTTCCCCACCAGCACCTTTCACTTTAGTGTTTTAAGAAAAGAGTGTTTTTATTGTCCAAGTCTTCACCACATGGAGACCTACAAGCAGTTATCAAGAGTGGGCTTAGAGGATATGTATTAAAAATGATAAATCATTTTTGGCTGAGGCCTTCCATAACATTTTATTTTCTCTGGCTCCTTACCTCCTCTGACTCATGTACCTGGGCTGATTAACGCCTCATCTGCCCTGTTACACTTTAATCCAGGGCCCACATTTCATTTGCCTGCCAATAGTGATAGCCAGTAATTAATCATGCAGCCATACAAATCTTGCCACGCATAAACTGCCCATCAAAAAGCAAGCAATGCTGAGCCTCCATTTATCTGGTACCCTCAATCCCCATATCCCGTTCTGCAACTGGAGCTGCAAATGCTCATCTCTTTGTAGGCATAGGCTAGGAAAACGAGAGAAGGCTAATTAATGTATTCAAGGGATCCTACTGAATCAGCAAGCCCCTTAAAGGCACAACAGATACAAACAGGCAGCTGCAGCTAGTTGGGATTCAAAACAACAACAAAAGGGCTAGTTAAATATTTGAATAGCTAAAGTATATGTCTATTCATCCCCATAGAAATTGCTAAAATAGGCTGTCCTCTCATCTCCAGAGGAGTCAAGTCATTGAAATCCCAAAGCCTTTCATCCTGTCAAACATGCTTTTGAAGAACAGAACATTTATGTCTCTATAATAGGCCAATTCAACGTTAGTGGTAATAAAACTTGGGTGCTTGGAAGGATTCCAGAATATGGTACTGTTCGTTCCAGCCTCTGGTGAAGCAGGACTGACTTAGTGACAATTAGCTTGCTATTGCCCCATTCCCATATTAGTTTGGCATCTTAAAGTTGTAAGTGTCTTGAAAAATAAATACACCATCAGATAGTAAATGCAAAGCTGTGATATGACTTTATCCAAGGTTGAAAAACTGACCAGGATCCATCCTTGGCTCTTTGCCATTGGATTGCATTGACCGGAGACAAACTTTTCTCTCATGGTTGCAGCAAAGATGACTTCTATCCATTCCTGATGCTACATTCTTCCAGAGGCCTATCCTTCTGGAAAGAGAACACCACTTACATCAACTTTTGCACACATATTCTAGGCTTTGTTTTGATCAGACTAACTTTAGTCACATGCCAATTCTTTAACCAACTACTATGGGCAGGGAATAGAATTATGCTGATTATTTTACACTTGAGCCATTGGTTCCATCTTGAATCACATTGGCTGCCTGGGGTTGGGGGGATAACTAAATGAAGATCATTACCACTTGAGGAGGTGGAAGTGGATACAGGTTGGCATCCAAAAAGCAACAACAAATAAAAGAAACTGAAATTGTCTGCTCAAGTCACCATAACAAATATCACAGATTGGGTGGCTTAAACAAAAGAGACATATTTTCTTACAGTCCTGGAGCCTACAAGTCCAAGATCAAGGTGCACCCAATAAGTTCCCGGTGGGGGCCCTCCTCCTAGCTTGCAGACAGCCACCATGTAGCTGTGCCCTTACATGGCCTTTTTCTCTGTGGCTTACAGGCGGAGAGAGAAGGAGAGAGAGACAGAGAGAGAGCACATGCTTTGGTATCTTTTGTTATAAGGACACTAACCCTATAAGATTAGGACCCCACCCTGATGGCCTCATTTAACATTAATTATGTCCTTAAAGGCACTCACATTGGGGATTATGGCTTCAACATATGGATTTTGGGGGTATACAATTCATAAAGAACACAGAAAGAATGATATCCCCCAGCTGCATCTCTAATCTGTTTTACATGGGCTGTTATGCAGCAAGAGTCTATTCTTTTTATTGTTTTATGATCTGAGAGTAAATGTGTTGAAGTAGCTTTTAATATACACTGTGAAGAACACCCAGTCATGCAGCTAATCGTGTTGCATCTATTTAATGACCATGAATTTAGGAACAAAGAAAGTTCCTGGAGATTAACATTTAGTTATGATTCTAGAAGTAGGAAAAAATTGAGAATCACCAGACAAGAGACCACATGCACTTTTGGAACTCATCTCCTGGAAGTGCCTTCAGTGAAAAGTTGTGAGTGCCACGAGAAAGGTAGAGGCCTGAGACTATAGAATCAGACTCTTTGATATTTTGGATAATGGTGGTGTGACTCACCCACATTTTCCATTCAGCCTGGCTCGCAATGATCTTTAACTATGAAAAAATAAAAATCCCACCCCTCCACAAATATGAAGATTTGCACAGTTGGCAGACTCTACTACATTTTTTAAAATATATTTTATTGATTATGCTATTACAGTTGTCCCATTTCC